>OY992896.1:52617466-53118409 GCA_963921405.1 Cepaea hortensis
GCCGCCATTGCCGCCGCCCCCGCCGCCGCCGCTGGATATCATTGTGTGTAGCATGTATTGAGGAGCGGCTGGCCAAGTGGCTAGAATGCCGGACTCTCCTTCGGGAGACCCGGGTTCGATCCCTCGTTAAGGTGTGGGATTTTTTTCTGTCGGGGGACAAAAAGAAAATCCTAACCTGCACAGTTCGCGGCGACTGCACTAGCCAGGCGGCCTTAATTCCTCAGGCTCAAAGACCCCTCTGTCATACACCGCAAGGTACTATATTGGCAGTATACGACAGTAAATGACAGTAGAATATATTATAATATAATAGAAGGATCACCTGTAATGTGCTTTTTTTTTCCCTACGTACCATATGAAACCAAATGGATAGTTTTAAATATCTAGGGGCAATTATAACATGCCGGCTTCCTGGCCTAGAGATTAGCGACTTTTCTCCGTAATCTCGTATACTCTCGTAAGTAACGTGACGACGGTGAGAATCGGCAGTGGTTCGAATCGCGTCGGTAACTTACTGGGTATGTGAGCCGGCCGCTGAGAAAGCAATGGCAAACTACTGAGCGTAATCTTGCCAAGAAATCAACATACAGCTGAAAGATGCTGATGTTGACAGCGATGTCCTGTAAAGGATATGCAATTATTAGTAATTATAACATAATTGCACGACACAGATTAAGAGCAGAATAGGACAAGCAAAGCCTGCATTTCAGGAAATGAAGAAAATCTCGTACAATAAATCACTATCATTGAATGTAAGAAAGAGAGTGCTGAAGTGCTATATAGAACCTTTATTGCTATATAGCTGTGAATCTTGGAAAATAAATGAACAAATTAGGAAGAGCTTGGAAGCATCGCAGATGTGGTTCTCTGAGACGATTGTTGCGAATTCCTTGGACTGCCAAAGTAACTAACAACGGCTGCCTGAAAGAGGCTAATGAAACTAGAACATTATATACAACAATAAGAAAGAGGCAAACAACTTTTTTTGGTCATGTGATGAGAAGAGAGGCATTGGAGAACATCGTTACAACTGGCAAGATCGAGGGGAAGAAAGGCAGAGGCAGACTAAGAGAAAAGATGCTTGATGGACTGGGACGGTAGCATGGAGGATTGTCATCAGCAGAGTTGATCCAGGAAACCAAATACCGAGATCTGTGGAAAGTCGTGAACGAGTTGTTATGCGAGCCGGCATGGCACTTGATGATGATGACTATAGGCTTCGTTTGCCTATCGACCAAGGAGTCAAGGCTTCGACCTCAAATCTAGGTGAATTTTAAAAAGAAATTGATCTGGGTTCCCAAAACGACCCAGACTAAGATGAGTTCCATGAAATGTTTGGGGAAGTAAATTCGATCGGTGTGATATTTACTATATCACCACTCGAGTGGTGGTGTATTACAATATGTGGCTAGAACCATTTACCCAACATACCGCAAGGTGTGCAAAGGTATCTTTTATTTACTATACTTACTTTAGTTCCTCATGGCAAGATATGTCTCTTTCCAGCACAAATGCCAACTGTCGTGCAGATTTGCCTCATGAGCCTTGTCGATTATGCTATTAATATTCTATTGAATATTCTGTGGAAGCGAATCATGGATAATAAGAAGTCAAATGAGGATTTATGCGGAAGCTGCGGAGATGTGGTTTTACAGAAGAAGGATGAGGATACCGTGGGTGTGTAGAAAGATCCAAGAAGATATCTTTGCAAGAAGTTTACTCACAAAGAGAACTGGTTGGTCGCATCAGAAGAAGGATGAGGATACCGTGGGTGTGTAGAAAGATCCAAGAAGATATCTTTGCAAGAAGTTCACTCACAAAGAGAACTGGTTGGTCGCATCAGAAGAAGGATGAGGATACCGTGGGTGTGTAGAAAGATCCAAGAAGATATCTTTGCAAGAAGTTCACTCACAAAGAGAACTGGTTGGTCGCATCAGAAGAAGACAATTCACATTCTTTGATCAGGTCACGAGAAGGGAAAAGCTGGAGTATGTCGTCACAACGGGAAAGTTGGAAAGGAAGAGAGGCAGGCGGAGACAAAGAGAGAAGACTCTGGATAGTTTGACATTGTGGCATGGAAGTATTTCGGTAACAGAAATGATTTTGCAGAAGAGGATACAGAAGGCTGTAGACAGACATAAATACCAAAGACATACGGCCAGGACTACGAGAGAAAGAAGACTATATAAAATGATAATGGATCAAAATGGAATGTAATGTGATGAGATTGGTGCTCATGCAGACGAATCTTCTACAATAGAATGTATTGTTCATCCTCTTTTTTCCTCCCACAACGTTTTTTGTTGTATTTTCCCATGTAGTTGTCCTGCTTTCTTTATTCTACTTGTACCCTCATTGTTCCCATTGAGGATGAGATGAAGTTACACAAATACGAATCCATTGACTGCAAGTCTATCTAGAAATAACCTTTATCTGCTGACCAGCCGACAGCAAAGCAAAATGTATTCAATAAAATAATTTATTTGTAAATAAATGCACTCAAGTATATTTCTATGTAATGACTTTCTTCGTCTTCCGCCCAACTGTTTCTCGTGGGGTAGTGGATGCAATTACTTGTTTTTGGTATGTATTGTAGCTTATAGCATATTGTCTTGTAGCAAATTTCATTTTTTTTCAGTCTCTTTTGCTCCGTCTAGCTATCTCTTCCTAAGGCGTTCTCTGGCTTTGTAACCCGATGTTCTCACGTACAACGATCTAACCGCTGATTGACCGTGTTCCCTTCTAGCTCAGTGTCCGAACCATTTAATTCTTTGGTGTTCTATAAAGGCAGTAATCGGTGGTATCCGGACATGTATTCTTAGTTTCTCGTGTGTATCTCAACCTCTTCTTATATTTCCAGATGCATTTATTGTGCGTCTCATCTCACATGATGTGATTGTAATAAACGTTACATTTACAACAGCCGGCTTCGTGGCGAAGGACCAATGTGTGGTCTTTATACCGCATTCGAATCCCAGCTGCAGGCGATTTGGGAGCAGACCGCATTGCTTTGATTTTGATTAAATGGTATGAGTTCCAATCGTCCAGAAAGCAATAGCAAACTACTGAACCTAACCTTGCCCCAAAATATAATCGATCCGATAGTAGAAACAAAAATTGCAAACTCGGTCTCCATCAACCTGCTTCTTCAGCGTTGGTTTGAGTGTCGATCCGTGGGTTTGTGTGGGTCTTTTCACCCTGTTTCTAATTTTTGCTCTCTTATGAGTGACGTCTGGTTCTGGTATGTTAATTTCCATTTGTATTGTATCTTTGTGGCATTGGCTTCTGGCTCATCTGATGGTGCTTTCTTGTAGTAGCCCCCCTGGTGGATTTGGCAGCATGTTGTGTATCTTCTTCGGTCTAGTCAGGTAATCTGCAAACTTCGACAGGAGTGATCGTCGCATCTAGGCTGACTAGGCTTGTGTCACGTTTCCGATTGAAGACTGGCTTTCCCTTGAATTTGTTCGTAAATGTGAATGGGTTGCTGGCGTCTTCTTGAGGTTTTACACTTGACTGAGACTTGTCTTCCTCGTGCGTCTGTTTGCTTTCTTTTCTATGTAGTGTCTTTAGCAGCTTTTCAGTGTTTTCTTGAGCTTCTTCGTATGGTTCTTCTGTGTTTTTTCCTGCATCTTCTGTTGTTTTGATTTGGGTTGACTCTCTCTCTGATTTTAGTAGCTTTCTCTCGTCTTGAATTGCTTGAAGTAATTCCTCGTTCTTCTTGATTGTCAACGCCATGTACTCCACCTCTTGTTTTATGTTTTTATGAGTCTCTTTTATTTCGATAAGAATCTTTTGAATGACGCTGGTCGGTGCCGGTCTTTGCAGAAGCTTGACTTGTTTTTTCAGCTCGTCGATCTCCCTCTGCAGCTGTGCTCTTTCAGTTTGCGAGATGCCAGTGGCTGTCTCGCACCTCAGCATTGCGTCTTTAAATGGTGTCTTGGTGACAGTGGCGATTTTTAACACGTCCCTGTGTCTTTGGAGGTACGGACAACCCAGGTATCGTGCTCCATGATGTCCCATGCAGTTGGCGCACTTACGTTTCCTGTTAGGCGCCCTGAAGTCCACGTCCAGCTTGGCTAACGGACACTCACTAAAAGTGTGATGCTCGGCGCAGTAGCGGCAGATTTCAGTTTTGCTGCGGCATAGTGCTCTGCTGTGTCCGGCCCTCTGGCATCTGGAACATTGGGTGATCTTGGGTATAAATCCCTCGGGCTGTTGTGGTCTTTGTTTTATCGACACCTGTTGTGGGATCTCACAACCCTCAGATGTCACCACCGCCAGCGTTGTAGGGATTCCTGAGTACATCAGGATCCGCTGTGCCTTCAGGATAATCATTATTGCCTGAGTTAAACTATAAGGTACATTACTGTCTAACCTGGAATCATATATATATATATATATATATATATATATATATATATATATATATATATATATATATATATATATATATATATATATATATTTGCCTGTCTCCCTGGCCTAAGGGTTAGCGTCTTTCTCTGTAATCCCGTATACTCTCGTGGGTGACGTGATGTGAACGAGAACTGGTACCGGTTCTCACCGCGTCGGAAACTTAGGGGTATGTGAGCCGGTCGCTCAGAAATCAATGGCAAACTACTGAGCGTAATCTTGTCTAGTACATCAACAGCAGCTGAAAAATGCTGATGTTGACTGCAACGTCCTGTAAGGGATATGCAACATTTTATATATATATATAAGTAGATATATATATATCTATATATATCTAGATATGCAGATGATACAGTCTTGATTGCAGATAATGAACAGGACCTGCAAAATTTAGTAGATGCGGTTGTTACACACAGTGAACAACAAGGGTTAGAATTAAATTGTAAAAAGACACAGATTATGGTCGTCACTAGGAAGGACGAAATACCACAATGTAATATACAAGTAAATGGGAATATTCTTCAACAAGTGAATAGGTACAATTACCTCGGAACAGTAATAACATCTGATGGGAGATGCCTTGAAGAGATTAGAACAAGAATCGCCATGGCAAAAGTAGCCTTTAGCAAGATGAAAAACATACTGACCAATAAAAAGATGTCAATTGAAACGAGAAAAAGAGTGTTGAGATGCTACATAGAACCTGTACTTTTATATGGATGTGAAGCTTGGACAATGAGCAGCCAGGCTGAGAAACATCTGATGGCTGTAGAAATGTGGTTTCTGAGGAAAATGCAAAGAATACCATGGACAGCCAGAAAGACCAATGAACAAGTCCTTCAAGAAACAAATGAAGATCGTAAACTGATCAGAGACATTAGACGTAGACAGTCACAATTTTTTGGGCATGTTATGAGAAGAAATGATTTGGAGAACTTGGTGACAACTGGTAAGATCGAGGGGAACAGACCAAGGGGAAGACCTAGAAACAAGTATCTGGATGGCTTGGCCTTGTGGCATGGTCGAGACAAAAACACGGAACTGATCCACGACTCTGTTGATCGAGTGAGATGGCAGAACATGACCGCCCACGCTTACCGGCATGGCACATGATGGATGCAGAGAGATCTAGAAATTCTAGGCGGGGAATGACGGTTTCCCGAGAAATTGTCTTTTCTCAAGAAGCACTAGCTCATCGTGTGCATTGAGTTGGCACGAGTGGGGAAATGCAACGTTCCAGACAGTAATCTAGCTGCGCTTATGACTTTGGGCACGACAGATTTGTACCCAGACATTGATAAACTGGCATCTGAACTTAAGTAACTGGTTATATATATATATATATATGTGTGTGTGTGTGTGTGTGCGTGCGCGTGTGCGTGCGTGCGTGCGTGCGTGTGTGCGTGCGCGTGTGCGTGCGTGCGTGCGTGTGTGTGTGTGTGTGTGTGTGTGTCATACATACGCGGGGTTTTAAATGAAAACCTTCAATGTTTTTTTTTTTGTAGTTGTGAATATATTCTGAAAAAGTACAGAACAAATGTATCATTTTTCGATATAGTCACCACTGCGTTCAATGCAAGTTCTCCAGCATAGATAAAGTGCTTGGATTCCTGTGGAAAACAATTCTCTGGGGGTCACTACTCGGTGTACATGACCCGGTCTTGAACAGTCCGTCACAGAAATCAAACTGTTTTGAAACTTCCTACTCCACTCACGCGCTTGGTGGACTGACAGACATCCATCATTATACTTGACCTTTATTCGCCGATGCATTTCTATAGGTGTCACCCCTTCACTGATCAAAAAGCGGATAACAGAACGCTGCTCATCTTTTGTAAGTGTCAAGAGCTTGGCGTCCATCCTTAAACTGTCCTTATGACGTCACGTGTTTGTTTGCACCCTGATGTCATGCGCTGAACAATCTTGACATCCTTAACAACTATATTGACAGGTTACAAGACAATGGTATGGGTACTGTAATTTCTATACACTTTTACGGTTTTCATTTAAAGCTCCCTCGTTCATACAAACGTATCTGATTCAGTGCCAAAAGATAATATAGGGTGTATTTTTTAATGTTTGAAAATATTGCCGGTCCAAGTTTTGTATGCATCCTCTGTAAAGTTCATGCAACATAATAGGTCAATACAAAACTTGGACCGACAATATTTTCAAACACTGCACAGTCATTAAAAATACACCTTATATATAGCCAAATGTGAGCTCCTATTTGGACAAAAGGGGCGATATATCGAATTACGAGTCATCGTGTTATTTGTTTCATTTCGCGGTATCTTCTGCAATTTTAATTCTCCGTGAACAGAAATTCATACAACATGTGCCATGCCCATAAGCGTGGGTGGTCATGTTTTATCATCTCACGCGATCACCCGGGTCGTAGAACAGCTTAGTGTACTTGTCTCGACCATACCACATGACTAAGCCATCCAGGTATTTACTTCTTTCTCTGCCTTCCCCTTATTCTCTTCCCCTCGATCTTGCCAGTTGTCACCAAGATCCCCAATTTATTTCTTCTCATAACGTGACCAAAAAACTGTGACTGTCTACGTCAAATTTCTCTAATTAGTTTACGGTTGTCATTTATTTCTTGTAGGACTTGGTCATTGGCTTTTCTGTCTGCCCATAGTATTCTTTGTATTTTCCCCCACACATTTCCACAGCCATCCGATGTTTTTTCAGCTTGTCTGCTCATTGTCTACGCTTCACATCCATACAACAGTGCAGTTTCTATGTAACACCTCAACATTCTTGATTTCGTTGCAAATGACATCTTTTTATTGGTCGTATGTTATCCATTTTACGAAAGGCAACTTCACCCTGACGATTCTTCTTCAATGCATCTCCCATCAGGATGTTATGACCGTTCTGAGATAAGTGTACCGATTCACTTATTTAAGAATAGTCCCACTTGTATATTACATTGTGGTATTTCTTTCTTCCTAGTGACGACCACAATCTGTGTCTTCTTACAATGTAATTCTAACCTTAGTTGTTCACTGTATATCTGTGCGGGCTGTTGGTATGTCGAGACTCCTGTCTGTTCCACTTTTCACATAGGGCAGTGAGGGGCATTTTGTATGATATTCACTAGCACAGGAACGGAGCATTATGGGGACGACCCGTTGACATGAAGTGGAAACGGCGACTAACTAATTAACTAATAAGAAAGAGACAAACAGTATTCTACGGCCAAATGAGGGTCGTGCCGTGCTATGATACAGAGAGACGTCCGCATCAGGCGGCAGCGTAAGGGGAATTCATGAGTAGGCGGAATTTTAAAGAAAAAAACATGTAAGGGGCGGCATTTCGAAGACTTGCATCATACTGCGAAAATCTACCGCGCGGTAGTGGGTCATATAATAAGAAGAGAGGGATTGGAGAACATTACGACAACTGAAAAACCACGGTAGAAGAAGCAGAGGCAGACCCAGAGAAATGCTGGTCTTTTCTGGGATGGTGGCATGGTGCGGGGGGAGATGGGGGCGTGTTCGGTAAAGAGATATGAGCGCCTACGCCATTTTGCATGGAACATGATGATAATAGTAAAGAGGGCGGAATAACTAGTACAGACTGACTGGGCTGTCTAGCACTGTAGTTACTGAATTAGAGCGGAAGACGCACACACTCACACACGCACACACGTACGCGCGCACACACACACGCGCGCACACACACACACACACACTGAAAGCTGGACAGATAACATTCACAATGGACAGCAAGAACCCTGATAGAAAATGTAAAGTTATCACGCGCATGGATACAAATCATATTGGGTAATGCAGTGAGGGCACTCCAATGACTTCCTACATTGTATTTATAGAACACACAGCAAGGAAAGAGTCGGTAGTAACTATTCCAAATTTAAAATAATTACTGTTTTAAACAGCCGGAATACTGACTGAGTAATCTCAAAATACTTCTGCCAATATTTAAGTACGTCTCTCAGACTCGAGGCTTTATCTTTCATGATGCCGTCCTTCTCTGTCACCAATTCACACTGGCTCTCACGTCACACGTGATTTACGGCATTGATGCTCAATTCTCCAGATTTCGCGCTGTTTTCACTTGAAGTGAGAAATTTATTAAGAAAATGCATTCTGTTGCCCTGCTTTTCACGGAATAAAATAAAGAAGCAGATAAACATTCTGTGCTTTTAAAACACAGGTTTAAGCTTTGGGTTTTGCTTTTCTAATGCAGACAAACACAGAGGTTTGGCAACTTAAAATTGGGAATTAAGTCACCGTTTTTATCTCCCTTGTCTCTGGTTTTTATCCCCCTTGAGTGTCATGCCCCGTTGGATCAGCCTTATCTGTTTCCGTGTCTCTAGCTCCGACAGAGTGAATTTGACTTTTTTATAAGACATTTCGGAGTGTCTTAAGTTGGTTGTCTGCCTTCTCTGCCGGCCGATTAGGCAAGATCGCTTTCTTCTGCAAGACAAGCAAGATGGATGAAATATGGTTCTGGAAGGAAGTGTAAACAAACATGCATTTGTTCTTTGAAACGAAAACGATCTTTCCTTTCAGAAGTTTAAAGACATAAGAAAGTTTAGAATGGCATCTCATCTGATGATAAAATGCATCTTTTAATCGCAATCTTTCACATGCTAAGTACGGTTTGACATGATGTTTGTATTTACAACCGTTGAAATGTGGCGTGGGCGACCATGCTTCTTAAAACCCCCGAATTCTGTTGTTTTTCCCACTGTTAATATGCAACAATAACAGGCAAGCCGAGAAAGACGTGATGGCTTCAAAAATATGGCTAGGGATATTTCCAACAACCCAAAGAAACGTGAACATTGATCAACAATCAGCAAAATGCGTGGAATTATATTACGATTCATCGACCAGTTCAGTCATACTCTTCGAGTTCCTGTTGTTTATACTCCGAGGCTTCATCCATGGTCAACTGGCGTTGGCGAATGAGATGCCCCGTGCGGAGATCTCACAGTTAGAGAGCAGAAGATCATTGTCAAGCTTCTGAGTCATTCCCTGGCGCAACTGATATTCAAATCTCTGATATCTCCAATGGAAGTGGTGCCATGAACCCAGGGGCGTCACTAGGGGGGTGCGGGCCGCACCGGGTGACACCATCAAGGGGTGACACCAAAATAAAAAAAATTGCAAATTTGACAAAGCAGACATAGCAAGATAACAAAAATTTAACTTTGTCCGAGTTTGTCGAAGTTCTTTATTTATGTTTTACCTGAAGTATTGAAGTTATATTGTTCAATTTGTTTTCTTTCTTATGTCCTTATTAACTTTTTGACTTATTTTACAAACATTACTATATGCGATTATATATGGTACAGGAACACTCGGAAGAAGACCATGGTGAAAGTCTAGAGGGGTGACACCAAGAGTTTACCGCACTGGGTGACACCAACCCCAGTGACGCCACGGCATGTACCAGATCTCCATAAAAGCTCCGACATTCACAGGATTCAAAACAGTTCAACAACATCTGCTCGTAAACGAAGCCCTAGCCAATGAAATAAAATCCATGCATAGTGTTCAGCTACAGACAAAGCTCCAGACAAAAACAAAAGAAATAATGATTGAGAAAACTAGTATCATCTGTTGAATGTTATATATGATTGACATACAATTAATTGTTTACATATCTCCACTAATGTCGTATTGAATGATCTTAACTTCAAACAAACAAACAAATTCCGACGCCGGTGTTTATGAAATGTAGGCCCTTTCAAAGTTGTACGCCAAGCACAGTGTCTTTTGTGCTATCCACTCCAAGTTGTGAAAAAAAAAGTATCCAAGGAAGCAAGGAAGGACATAACTCCACTAATCAGGTTCCGAGCTGTTAAGGAGGGACAGCTTGGACCAAGAGCTAGAACATGTGTTGCCTGTTTGCTAGTTAGTTGCCTATCATTTACAGGACGTCGCAGTCAACCCCAGCATTTTTGCCTCTTTCTGATTTCTTGACAACTTTACGTTCAGTAGTTTGCCATTGCTTTCTGAACGACCGGCACTCATACCGTTGTATGGAAACCAACGCAAGGCGGTCTGCTTCCAAATCGCCCGCAGCTGTATGTTGAACGCGGTATGCGGGATTATGAATTGCCTTCATAATAATTCACTACAGAGTCGGCTGTTGTCTGTAAAATTACAATGTTATCTTCTCGTCCTTGACATGGGGACTTAAATTACAAGTACATTCAGAAGTCGGAGTGGGTTCACATGAGAGCGAGGGACACTGGTAATATAGAAAGCTAATCCACACCATGGCCTAGGGGTTAAACGTCTTTCTCCGTAATCCCGTATATTCCCGTGAGTAACGTAACCTGCGCGAGAATCGGGAGCGATTCTCGCCGCGTTGGTAACTTACGGCGTATGTGAGCCGGTCGCTCAGAAAGCAATGGTAAACTACTGAGCGTAATCTTGCCTAGTACATTAACAGCAGCTGAAAATGCTGATGTTGACTGCAACGTTCTGTAAGGGATATGGGGGGAAAATCCACACGCAAACATCAGTTCGGTGCACTAGGAATAGCACGGCTCGAATGAGTTGAAAGCGAGCGCAAGCCAAAATAAAACAGGGCAAAACAAAATAATTAATAAATGTAAATGCATATTCTAGACGCACGAACGAGTCAATTCTATAAGAGGCAAATGAAAACAGTCAATTGTTTAGAGAAATTAGACGTAGACAGTGCGGATTTTTTGCTCATTTAAAACTTCATTTCTAGTAGAGTTCTCTTGTACATGCCTTAAGGCGTATTTTGGCATATTGTGCTACAGCCATATTGTTATAGACCGATGGTTTCTCGGTGGGTGATGTTGTGAGTATCACGCCGGTCGTTTTTACTTTCCAAGATAGTTTCTGGTACCAATTTTAGATTGAATCGACCTGTTAAAACATCTTTCCCCCACATGATTGGAACGGATGACACCGGACCGAAAGGTCTAACTACTACGCTACCTGGATTCCCAAAACTTAGTGACAGCTGGCAAACAAAGAGTCGCATGACAACATAGAAATAATTATCTGGATGGCTTGGTCACGAGGCATAATCGTGACACAAACAGAGCTAAACCGAAGCACTGTTGGTTGCGTTAGATGGCAAGTCGTGATCGCATGAGAAATATAATCGTGGCACAAACAGAGCTAAACCGAAGCACTGTTGGTTGCGTTAGATGGCAAATCGTGATCGCATGAGAAATATAATCGTGGCACAAACAGAGCTAAACCGAAGCTCTGTTGGTTGTGTGAGATGGAAAATCGTGATCGCATGAGAAATATAATCGTAGCACAAACAGAGCTAAACCGAAGCTCTGTTGGTTGTGTGAGATGGAAAATCGTGATCGCATGAGAAATATAATCGTGGCACAAACAGAGCTAAACCGAAGCACTGTTGGTTGCGTTAGATGGCAAATCGTGATCGCATGAGAAATATAATCGTGACACAAACAGAGATAAACCGAAGCTCTGTTGGTTGTGTGAGATGGAAAATCGTGATCGCATGAGAAATATAATCGTGGCACAAACAGAGCTAAACCGAAGCTCTGTTGGTTGTGTGAGATGGCAAACCATGATCGCATGGTGAAATACATCCATAGGTAGTGATTGGCGTTCATAGAAAGAGAGGGCAGACGTCAAGTGTATATAATATATTAGACAGTACACAGATTGAAAGCTGTTGTGTCACGCCGAGATTTGAACCTGTTGCTTCCAAATGACGGCGTGACATCTTTTCATAACTTGATTTCCGACTATTCCTTACTTTCTCTGTATGTCTGTCGGTCTAACTGGCTGTCTGTGTGTCTGTGTGTATGTCTGTATATGTATCTGTCTGTCTGTCTGTCTGTCTGTCTGCTTGTCTGTCTGTCTGTCTGTCTGTCTGTCTGTCTCTCTCTCTCTCTCTCTCTCTCTCTCTCTCTCTCTCTCTCTCTCTCTCTCTCTCGGTGTCCGAATACGTAAAGTAAAAGTAAAGTAAAGTAAAGTAAAGTAAAAGTAAAGTAAAGTAAAGTAAAGTAAAGTAAAGTAAAGTAAAGTAAAGTAAAGTAAAGTAAAGTAAAGGACCTTTTTTATACCTCTTGGGGTGTTTGGCTTTTAAAAGCCTAAGTTGAATTAGGCATAAGGAGCTAGACACATATTATTAGACAGAACAACATTCAGTGTAGAGATTGAACCCGCTACTTTTGCATCAGCACACCGGATATTTAAGAACGAGCGTTCTTGTCCATTCCGCCATGCTCACCTCCATGTTGGTAATATTACATCTGCCGCCTTTACTTCCCAATAAATTTCCTGGAACCCATTTCTGGCACAATTTGCTCCGATGCGGATTTGATCCCACGGCCATCGGACCGTCAGGCTAGCGACTAGACACCGCAGTACAGCTGCTCCCCATTGTACTATATATACACATAATCCCCAAGTCTGTAAAACAGTGGTAATTTAGCGTCCAGTCTGACAAACAAATTACGTTTCACTAACAAAGACGCAGAGTCGGAAAATTCCAGGATAATTATAAATGTGCTAAAAACAGTAGTATCAGTATCATACATAATTCATTAGTAGTAATTCTTTCATTTCCCCCTTCTACTCAAGAGTATAGATTTAATGGTGCCATATTTCTGTGCCACATTGTATACTCACTATCTTGATTTGGTCCAACTAATTCAATTTTCTCAGATGTAAACTACCTACGTCTACTATGTTGCCTGATTGTCTTTAAGTAACTGATGTAGATTTGGCTTCCCATTTTATTGCAGCCGGTAATTTTCTTAGTTTACGTTCATTAGTTATTTCATGCCGCATTCCCAGTGGACATTTGTGATACACGTTCGTATTTTCCGTCTTTTATCTGTACTGTTTTCTTGCTTCTTGTCCGTCTTGTTTCCTGCCTTTCTTAATTTGCTTATTGTCCTTGTTTATTGTCCTTCTTGTTTATTGTCTTTCTAATTTGCTTACTGATCTTGTTTTCGGCCGGTCTTGTTTATTGACCTTTCTTGATTGTTCATTTGTTAAACGCGTATGTGTGCAATGGTCCTCTTAAATTATGCTAGTTTTGCTAGCACAACTTCACAGCTTAGCAGGAGCATTCTCTATAATCTCTAACAAGGAGAAAATGTACTGATACACGCGTTTAAAAAAAGTTAGTTTCATATCCTTTACAGGACTTTGCTGTCAACCCCAGTATTATTTGGCAGTTTCTTATTTCTTGGCAAGTTTACGTTCAGTAGTTTGCCATTGATTTCTGAATGACCTGTACTTGTACCATTGTTTGAAAACCAACGCGAAGCGGTTTGCATCCAAATCGTCCGCTGCTGTGCTTCGAACGAGGTATACGAGAGGATAAAACAAAAATTTAAGAACATGAGAAGCAGTCTATCCACCAGGCCAGACGACTCTGCAGAGAAACAACCGATCTGCCCACAGTTGGTATGTCCCTAAACACTATTCCAGAGCGAACTCCATGGAAAGAGGAACATAGACAGATTATCACTACAAATCCAGACAAAAGTGAGAGGAATATTTGACAAGAAGGAACAGAACCGTGTACAGCGCAGAACAGCCACTCAGCTTCCTTGATGAAGAATACCCACAGGACCTCTGGATCCGAGTCTACACAAATTAGTCAGCACAAAATGGTGTCAGCACAAACACGGACTGAGTACCAACAGGACAGTATTGCCATAACTTGATGCTGAAATTGAGGCAATCAAGATAGCAACAGAAAAATTACTAAATACCAGCCACGGTACAAAATATGTGGTGCTATTGATGCTCCTGTCTGGGAAATTGCCAGTACTAAGGACACTACTTTCTGAACTTAGCAATCAGCGTAACTTCACCATACAGTGAATACCATCTCACTGTGGGGTACCTGGAAACGAGAGAGCTGGTCAATTAGCTAAGGAAGGAGCAAAAGAACAGCCTTATGTGCCCATTACATGCCACCAAAGACAAGAATGATCAAGTCAGTCAGAAAGAAACAAAACCTGCTCAAGATAACTACCACGATATTGACAGACCAGAACAAGTCGTTATTCTGCTCCCCAGAACAGGACACAATACATTATGCAAAAACATGTATACAAAATTCAAGATTGATGAATCAGCCATGTGCACATGTGGATTGGCGTTGCAGACAGCAGAGCTCATACTCCAAGACTGCCCAAAATACAACATATCTAGGCAAACCTTCTGGCCTAGAGAGACGACAGTGGAAGATAAACTCTATGGACCGCTGAGTGAACTAAGCAAGACAATTAAATTAATACAAGAGACAACATTACACTTATAGACATGTTTCAAGTGAACGAAAGAAGAAGAAGAATGAGACTTAATAAAGATGTCCTGAAAGCAGATAAAGAAATTGAAGAACAATACAGAGTGATTGTGAAAAATAGATACATTTTAAAAGCTAAAATACTAAGTATAAATACACAATGGGAAATGTTAAGAGACCAAATTCATCAAACAATCAAAGAAACATTACCGGAGAGAAGCGAAACAAGTAAGAAATAATTATTAATGGATGACTGAAGAAATCTTAAAGCTGATGGACAAAAGAAAACAAAGTAAAAATGCAGTGCAAGAAAATTGGATTTAATTATATCAAAGACACAAAAAAATATGCACAGACAAATCAGTGAGCTCACAGAAAGAAAAATAATAATAAATACATTTTGTTGGAAATCAAACACAGGAATGATAAATTGGTGGAGAGTGTTATAATGAAGAGATGGGATGAGTATATCAGGGAATTATATGATGGAAAAAGGGAAGAATTAACAGAAGAAAGTAACTTTCTAAATTAAGGTCCACCTATTCTAAAAGAAGAAGTTGTTGACGATGTCAAACATATTCAGAAAGGAAAGAAAGCCGGGCCAGATGGAATCTCAATAAAAGAATTAGAAGTATTTGAATTATTTGGAGTAGATATATTAACAAAATGTTGAATGATATTTACAGCAGTGGATATTTACTGTGTGATATGCTGAAATCTGTATTTATAGCTATACCAAAAAGACCAGGAGCAATTGAATGCGAAGATTTTCGTACAATTAACCTCATAAACCATGTCACTAAGCTTCTACTCAGAATTATAATGAGTATAACAAGAAAGAAAATACAAATGAAAATGTATGAAGAACAGTATGGATTTGTGGAAAGAAAGAGTACAAACAATGCATTATATACATTACGAACACTAACAGAAAGATCAATAGACACAGAAAGACATATATTTGTGCTTCATAGATTGTACTAGTCTTCTCATTATGATTTTTAGTAGAATTTTACTTGATCAATCATGCAAGTAAAATTCTACTAAAAATCATAATGAGAAGACTTCGTAAGAAAATGGAAGAAGAAATTAACGTGGTTCAAGATGGATCTAGACAGGGAAGAGGAGCAAGAGATCACATTCTCAATATGCGTTTAATAATAGAGAAGTGCAGAGAATTTAATGTAAACCTATTCTCATGTTTTGTGGATTATTCAAAGGCATTTGCTGTGTACAACAGCAGAAACTTTGGGAGATCATGAGGATTATGGGTTTTCCATTACATGTAATACAACTCATAAGAATGCTCTATCTAGACCAACAAGCAGCGTTTAGAATAGATGGCGAGACATCAGATTGGTTTGACATCAAGCAAGGAGTCCGTCAAGGCTGTGTGCTGTCCCCATATTTGTTTAACCTGTACGCCGAAAATATAATGAGAAATGTAAGAGATGATATAAATATGGAGCTATATGATGCCCTAAATATCGGTGGTCTTGACATACCAGAGATTCGGTATGCTGATGATACAGTATTGCTATCCACAACACAGACTGGTATAGAAAACCTAATAGCCTCAACCCAACTGAATAGTGAAAATCACAACTTGTATCTCAACATTGCAAAGATAATGCATACAGATAAAACCACTATGGAGAAAGAAATATATGGTAATGAAGAAAAATTGGAGGTGGTGGAAAATTTTGAATATCTTGGGTCATTGATTACCAACAACGGTGACACAATGAAAGAAATTAAACGACGACTATCAATTGCTCTTCAAAGACTAAAACAACTGAATAAATTATGGGGTGGGACAGACAGAACTACAAAAATTAGATTTTTAAGAGCATGCATCTTTCCCATTGCAACATAAGCCTGTGAGACCTGGACACTTACTAAACAAACTGAACAGCGCATAAATGCCTTTGAATATAAATGTTATAGACGAGTTCTAAGACTATTTTGGGTAAAGAAAAGAAAAATGCATCAATATTTCAAGAGCTGGATATTGAAGAAGGTTGGCTATTAAAAACGATAAAACAAAGAAAATTTAAATATTTTGGTCACTTGAAACGTCACGAAAGTTTGGAGAAAACAATAATGGAGGGGTATATGCCTGGGAAGAGAGGAAGAGGAAGGCCAAAGAGAAGATGGGTGCAGGATGTGGCGGATGATCTCCAGATTGGTGTATCGGACGCGGGACATCTTACTTATGATCGAGAGGTTTTCCGAAAGGTTGTTATGGGAGCGAGGTTCTGCAAAGGACATGCTACTGAATGAATGAATGAGATTGTACTAAGGCGTTTGATAAAGTAAAGCATGATGAACTGATTAAAATTTTGGAAGATATCAACATTGATGAGAAAGATCTCAGAATAATAAAGAATATTAACTAGAACAAAGTAGCAGCAATTAAAATGGGAAATAAAGAGGGCAATTATGAACAAATAAAGCTAGGAGTACGACAGGGATGTGTCTTGTCACCGGATCTCTAATCCCACATTTTTTTTTTTTATGTTGCATATCCCTTACAGGACGTTGAAGTCAACACCAGCATTTTTCAGCTGCTGTTGATGTACTAAGCAAGTTTTACGTTCAGTAGTTTGCCATTGCTTTCTGAACGACCGATTCACATACACCCGTATGTTACCAGCGTGGCGCGATCCGCTGCCGAATCTCGTCCAGCTGTTTATCCCCACGTGGATATACGGGATTACGAACAAAGTCGTTATCCCCTTGGCCAGGAAGACCGGCCCTCTATAGCAAAGTATAATGAGATAGAACGAACAAACGAACGAACGAAATTCTTTATTTTCAAAGGGTTAAGAATTGGGCACGCAGGCCCGATTGACATTCTGCCCTTCTTCTCTATTTCCTCTCATACATTCTTTCATTCAGCGTCACTTATGAAGCAAATTTTTGATAACAAAAGAACAATAAGCATTAAAGCGCATGAAAATTAATCAATAACAAATGACTCACATAGGCATTGTTTAACACGGGCATTATAAATACCTAAGGAAGGTGTAACGGTCCCCACATATGGGAATGTTTTTTGGTTAGTTGTCGTTTGAGATAATTTGCCATTATTATTGTTTTGTTTTGTTTTTTTTTTTTTGTTTATGGGGGAGTGTAGTCTGTACTGAGGTTGGTTCAAACAGGTTGCGAATGTTTGTATAATGATTGGTGGTGTCTTTGATTTCTAGTGGAAGATTGTTCCACAACTGAGTGGCAGAGTATGCTAAGCTTGTTTTATTATAAGTCTATCCTAGGTTTAGGGACATGAAGTATATTTAGTCGTTCGCTATGTCTTGCGTTATTTTTGAACAATGGCCAAAGGTAGCTTGAAGCATTTTGGAATAGGATTTTGTGAATTAGTTTAGCCTTATTAAAAAGCAGGCGTTTGTGAAGTGTTAGTAACCGAAGACGTTTATGTAGGTTAGAATTGTCGGTAAGCTTCTCACCATTAATTAAACGCATTGCCCTTTTCTGGAGTGAATAAATGCGTTATTGATTTGGAGCATCCATCCCAGATTCTGGAGCTATAATCAATATGTGTTTGTATATGGGAAGTATAGAATATCTGTCTTGTGTTTTCGTCAAGAAAATTTTTATTTTGGCAAGTTGGTATACATTTTTGGCTATTTGTTTAACAAGAGCATGAACATGGGAGTTAAAGGTTAGATTTTGATCTATGATAAGACCCAGTGCCTTGTGCTCGGTTACACTTTCTATAGGCATGCTGCCAATGTGCAGCTGTAGAGATTGATCAAAGAGAAGCCAGGGATACTAATTGGAGGTTATAATTTAAACAATGTGCGCTATGCAGATGACACAGTATTGGTGGCGGATAATGCAACAGATCTACAACAATTATTGGATATTGGTGTAACAGAGAGTGCAAAGAAAGGACGCTCTTTGAATATCAAGAAAACGGTAAGAATTGTGATATCAAAGAAAAAAGTGACACCATAATATGAAACAGAAATAGAAGGGAAAGTTCTTAACCAAGTGGACAGTTTTAAATACCTAGGGGCATTTATAAGATCGGGTGGAAGATGCACAACAGAGATTAAGAACAGAATAGGGCAAGAAAAGGCTGAATTTTGGGAAAATGAAGCGTATCATATGCAATAAGTCATTATCATTGAATGTAAGAAAGAGAGCGCTAACGTGCCATATAGAACCTTTATTTCTGTATGGTAGTGAATCTTGGAATGTAAATGAACAAACTAGGAACTTGGAAGCAACAGAGATATGGTTTCTAAGAGGAATGTTGCGAATTCCTTGGACTGTCAGAGTAACTAACACCGATTGCCTGAACGAGGCTAATAAAACTAGAACATTATATACAACAATAAGAAAGAGACAGTTTTCTTTGGTCATGCAATGAGAAGATTGGCATTAAAGAACATCATAAAAACCGGAAAGATCGAGGGGAAGAGAGGCAGAGGCAGACCAAGAGGGTCGACCTGAGGATTTAGGTTTGTAAATAAAATCCCCGCCTCTAAGGAGATTCAAACACAATACTCTAGGGCAAAAAGGCAAGTATGTTAGCCACTGTGCTAACGCGACTCCCAATAGTCAGCTTCCTGACAATATGCTGAGGTTGTCTATTCATTGAGATCTTTGACGATCCCTAGCTCTTACACCTTCAACACTTTTCGCCATCTGAGCGTTCATTAGATTGATGCGGTCTTTTATGGGACCATCTCTCGTGTGAAATTTATGTTAGTCAACATGTGTTGGACACCTTATGAGAAGAAATAAACTAGAAAACTACGTGACAACTAGCAATATTGAGGGAAAAGAAGAGGAAAGCAGAGAAGTACACATCTGGATGGCTTGGTCACGTGGCATGGTCGAGACAAGAACACGAAGCTGATCCACGACTCTAGTGATCGCGTGAGATGGCGAAACATGACCGCCCACGCTTATCGGCATGGCACATGATGATATATCTTGTCTTTATCATTTTTATGTCTTTTAACAGCGCCATTTGTTTATCAAGCCTGTCTAGACTTCTTTGTGTTTCTTGTTTTTCATCTAAGAAACTAATCCTAGCCTCCTGAAGACTTACATTTCAACATTTTCACGTCTCTTCTGCACGACTTATAAGCATAACCTTTTCAGTCAGTAACTATTTGTATCCAACAAAGAATATATGTTTCTGTCTGTGCTTTTTGTCATTCGAGTTCATTATGCTACCTAAGCTCAAATATCATTAAATCACACGAAATAGGAAACTTGTGGAAGTAAACAAATTTCAACTGAGACGTTTGTGAGGTTAGCATGGCTGCGCTCGTTCTTAAACATCCGGTGTGCTGATGCCGAGATGGTGGGTTCAACCCTTACACAGTTGGTCAGTTGGCCTAAAATGTTGACTTCTCATCCTTGACCTAGGAACGTAAATTACAAGTACCTCTGAAGTCTGAATGGATTCGCCTGATGGCGAGGGACACTGGTAATAGGGAAAGATAATCCACACGCAAAACTAAGTCCAGTGCACTAGAAGTACAATGTGACCACACAACAACAAAAAGGAACCAATAAATCGTTGAATAATTTGTAAAGTTTTAGGCATCATTTAGGCAGGATTGGATCGAGATCAATAGTGGCTCAAGCAAGACAGGGCCACGCCACACATATCAAATGACTCTCTATCCTGGCTGAGAGAGCGATGTCAGGGGAGACAGATCAGCATGAAGTGTGACTTGGAGTGGGCACGGCATTCACCTGACTTGAACCCTCTAGATTTTTATCTATGGAGGTATCTCAAGGATAATACTTACCAGAACAACCTTCAAGCGATCGGCGAACTGTAATCGCGACCAAGAACAGGGAAATCCCCACAGAGAAATGCGGTCGAGTAATTGACACTTTAGCGCAACTTATGCAAGTGTGCATCCACCGCTGCAGAGGCCATTTGGAGCATATTTTGGAAAGAAGATAACTTTCATGCAAAGCGGTCGAGGTAACTGAAACTTTTGGAAATAATTGTACACAGACTGAAATTTACGTTAACCAAATTTCAAGAAATTTACTTGACCTTTGTAGGATTTAATAAACTTCTTACTTGACCTTTGTAGGATTTAATAAACTTCTTACTTGACCTTTGTAGGATTTAATAAACTTCTTACATGACCTTTGTAGGATTTAATAAACTTCTTACTTGACCTTTGTAGGATTTAATAAACTTCTTACATGACCTTTGTAGGATTTAATAAACTTCTTACCTGACCTTTGTAGGATTTAATAAACTTCTTACTTGACCTTTGTAGGATTTAATAAACTTCTTACTTGACCTTTGTAGGATTTAATAAACTTCTTACTTGACCTTTGTAGGATTTAATAAACTTCTTACATGACCTTTGTAGGATTTAATAAACTTCTTACCTGACCTTTGTAGGATTTAATAAACTTCTTACTTGACCTTTGTAGGATTTAATAAACTTCTTACATGACCTTTGTAGGATTTAATAAACTTCTTACTTGACCTTTGTAGGATTTAATAAACATCTTACATGACCTTTGTAGGATTTAATAAACTTCTTACTTGACCTTTGTAGGATTTAATAAACATCTTACATGACCTTTGTAGGATTTAATAAACTTCTTACTTGACCTTTGTAGGATTTAATAAACTTCTTACATGACCTTTGTAGGATTTAATAAACTTCTTACCTGACCTTTGTAGGATTTAATAAACTTCTTACTTGACCTTTGTAGGATTTAATAAACTTCTTACATGACCTTTGTAGGATTTAATAAACTTCTTACTTGACCTTTGTAGGATTTAATAAACATCTTACTTGACCTTTGTAGGATTTAATAAACTTCTTACTTGACCTTTGTAGGATTTAATAAACATCTTACTTAACCTTTGTAGGATTTAATAAACATCTTACTTGACCTTTGTAGGATTTAATAAACATCTTACTTGACCTTTGTAGGATTTAATAAACATCTTACTTGACCTTTGTAGGATTTAATAAACATCTTACATGACCTTTGTAGGATTTAATAAACATCTTACTTGACCTTTGTAGGATTTAATAAACTTCTTACATGACCTTTGTAGGATTTAATAAACTTCTTACTTGACCTTTGTAGGATTTAATAAACATCTTACATGACCTTTGTAGGATTTAATAAACTTCTTACATGACCTTTGTAGGATTTAATAAACATCTTACTTGACCTTTGTAGGATTTAATAAACTTCTTACATGACCTTTGTAGGATTTAATAAACTTCTTATGGTTTTGTTTGTCCACGTGTAGTAGCACGTGTATGGACTACGCTTGAGCTCAAAGCGAGCTAACACAAAACTCAAAACTGTTGTCTGTCTCCGACTCAGATGCTACCACGTCTGATCCCTACACAGAGCGGGGAACTTGTCCTAGAACCATTGGTATTTATTGAGATCCCTACACAGAGCGGGGAACTTGTCCTAGAACCATTGGTATTTATTGAGATCCCTACACAGAGCGGGGAACTTGTCCTAGAACCATTGGTATTTATTGAGATCCCTACACAGAGCTGGGAACTTGTCCTAGAACCATTGGTATTTATTGAGATCCCTACACAGAGCTGGGAACTTGTCCTAGAACCATTGGTATTTATTGAGATCCCTACACAGAGCTGGGAACTTGTCCTAGAACCATTGGTATTTATTGAGATCCCTACACAGAGCTGGGAACTTGTCCTAGAACCATTGGTATTTATTGAGATCCCTACACAGAGCTGGGAACTTGTCCTAGAACCATTGGTATTTAGTGAGATCCCTACACAGAGCTGGGAACTTGTCCTAGAACCATTGGTATTTAGTGAGATCCCTACACAGAGCTGGGAACTTGTCCTAGAACCATTGGTATTTATTGAGATCCCTACACAGAGCGGGGAACTTGTCCTAGAACCATTGGTATTTATTGAGATCCCTACACAGAGCGGGGAACTTGTCCTAGAACCATTGGTATTTAGTGAGATCCCTACACAGAGCTGGGAACTTGTCCTAGAACCATTGGTATTTATTGAGATCCCTACACAGAGCTGGGAACTTGTACTCGAACCATTGGTATTTAATGAGATCCATACACAGAGCTGGGAACGTGTACTCGAACCATTGGTATTTAATGAGATCCCTACACAGAGCTGGGAATGTGTCCTCGAACCATTGGTATTTATTGAAATCCCTATACAGAGCTGGGAATATGTCCTTGAACCATTAGTATCTAATGAGATCCCTACACAGAAATGAAATAAAGACAACAGAGAAATTGTTGGCAGTTAGGTCACACACTGAACGTGTGAGACGTAAGACGATACGTGATTGTGGAAATGTCCATGTGTTCACATGCATCCATTGCGGACGAACATTTCCCGCGCAAATTGTACTGATCAGTCACATTCGCTACGCATGGCTTGTAGTTATTATGCCTGTTTTGAAGCACAATGCACCAACACTATTGCCTGTCAAGGTGGCAAGGTGCTTGTAGTATTAGAAAGTCTTTCCACCGCAACCCAAATGACAAAAGAAATCACGGAAGACGTAGCAACACACGGAAAAGCGTGACAGATGAATAAAATGAGCAGGAAATTGAGGAAACTGTAGAAGATATCAAAGAATATAAGGGTTTGGCTTTAGTTGGTTGTTAGCTTATGCTCGAACGGGAAATAAAAAGCGACGAAGAAACAACTGATGAACTCTGCTATAGTTCCCCCGCTCAACTATGCAGCCAATCTCCCTTAAATAATGGCGTCTTAGTCAGACAATAATTTTTAGGTCACAGATTTATTTTTATTTTAACTTTCTGAGACTAAGATGGTTTATTTTCAGAGTCAGTGATGACATTTCTGTGTTTTCTACTCAACTACTTGATGATTTAGGTATCAGACATTGGAAGCGCGCCTTTGGTTTATGTCTCCGGTACCAAGATTATGATTTTAGTAATGCAGAATAATGGCTTGCCGGTTTCCCTGTTCGAGAGGTTAGCTGCTTTCTCCGTAACCATGAATACTCTCGTGGTTGACGTGAGCGCACGAGAATTGGAAGCGGTTCGAGTCGCGCCAGTGACTTATGAGAGTATGGAGCCGGTCGCTCAGAAAGTCGTGGCGTGCTGATGAGCATAATCTAGCCTAGGAATCAACATACAGCTGAAAGATGCTGGTGTTGACCGCAATATTCTGAAACACGATGGAAACGCGGGAAAAAATAAAAAAGAATAATGGCTTGCATTTCTTCTTCTTTCGCAACAGGGCCGGTTTTTATTGTGGAAAGTTACTGTAACGGAGACAGGTAGATATGTCAACATACATACAGATAGACAGGCGGGGAAACAGACAGATAGGCAGACAGACAGATACACAGACTGACGAATATTGCATGAAGGGATGGAGGGAGGGAGGGATGGAGGGAAGTAAGGATGAACGAGGGGAACGAACAAACTTTATTTTTAAAGGGTTAAGAATTGAGCACGCAGGCCCGTATAATATTCTGCCCTTCTATAACTCTCTGTCATACATTATTTCATTCACACACCATTCAAGGCTAACTGAGAACAGCAACAATATAACAGATATGCATTATAAAGCTTGTTTTGTATAAGTCTATCCTAGGATTCGGAATGTGTAATATATTTAGTTGTTTACTGTGTAATATATAATATATATATTATTTACATATCGTGTGTGTGTGCGTGCGTGCGTGCGTGCGTGCGTGCGTGCGTGTGTGCGTGCGTGTGTGTGTGTGTGTGTGTGTGTGTGTGTGTGTGTGTGTGTGTGCTGTAATATATTTAGTCGTTTACACACAGACAGGTGTGCCCCTTGGAGAACATTAGGCAAGGAGAGGAGTGGGTCAGAGTGCCAGCGGAGCAGTCAGACTTGTGCATAGTTATAATCACATGAGCCGGGAGTGCATGGAGTGGCCAGCAGGGGCCATGGAAGTGGAAATTCAGCAACTAATTCAGGACAATGCTCACTCGAGTGATGTGATTATCTACACAGATGGTTCGGTATTGAGAGGTAGGAGAAGTGCTTGGGGTTTCTTGGCAAAGGCTAATGGTCGATGTTTGGTGCAGGAGAGCCTGGCATATGATACCACAACATCTAGCTTAAGAATGGAGGTGGAGGCAATCAGTGCAGCTTTCCGCTGGATAGAGAATACGATACACACACACACACACACACACACACACACACATATCGTGATTGTAACTGACTCAGAAAGCATGCTGAGTAGGGTGAGGACAGGCAAGCTTCGTGCCGAGTGGCTTGCTTAGGTTCGTAAGTCACGGGTGGCAAGCATCGTCTGGATCTTTTCTCAAGGGCATGCTGGTGGGCTGGGAAATGAACAGGCAGACAGATTGGCTGGCTCTGCAAACCTTGGTGGAGTTTTGATGCATGATAAGGCAGACGTGGTTGCGGCCTTGTGGGAGCACGTTTACACCTCGGAGGAGCAAATGGATCACCATGGTCTGGCAAGAATGCGACAGCGTGGAGTGACGAGGGGATCTGGCCGATGCTCGACGCTTAGAGGAAAGGCGAGACGCATATATAATCAGATTGCTACTGGTACTATTGGGGGTTGGAACTCTTCGCTGGCTTCTGAGGATGGGAATGGAACGCTTATGGGAATGCCCCGAATGCTGTGATGTCGGTTCCTAAATCAATCAATCAATCAATCAATCAATCGTTTACTGTGTCTAGCATTATATTTAAACAATGGCCAAATGTAATTTGGGGCATTCCGGTGTAGGATTTTGTGAATTAGTTTGGCCTTATTCAAAAGTAGGCGTTAGTGAAGTGGCAGTAGGGATGGGTGGGTGGGTAGGCAGGTAGGTAGTTTATAGTTAGACAGACAGACGGACGGATGGATCGAAAGACAGTTAGATAGACAGATAGACAGACGGATGGGTGGACGGATGGACGAATGGATCGAAAGACAGTTAGATAGACAGACAGACAGACGGATGGGTGGACGGGTGGACGGATGGATCGAAAGACAGTTAGATAGACAGATAGACAGACGGACGGATGGACGATGGATCGAAAGACAGTTAGACAGACAGACAGACGGATGGGTGGACGGGTCGATCGAAAGACAGTTAGATAGACAGACAGACGGATGGGTGGACGGGTGGACGGGTCGATCGAAAGACAGTTAGATAGACAGACAGACAGACGGATGGGTGGACGGATGGATGGATCGATCGAAAGACAGTTAGATAGACAGATAGACAGACGGACGGATGGACGATGGATCGAAAGACAGTTAGATAGACAGACAGACAGACGGATGGGTGGATGGATGGATCGAAAGACAGTTAGATAAACAGACAGACAGACGGGTGGGTGGACGGGTGGACGGGTCGATCGAAAGACAGTTAGACAGACACACAGACAGACGGATGGGTGGACGTATGGACGGATGGATCGAAAGACAGTTAGATAAACAGACAGACAGACGGATGGGTGGACGGGTGGACGGATGGATCGAAAGACAGTTAGATAGACAGACAGACAGACGGATGGGTGGATGGAAAGATTCACAGACAGACAGATGGACGGATGAGTGAATGGATCGATAGACAGACAGACAGACAGACAGACAGACGGACGGGTGGTTGGGCGGATGGATCGACAGACAGACAGACAGACAGACAGACAGACAGACAGACAGACAGACAGACAGACAGACAGACAGACAGACAGACAGGCAGGCAGGCAGGCAGGCAGGCAGGCAGGCAGAATATTGTTTTGTTATTTTAAGACGCTCACAATATGTGTCCATATTGTCATCATGTTAAACGTAAGATAGTATGGCAAAAGTAAGATAGTATGGCAAAAGTAAGATAGTATGGCAAAAGTACGATAGTATGTCAAAAGTAATGGCACGGAAATCTCCTCGCGCTCCGAAGGGTGTGAGTTCGATTGCCACTTACTTCGTTCTGTTTAGTAAGGCATTTAAAAAAAAAAAAAAATGTGGGTGTTAGAATAGTAAGGAAATGAGAAACAAGAAACAAAATTATATTATAACTATGAAACTCTAATCTTAGGTATTCAATAACAAGACTTTAATTTCGCAAATATTGTAATAAAGAAAATTAATAAAATATACTTTAAAAATCTGAACACAACCAAAGAATCTAGCAATCAGCCGCAGATGTTTTCTGTCATGATCACCGCTTCATGATAATTAAAACGGATCTGATTTCGCGTGTATGTGATGATGACGCCATTTCAGTTCTTGGCAAAATGTCGTTGGATTTTATTTGTTTGTTACCGATTTAGCTAAATCTTATTTGGTTAGTGTTTGCACCTTTCTTCTGGGATGTCATCATCAGCGTGTGCCCTGCAGATTGGCGTATGCCTTATTGTCTCCTCACAGATCTCTTTCTTGGTGCTCTGGATCAATTCAATTGATGATATACCTCCAAGCTGGTTCCGTGTCGAATAGGGTTACGGAAGCAGGTCGTTATTCCGCATACCCGCGTTCGAAACACAGCTGCAGGCGCAGGTTCACATGGCCGAATGTGTAAGAACGCGTGTTCTTAAACATCCAGTGTGCTGATGCCGAGGTAAGCGGTTCAACCCCTACACAGGACAGCTGGACTAAAATGTTGACCTGTCGTCTTTGACTTGGGGACCTAAATTACAAGTACCTCTGAAGTCGGAGTGGGTTCACCTTATGCGAGGGACATTGTTAATAGGGAAAGCTAATCCACAAGCAAAATTCAGTCCAGCACTACTAGAATTAGTGTGTATGGACTACGCTTGAATTCAAAGCGAGCGAGCACCAAAAAAAAACACACACGCAGCTGCGGGTGATTTGGCAGCAGACCGCTTTGCGTTGGTTTTTTAACGAAATGGTATGGGTGCTGGTCGTTCAGAAAGCAATGGCAAACTACTGAACGTAAACGTGCCCTGAGATCACAACGGCAAAGGATTCTGTTGTTGACTGCGACGTCCTGTAAAGGATATGCAACTAACTAATTTTTATACCTCCATGTCATCTTCTCAGACAACCCAGCTTCATTTACCATGGTCTGCCTCGTCTATTGCTGATATCCTGTCAGTAATCGTGATGTTCTCCGGTGTCTCTATTCTGATGACATCCCCACAGAACAATGTTTGTCTCTTTCTTGTAGTTGTGTTTAATGTTCTACTTTCATTGGTTTACAAGAAGTATGACAATTATGTGATATCCATGTTTATTCATCAGTCTGCCTCAGTGTCGTGCCCGACGGGGGGGGGGGGGGGGGAATCATCCTATTTGCGTCGGTCTTGTGACGAAGAACTTACGAACGCAGTTCGTAATCACGCATACCCCGTTCGAAACATCTGCGGGCGATTTGAAAGCAGACCACCATGCGTTGGTTTTCATACAATGGTATGAGTGCCGGTCATTCAGAAAGCAGTGGTAAACTATTCAACGTAAACTTGCCAAGAAGTTACAAACCGTCAAGAAATGTTGGGGTTGACTGCCACGTCATGTAAAGGATATGCAACTAACTTGTTTAACCTGCGCTGAGGATTCAACCCGGACCTCTGTCTTAGAAGACAATTCTAATACTATGCCACCTTGGCTCCTGTGTATGCCCATCATCATCATCCAGTGGCTTGCCCGGTGTAGATCTTTACCCCCAGAATTCTTTCGGAGTTTCTCGAAACCTTTATCTAGATAGCATCGTTATTATATGATTCATTGCCATGGGATGATTAATCGTCTTAGGCGACATTTCGTATATGCCATGAGCTTATATACAGTTGTTTTACTTCTGCAACCCCCTTTAATTTGATATATAATACAACATGCATGCTAACATATTAACAACTTTGAAGTCATTACTGTGATACACCCCTACTTTCTAATTTCCGCCATCCCTTTTTGTGACCTACTATATTTTAGACACTGAATCTGTTAACGGCTTGACTGTAATCCCCAGGGGACAAAGACGACCTGTTCAGTATTCTCCTTCAACAACCACAAGACGGCATGATTGCAGCACAGGAGTGGGATGCCGAGTCGGCACTCCTGGCCATCGAGAGCATTATACGGGTAAGTTACCAGCGGTTGCCTGAAACTACTGATTTTTGTTTTGCTGGACCAATACTGTCATATTTACTGCCAATAAAGTACCTTGCGGTGTATAGTAGCGGAGTCTTGAGCCCGAGGAATTAAGGCCGCCTGGCTAGTGTAGTCGCTGCGAACTGTGCAGCTTAGAGTTTTCTTTTTTCCCCCAACAGAAAAACAAAAACTCCACACCTTACCAAGGATTCAAACATGGGTCTCCCGAAGGAGAATCCGGCATTCTAGCCACTCGGTCAGCCGCTCCTCCGATGGACCAATAACTAGGACAATTTAACTAGACACTTTCTTGTCTAGAATCCACAAGATAAACGAAATAGTGGAAGTCCTAAAAGCATATGGAGGAGAGAATTACAGACAGAAGTGAATAATATTGGGTGGACATGGGGGGAGATGCAGGAGATAGCAAACGATAGAACGGTTTGGCCTACGTCACCGTGAGGGTTAAAGGGCAGAGGAAGATTAACGTCTCTGTTATTGTGTACTTACTTATCCCTGCGTCATTATCTTCTTTTTTTTATCAACATCTGCCTTTAATTTCCTAATGGAACAAAGCCCTCAGACAGCCCACGCCAACCTTTCTGCAGACGTGTTTGTGATGGGTTTGTTTTTGTAGCTGAAGTTGTCTATAGGATAAGTTAGCCATCATCACACCACCCTCCTTAGTTACCTCCATGTCAGGTTACAGTGTTACTATTCTCTGCTTCTCTTTGTTAGTCCCAGTATCACGGGCGGTATATTTTACAATCACAAAAGAAGAATTTTCAGTATTTATTTTCAACATAAATATTATAGAAAAATTCTTAGAATGCAGTGCATCATGAAGATGAAAACTACAGACATTCTACCAGAAAAGAACAATGGAAAATAACGGCCTCATATACAGTATTATTACGTCTTGCGACATGGGCAAACGGTAACTTCCGTGGCAATAACCTTGAACTTAAGAGCCTTACTAGACATCAACATCAGCTTATGTAGGCGGGATGTGAAGGTCGACACTACAAGGACCATCTCTATAGACAAGAGTCATCTCATAGACGCTGTTTCAGAAGCTTGGATGTGTCTTCAGTCTCGATAGAGCTGCTGCTGGGATTGTCCTTGACATTTAGAAACAAAATCAAATTTGGATTTATTCCGTTTTATGATAAATCTGTGGCTCCTGTTTTTATATCTGCACATATTTGTAACAATACAGCACTAACTTTGAAATATAAAAAACACGAGATCATTTATGACATTATTTTACACAAAAACATTAATACATTATTAAAGATCTTAATACAAACGAAGTTCTTTTTCTTACATTTCATAAGCAGCTTTCTCAACCCATCTTTTATGTATATATATATATTATCCCACAAGGTGTAATATCTTATATCTAGATGTTTTTGTGATATCTTATCTCAACTTTGACATCCATCCATCCATCATATGCCATGCCGATAAGCGTGGGCGGTCATGTTTTGCTATCTCACTCGATCACCAGAGTCGTGTATCAGCTCCGTGTTTCTATCTCGACAAAGCCACGAGGCAAAGCCATCCAGGTATTTACTTCTTTGTCTGTTCCCTTAGATCTAGCCAGTTGTCACCAAGTTCTCCGATTCATTTCTTCTCATAAATGCCCAAAAAATATTGACTGTCTACGTCTAATGTCTCTAATCAGTTTACAATCTTCATTTGTTTCTTGTAAGATTTGTTCAATTGTTTTTCTGTCTGCCCATGATATTCTTTGCATTTTCCTCAGAAACCACATTTCCACAGCTATCAGATGTTTTGTTTTTTTCCAGCTTAACTGCTTAATGGCCACGCTTCACATCCATAAAAATGTACAGGTTCTATGTAGCACTTCAACACTCTTTTTCTCGTTTCAATTGATATCTTTTTATTGGTCAGCATGTTTTTCATCTTGCAAAAGGCTAATAATGACATAATGAGAACAATAGGACCACTCAGTTTTATACTTTTAAACCTGGCACGGCTGTCACAATACTTTTCAAAGAAGGGTTGCAAGCGAAGCATATTCTCACAAATTGCATTTACGTAGCGGAAAAAAAAAAACATTACCGAAGACAACTAGCCTTGTTTTTACGAAAATAACGCTGAAGACCAACATGGCCGCTTGGTTTTTCCATGGCAGCCGATTATACTATTCCATCAAACTAATAGAGAAGTCCCAATAGAAATACAATATGTTACTGAGAAGCAAGACAGATGTTACAATACACACGATTACAGACGAACGCACAAAAAGATTATTTTCCTTAGTGAAGTCCAACCTAGGAAACTGGGAACTGAAATCTGCATTGAGATCTGTTCATGGAATGAATCCTTTGCATTGGCGGGTTTTTTTTTTTTTAATTGTTCTGTTTTGTTTTTATTTTGATTTTGTTGTTCCGTTGATAAAACTGCAGCGAAATGGTCTCTCGTATCTATGTGTTTGTTTGTTTGTTTTGTTTTATGTTTCATCCGTCGAGTTGCTGTCATATTTTGTCTTTTTATTGGAACTCCCCTATTAGTTTGGTGGTATACTATAATTGGCAGCCTTGAAAAAATAACGGGCGGCCGTATAGGAATTAGGGGTGGCTTTCGTAAAAACAAGGTTAGTTGTTTTCTGTAACGGTTTTCGCTAAGAAAATGCATTTGATCTTGTCAGCGCCACATGCAAAGGTAGGCATCCGAATGACACACAGAGACGTGGGGATCTAATGAGGCGGCTCTGGGCCCTGGGGGAACCGGGAACCCATCTTCTTCTTTTTTTTTAATTTGATGCGCTGCATCATCAAATCCTTTCAAAACTATGACGTCATCCAGTAGAAATCTTGATCTACAAAAACCAACCAGTCATCTCCACAAAGGGTGTGGGTTGGTTGGTGTCCGTTACTCTATTGGGAGATGAAATACAGAAGACGGCAAAGAGGAAACTATTAGTGTTTATGACTGCTGTGTGTATAGAATACGTGGAATCAATATAGCTGCAACTTTAACACCAGTAATCAAAATAAGAGTTGTATTACGCCCCTCCTACACTTCTGTCACATCTGCTCATAGTTCATAGTCTGCTGTTGGCGAGTATTCAGATGACGCCATGTGTAAGTTGAGCTGGTCTTTATGTTAATCTGTTGTGTTGTTTTGACTGATTTCGTAAGCAGTTATTTTACACTTGAGCAGAATTATTTCTGAAACCGCCTATATCAATGATTAAGTCATTAAATTCCGTGTATCCCTCCACGGATCGTTAATTAGTTGCATTTCCTTTACAGGACATCGCAGTCAACTCCAGGAGTTTTTGGCTATTTGTGATTCCTGGGCAAGTTTAGATTCAGTAGTATACCATTGCTTCCTGAACGACCGGCACTCATACCATTGTATAGAAACCAACGCAAGGTTATATTATACAATGTGTTGATATCGTCATTTTAGTAGCTGTGCCTTCTGGCCAGCAATATTCTTATATCCAGTCCGCTTCTCACTCTGCCGGTTACCGCGTTGTAAAGTATTCAAATCATTTTTTGCAGGTCTGGAAACACCAACAAACGTCCGACAAACTGGGCAAGTCAAGACAAGGGTGATGCAGTCACGGCACACCAGAAGCTTGGTTGCTAGAGAAGAAAGGTATGGCAAGTTCGTCCAGATATTTTCCTGTGTGATGGCATTTTGAAAAAAATAAATAAAAAGGGCCTGATCTTGTTATGAAAACCGTAAACTGATTAGAGAAATTAGACGTAGACAGTGAGGTGACACGTTATTAGAAGAAATAAACTAGAGAACTTGGAGGTAACTGGCAAGAGGGGAATTGATTGATTGATTGACTGATTTAGGAATCGTGTAGCGAAACGCCAGTGGCCCATGTCCTTATGCATTCTTTGATTTTGGGAAAACAGGGGGAAATGGCTTTCGGGAACTCTCAGTTCTCTTGTCCGATCAATTCCCCTGAAGGATAGTTGTCTGGGTTACCTCTACAACCCGATCTTCTTAATAGAATGATTGGAAGTCTGGCGTGTCTTGGGGAAAACCCGATGGCGCGCCTTGCACCAAATATGTACTAGTATAATTTCTTGGGACATGAATGGACATTGAAAACCTTATCGGTTGTCGGCACAATGTATTGAAGTTTTAAAGAATTTTACAAGTCAAGTGCAGTCTCCTACTGGAGGAATGAAAAGGTAAACTTGGGTTTTCTTTAGTCCAGCCAAAACTTGGCCTATAAATCTCTGCTGTCTCAACTGGTGAAACGAACTGGCGAAAAGCCGGTCATGCCCATATTGTGAGTGGGTTGACTGTTGGCCAATCTAGTTAGGCGTTCTGTTCTTGACATCGCCTGGGAACAAATCTGAACAATAAATATTTCCCAAATGATATCGCTGGTTCTTGGCAGCCGATAGACGAGTGCTATCTTTCCTTCTACGGCCTGAACTGGGCATACTGTCATCTTTCTGTAGAATATAATCATTGGATAGCTACGGTATGCCGGAAGGAGGGAAGGGCTCCTTGGGGATGGGCTCCACCAATCTATGATCTATCTTCTTGAGCCGGAAGAGGCTATCCACAGTGCTATCTCTTTCGTCTTTTAGTCGATAGGATGATGTCGGGAAGATAATGGACTTCTCTATCTCACTGAGAGAACCTGAACTCATCTGAATCTATGGGTTATTTGAGGCACTGCCGGTACATTGCGGCGACAGCTCAGACAAGAGCAGCGGCCGGAAGGAGTAGTATTTTTTTTTTCCTATTCTTGCTGGGAATGGGGAACGACACTTCTTTACATACACATAATTACCCACACAACACCACAAGAGCTTTGTCGTGCGAAAGGCAGGGTTTGCAAGTAAGAGATAAGCCGGGAAATGAATGTGCCCAATAATAATAAAGGCTTGGTATGAGTGTGGAGAGTGAGTCCTGTAGGCAAAAAGTTCCTGGGGTGGACAACCGGACGTCTACAAGCTGGAGGTCTACTCAAGCTCGGACGTAGCCAATCCAGGGGCTACCTGACCGGTCAGGCCCATTCATTCGGGTCTCTTATCTAATGTATTGGGTAGGGAACCTATATGTCAAATGTAGTAACTGAGGCCCTATTGGTCCTCAGGATTGTGGTACTTGAGTCAGCCTGGTCGTTCACCGATTTCTGTCATCTCCAGGGTCCTCCTTGAATTGAAGGGAGCATAAGAGATCTGCAAGGCCACGAGAGTATCACCTTAAGACATTCTCAGGTGAACCATGGACTTTCAGGACGGCCACAGGCTAATGACTCCAATCAAGGAATCAATGTCTGATTAGTCATGATCTAGTGGCATCCTTCGGTACCCGCTCAGTACAAATCCCATCGTCAATAGTGGAGTGATTGAATCTATGTTCCTGAATGGACCTACAGCTCATTCTCGGTCCTACTCATCCGTATCAGTGACATTGAAAAACCCATACCCATTCCACATTCACGAACCATTACCATTATGTGAAATCTTACCCAGCCTGGTCAGTGACATTAAAACACCCATACACCTTTTCCCTGTCAAGAACTGTTTCCATTGTGACAAATGATGTATTCCTGTACCATTGGGCTACAACGAACACAAGACTCATTGTGTAGAGAGGACCACTGGAACTAGTAGGACTGGTTCTACAGGCGCCTGTTGTTTGTACAACCGATCGGGAAGGAGGAAAATACCGGCGGACCAAATCGGTGAGGCAGATGTCGACTGACGGGACTTTGTAGTACTCTTCGGTCTATGAGGGAAAGCCATGAGTCTCTCTGCCTGAACTTTATCCTTGTTGTGTCTGTTTAGAACTATCTGGTTTAACTGCCTTGATGTTTTCCTGTGCTGTTCTTTATTAATTTAATAAATCACGTTTTAGTTTACTCCAACGTTCACTGTGTTATATATATATGGATAAGCCAGAAATACACTTTAGAGATTAGGTCCCGAGGTCGAAAGAGAGAGTGACAGTGAGTCCAGGGAACGGAGGAGGGTTGGCAAGCAAAGACCTATCCCAGCCAGGGCTATAGAATAATATTGAAATATTGTTACATAGTTACTTGGGACCCTCCACGTAGCTTGTTACAAATCGACATCACAGCATTCGGGGCATTCCCCATCCTCAGCAGCCAGCGAAGAGTTCCAACACCAATAGTACCAGTAGCAATCTGATTATATGTCCGTCTTGCCTTTCCTCTGAGCGCTGAGCCTCGGCCAGATCCCCTCGTCACTCCTCGCTGTCTCATTCTTGCCAGACCATGGTAATCCATTTGCTCCTCCGAGGTGTACACATGCAAGAGGGGGAAAAGAACAATGAGGTGGCAGAGAAGTGAATGTCTAGAATGCTAGGTGGCGTGGCAGGTCGTGACAAGAACACGGAACTAATCCAAGACTGGTGATTGTGTGAGATAGCGTTGCAGGTCGAGACAAGAACACGGAACTTAAATAAGACTCGTGATTGTGTGAGCTGGCGAAACATGACTTCCCACGCTTTATCTGCAACGCCCATGATGATGATGATGACACTGTCATGCGTATAATGATTTGTATGACAACATTGCGATCTCATCTTGAGATATGCTGATATTTACAGAACTACGACCTTGTCCTTGGCATAATTTATTTTGGCGATCGCTCGCTTTGAGCTCAAGCCTAGTTTATACACGTGCTATTACTTCTAGTGCACTGGACTGATTTTTGTGTGTGAATTAGCTTTCCCTATTACCAGTGTCCCTCGCCATCAGGCGAACCCACTCCGACCTCAGTGGTACTTCTAATTTACGTCCCCAAGTAAAGGACGAGAAGTCAACATTTTAGTCCTACAGACCGGTGTAGGGGTTGAACCCGCTACCTGGACATCAGCGAACCGGGTGTTTAAGACAGAGCGATCTTATCCATTTGGCCTGCTGACCTCCTCTTGGCTTGATGATATTAAAGGAATGTTACAGACTTGTCGTGGGTGTGATATTATAGGAATGTTACAATTGTGGGAATACTATGTTGGTGTGTACAGGAGAGTAACGAACTTCTCATAGCTGTGATGGTATTAAATGTAATTTATGGTCGTGGATGTGATGCTATTAAATGGAATTTATGATCGTGGGTGTGATGGTATTAAATGGAATTTATGATTGTGGATGTGATGGTATTAAATGGAATTTATTATCGCGGAAGTGGTGGTATTGCGTGGAATTTATGATCGTGGATGTGATCGTGGAAGTGTGGTGTCTATGTGAGAGAAAGCTTTAGGGGCAGCGGAAGTGTGGTGTTTATGTGGAAGAAGGCTTTATAGGCAGGGAGGTGTGGTGTCTATGTGAGAGAAGGCTTTAGAGGCAGCGGAAGTGTGGTGTCTATATGGGAGAAGGCTTTAGAGGCAGCGGAAGTGTGGTGTCTATGTGGGAGAAAGCTTTAGAGGCAGCGGAAGTGTGGTGTCTATATGGGAGAAGGCTTTAGAGGCAGCGGAAGTGTGGTGTCTATATGGGAGAAGGCTTTAGAGGCAGCGGAAGTGTGGTGTCTATGTGGGAGAAGGCTTTAGAGGCAGCGGAAGTGTGGTGTCTATATGGGAGAAAGCTTTAGGGGCAGCGGAAGTGTGGTGTCTTTGTGGGAGAAAGCTTTAGAGGCAGCGGAAGTTTGGTGTCTTTGTGGGAGAAGGCTTTAGGGGCAGCGGAAGTGTGGTGTTTATATGGGAGAAAGCTTTAGGGGCAGCGGAAGTGTGGTGTCTTTGTGGGAGAAGGCTTTAGAGGCAGCGGAAGTTTGGTGTCTTTGTGGGAGAAGGCTTTAGAGGCAGCGGAAGTGTGGTGTCTATATGGGAGAAAGCTTTAGGGGCAGCGGAAGTGTGGTGTTTATGTGGAAGAAGGCTTTATAGGCAGGGAGGTGTGGTGTCTATGTGAGAGAAGGCTTTAGAGGCAGCGGAAGTGTGGTGTTAAAGACGAATGTTGCGAATACCTCAGACTGCCAAATTAACTCACAAAGAGAGATTAGTGAAAGATGAGCATTAAACACAACTAGAAAAGAGAGCCTAACAGTGTCCTTTGGTAATTACGATAACAAGAGCGGCATTAGGGAACTTCGTAACGACTGGAAAGATAAGTAGCAGAAAATGCAGGGACCGAGAGAAATTATGCTTGTTGGTCTTAAGCGCTATACTGTATTGGCACCATGCCGTCTTGACATAGTTTGGTATATTGTGCTTCCCATAGCACAAAGCCTGGGCTGAATTATAGAGACCATGTGTTGCCAATGCAGCATAATCCCTTTCTCGGCTTGACTAGGCTACTCCAGAGGAAAGGTAACACCAATACATCTAGAACCAAACAAGCTGCAGAAGCTGTCGGGTCAGCAAAGCATTGCTCTAACTGTTCGCCTGTTGGAGCTTCGATCCTAGACCATTTGCTAACCAAGGCTTGAGGCTACGTCTGCCCTGCCACGACATTTAGTCTTTAGGTTGCGTTTCCTCATACCAGAATAAGGCTTGTAATGCTCCCAGTTGCGCCCCTCCGCCCGAAGCCTATTATTTGGAATAAACGCATAACAAATAAGAAGAAGGGGGAAGAGGAGGGGGTGAGGAAAGATGTGGAGGAGGGAGGGGAGAGGAAGAGGAAAAAGAAGAAGAATGACGTTTACTACAAAGGTTATTTACTTCCCTATTATTGGAATCATCTGATTGGTTTCATGCACCACATAAGCATTTACGAAACAGAATCATTATGGTGAAAGTTTGGTACTGGCGGTCAAGAGGATAATCCAGTCCACACTTCCGAATAATCACGCAGCTAATGAGTTAAACAGAAGTTGTAAAAACAACAAAGATATCAAGCTTATTTCACACAGTTATCATCAAACTGATCTCTCCATTGCTTCAACTTATTTATTTTTTTTTTTCGTTTCGTTTCAGGATCAAGAAATGTGTGAACGCTGCAAGTCATTAAGCCAGGATGTCTGGAAGTTTCGAGGTCGGCACATCAGTCTGACAACTGGGGTCTTTGGGGTTTCGTCAACGTAAATGCTGTCACCTTTCACATATTTATTTATAAACTTTCAGTTGTTGTTTTTTAATGGCCCAAAAGAAAGAAACAAAAAAGAAAAATAGAAATTCTAGAATCATCTATTAACTCATTCATTACGAAGTTGTTTGTGGGCGTAGACTGAATTATTATGTGACTTCCAAAGTGTGGTTGTGATTTGTGCGCATGTTTACTTGATTTCAAGCAAAACCAGTCTGAACGATTTAGACATGCACATATTTTGTCGGATTTCAAACAAAACCAGTGTGAACTCTTTAGACACGTATATAATATTTTAGTTGATTTCGAGCAAAACCAGTCTGAACTCTTTAGAGTCAAAATAAAAACACAAAATATCACTAAGAAGCTCGACGGGTGGAAGAGAAAATAGATCCAGGTGAATGTTTCGGCATAAGTCCTTATCAGCGGGATATCAAAAACAAAACAATAACATCCATCGGACTACGTCTAACTAGATCAGTATTCCTTTGTGTTATCTCTGTGTTATTGGTTTCGCTTTGATAACTTTCTAAAATTGTTAGACCGTGTTCTATAACTGTGCTTCCCGCCTTTTGAGACCCACCCCCGGCCCCGACGCTATTTTAGTAGTCAAGAGACTTGTGGACACCATTCCCACACCCCCGATCCTTTTTTTTAAAATCTCCCCGGGGTACATTTTCATAAATATGCATTTATAATAATAGTGTTTTTTTTTTTTTTTTTTTTTTTTTTTTTATTAAGAGTGTATTATTCAGAAAAGAATTGTAATTTGATGATCAATTAATTCGATATTCAATTCATCCAATATTCAACTAATCTTATCTTTGATTAGCCAAACAGTTAATTTGTCTAAAATTTCATTAACCTAATATTTCAACAACTCTCCGGCTCTGTGGCAAAGGGGTTATGGACGCAATTCATAATCCCTCATACCGCGTTCGAAACACAGCTGTGGGTGAACTGGAAGCAGACGCCTTGTATTTGTTTTCATGTAATGGTATTAGTGCAGGTCGTTTAAAAAGCAATTGCAAACAACTGAACGTAAATTTGCCAAGAAATCACAAAGAGCCAAATAAATGTTAGGGTTGACTGAGACTTCTTGTAAAGGATATGCATCTAGCTTTTTTTTCCAAACTGAGCATTTAATGAACTTAGCATTTAATGAACAAAACAATTAATTAGTCTAAGATGTCATGAACCTAACAGTTAATTAATATAAGATGTAATGAACCTAACAATTAATTAGTCTGAGATTTAATGAACCTACCAATTAATTAGTCAAAGATTTAATGAACCTGACAATTAATTAGGGGGTGGGTAGCAAAGGGTAAAAAGCACACTTCTAGAACACGGTGTAACAAGAATAAATGGTGATATTCTTAAACGGGTCAATCGGTACAATTATCTCAGTACAGTCATAACATCTGATGGGAGATGCCTTGAAGAGATTAGAACAAGAATCGCCATGACGAAGGTAGCCATTTGCAAGATGAAAAGCATGCTGACCAACAAAAAGATGTCAATTGCTACGACAAAAAGAGTGTTGAGGTGCTACATAGAACCTGTACTTTTGTGTGGATGTGAAACGTGGACAATGAGCAGACAAGCTGAAAAACATGTAATGGCGATGGAAATGTAGTTTCTGAGGAAAATACAAAGAATACCATGGACAGACAGAAAAAGCAATAACCAAGTCCTACAAGTAACCGTAAACAGTTTAGAGAAATTAGACGCAGACAGTCAACATTTTGGGGCACGTTATGAGAAGAAATAAATTGGAGAACTTGATAACAACTGGCAAGATCGAGGGGAAGAGAACAAGGAGAAGGCAGAGAAGTAAATACCTGGATGGCTTGGCCATGTGGTATGGTCAAGACTAGAACTAGAACACAGAGCTGATCCACGACTTTGGTTATCGTGTGAGATGGCGAAACGTGACCGCCCACGCTTATCGGCATGGCACATCATGATGATGATGATGATGATGATGATGATGATGATGATGATGATGATGATGATGATGATGATGATGAAAAATTAATTCGTCTAATATTTAATTAATATAACATTTAATTAACCTAATATTTAACCAATTCAACATTTAATTAATTAGCATTTACTGAACCTAACGATTGATTAGTCTAAGATGTAATGAACCTAACAATAACTTAGTCTAAAATGTAATGAACTTAACAATTACTTAATCTAATATTTAATGACCCTAACACGTAATTAGTCTAGGCAAAACTTACACAAATGCTTTCCGAATTACGATGCACTGAATGTTTAGGTACATAACTAGGTGTGGCGCGCTCTTCTCAAAAATAGAAGAAGTAGTATATAGTGTTGTCTTTCTCTGTCAGTCCGTCTTTAGAGGATATCATCCTACACACGCCTCGTTATCGTCCTCTCTCAGCCCGCCTTTAATCGATATCATCCTACACCCTACATACGCCTCGTCTTCATCTTTCAGTCCATCTGTAGACAATATCATCCTACAGTCCATCTTTAGACGAAATCATTGTTATACCCTTCCCTTTCGTATGTAGAGGTTATCATCCAATATAACCAAATGTTATCCTCTTTCCCGTCCGTTATGATCTATGTAATAAATGGTTATCCTCTTTCCTATCTATTAACAGATGGTTTTCCCTTTCCTGTATATCTTTCGCTGTTATCATCCTACACACGCCCCGTTGTCCTGCACCTTCCAGTCCATCTCTTGACCTTATCAACTTATATAAACCACTGTCTTCCCCTGATCGTTTGACTTCCATATTTACCTTCAGTGTGGTTTTTGGCTGGATTTTACGTAGCTTTGTGTGCTCGCCGTGGCTCGGTACAGTAATCGCGTTTCAAGTTCCCGAACATTCAAAGTCGAAGGTTCGAATTCAGCTACAGGTGATTTACAAGGAGACCGTGTTGCGGTGACTTCCATGGCATGAGGCGTCGGTCGTTCAGAAGTAAATGGCAAGCTACAAAACGTAAAAGATTACCAACTAAAGCACAAACAACCACATACAAAAATGTTAGTGTTGATTGTGACGTCATATAAAGGGATTGCAACTTGCTTTATGTGCACAAATATTGTATTTGTCGAAGCCTTGATCTCTTTTAGGGGTTCTCTTTCGATTCCTGATTTGCTGAAGACTTAATTGGATATCACTAAAGTCATAGGTCCAGGCTCTCTACAAAGCCGTCTGTCATCTGTGTTCTTAGGTTTTAACTCTTCCTATCCCAAGCCAAGATGAGTTAAAATAATCATCTTCATATGTTAAAGGAACAGACACCTGTAAGCTAACAGTTAACAAAGACTTGCCAGCCAAAGCAATGGCCCAGGACGATTCAGCCTGAAATGGATACAGGATTCATGGAAAGTAAAGATGGTCGAGCAGAAAACACCTCAAATGCTGTGCCTGTCTTAGGATTACCTTTTACAGAGACTGGGTTTAGTTTAGTTTAGTCGGCGGATCACTATCATGGCACACAGGTGTAACCCATAAGTGCTCCGTTCTACTCCTAACTCAAGCCTGAGTCCGGAGAATCACATCTCAGTGCACGAACTCCGTAGTACCGGCGAGGTTCCTGAAAATGCTTTGCGTAGATTTTTAACTCAAATTTGCCCGGGCTTCCGCCGTTAGGCTACTCTTTTTCGATTTCCAACTTCTTCTTCTTCTTCAGCTTTCCGAGCCATTGAGGTTCTTTGCTGCAAATACAATCCATCTCCATTCGTCTCTCTGGTGGACCTTCTCTTGCCAGTCTTTGATTCCAAGTGCTTGTAGGTCTGTACATGTATTATCTCTCCACCGTCTTCTTGGTCTACCTCGGGGTCTACGGTCATTTATTTCCTGAGTGTAAGCAAGTTTTGTTTCCCTATTATCTTCCATTCTTTCTATATGCCCCAGCCATTGTAGTCTATTAGCCTTCATGGTACCAGTGATTTCCAACTGCCAAGGAATATTTTACGTGTGCAACAATACACACGGACGTCCGATCTCACTATCCAGAGACCAAGGACAATTTTTTTACTATAAGTCCTTGTGAAAAAATCCCAGCCCTCACCGGAGCTTGAACCCAGGACCTCCAGCACTCGAGGCGGACACTATACCTCGAGACCACTCAGCCCCACAGTGACTGGGTAATAGTAATAACTGGCTGAGATTAAAGGAATAACCTTTAGCCAACATGTGGTAAAAGTAAAAGCTGCCTGACACTGAAGGGATAACCTTTAGCAGAGACAGTAAAATTGATATATATGTCTGACAGTGAAGGAATAATCTTAAGCAGACACTGGGTAAAAGTAATAACTGTCTGACAGTGAAGGAATAACCTTTAGCAGACACTGGGTAAAAAGTAATAACTGTCTGATACTGACAGAATAATCTTAAGCAGACACTAGGTAAAAATAATATCCTCTGACACTGAAGGAATAACTTTTAGAAGAAACTGGGTAATAATAGTAAATGTGTGGCACTGAAAGAATCGAGGAAAACGAAAGTGTTTTGATTATGATAGTCTCACGTGTGAAGATTTTAAGCGATTATGATATGAAGAAGTAACAAATCAACGTGTAAGCTTTTTGAATATTGATATTTAAGGAGCATCTTTCAAGTGATATTTCGTATTTACTTAACTTTTCCGTTGTGCAGTTATTGATAGGTCGATAGGGAATTATTCTTTGGCCTTCCAAGACCGGAACCATGGGATTTTAACGTCGAGTGGGGGATTTAGGTGTCAGCGTGACCGAAAGGTTAAGAGCACTTGTTCTTAAACTTCTTTACGCTGATGTGTAGAGGGTTTGTTTCTTACGCCGGTTAGTTTGGCTTAAACTTTGCCTTCTCGTTCAGAAAGCAATGGCAAACTACTAAACGTGAAAAATGCCTAGAAAAATCTACCTGAGGTTGATCACACTGACCTGCAAAGAACATGCTTTACCTGGTTCTAAATGAATACAGAAGTCGCTGCCACACGCAGGAGTCACGTTCTAGAGTGGAAAATACTGCATCTGACACTGAACACGTCTGTTGAAAGACGTTAAGTGAAAGCGGGACTCATTGAAGTTCATTTGAAAGACCTTCCGTTCTGAATGAGTTAATATCATAGAGATTAGTTTCGTCATTTTCAACAACATCCCAACAACGACAGACTTTAGTTATGATTATAGGGATCGGATCATTGTAGGAATGCATGTTTTCAGCTTAATCTAAAAATGTTCTCTCAAATTCAAATGTGGACATGGCTTTTCATTGCACATTTCATTTTGGACGTTCAATAAAATATTATCTGGCACATGTCTTCCTTAACATTGTATGCAATCTGAAACGTACTATTTGGCATGTTTGTTCATACATGTTGTCGTAGTCGCAGTTGTCGTACGATTCCAAATCCACAGCAACTGGCCGCCTCATAGTTGCTTCATTCCTGTGCCAGCGAAACATCATTCGTCATTGCTCCATGTGAATTCGTGAAGAAAACACTAGTTTCGACATGCCAAACCACGAAATCACCAACTACAGACCGTCTTTCACTTGAATGTTGTGTTGTTTTGTAAACAGCCACGATGTCAACTGCATCATGTTCTTGCTTGTTGCTACGAAGAAAGCACAGAGGCCGTCGTCATGAAGAAAGCAATACATTTATAGGATCTGAAATATCTGGTACTAGTTCCCTAGAGGTCAATGAGGCTGAAAGGTTATGAGCGCTTAACGTAAACGTCATTTGTACTGATCTCAGAGTATTGGGTTCATTTCTTACACTTGTCGAGTGAAACTGAACGTTGATTCTCGTTCATAAAGCAATGGCAAACTTGAAACAAAATTAGTGCATGTCCTTTACACGACGTTACAATCAATTCCAGGAAGGGAGGGGGGACTGTATGGGATTTATTAGGAAATGTGTAGACTCAGTAGTTTGCCATTGCTTTCTGAACGACAGACGCCCATACCATCGAAATCAATAGAAGGCGGTCTGCTTCCAAATCATGTGTATGTTGGGAAATTGTGAAACGCAGCCCTAGGCCACACATTGTGAAACGCGTTCACTGCCCCAAAGCAACAGATTGTGAAACGCGTCCACTGCCCCTAATGAATACAGACTATAATATTGCCTATAAAATCAACCTGGGGTTGGTCGCAGCGTCCTGCAAAGAGCACATCACATGTAACTACAGTCCTGCCCCGCCTGCACTAATGAACATAAACAAAGATGACCGCCGTCAATTTCCTGCCACTAAAAACTGTGTGCAAATGTCATGAACCTGACACCAGCTACTGCTTTTACTGGACATATTAGCGTAATGGTCTGAGTGCGAACGAGGAATAGGACGAAGAGGAAACAATGTTGTCTAGCATATGATACGGGAGGTACGTAAATACTGAAAGGGTTGATATCAGAAGGACTGGTGGTCATGTGTTCAAATCCCCACCAAGACGGATTTTTTTTTAAAATTGATTTGGGCTCCCATGTAGATCCAGCTTAAAATTGGTTCCTGCAAATATCACACAGCCCACCTTTACTTCCCAGGGCACTTCCCGACACTCAGTTTAGACACCTGAAGGCCCAGTTCAATGTTTAAAAGTGCTTCTCCGTGGGGATTCGATTGCATGGCCACTGGGCGGCTAGCAAGCCAGCTAACCACTGAAGACTGCTATTGATTATGCTAAAAGGTAGTCAGTGTGATAGTGACTACATCATCCTTACGAAGTGCCCATTAGTCTATAACAATATCAGGTTTCCGCTATATACGAGGGTGCTTCAAGTGAACACCTAAAGATGGTGCGTGTGTGTGTGTGTGTGTGTGCGCGTACGTGCGTGCGTGTATGTGAATATATTATGAAAAAGTACAGAACAAATGCATCACTTTTCGATGTAGTCACCACTGCGCTCGATGCTAGTCCTCCTGTTTGGATGTCTGTAGAAGAAATGTATCTTGGTCGCATGTGTAACAACTCTGGGGTCACTACTCGGTGTTGCCTGACAGAAATCAAGCCGTTTTGAAACTTCCTACTCCACTCATACATACACTTGCTGGACTGACAGGCATGCATCAACAAACTGGACCTTCATTTGCCGATGAATTTATATAGGTTTCACCCCTTCACTGATCAAACCACGGATAACAGAAAGCTGCTCCTCTTTGGTGAATGTCAAACGTGGGGTGGCCATCCATACACTGTCCTTGTGACGTCATCGTGTTCGTCTGCACGTGGTGTCGCGTGCTTAACACTATTGACATCCTTAACAACAATATTGACAGGTTACAAGACACTGGCATGGTTATTTGTAATTTCTAACACACTTTTAAGGTTTTCATTTCAAGCCCCCTCCACTCGTACATAATATAATCAAGACGGATATAAGGGTTCTTTACTTTTTGTTTCCTTTTACTTGATATCATAGGGAAACGATAAGTAATAAAGTAAAGACGTCTAGTCGTTAGTCGCGGTTCAAACTTCACAGCAAAGGGGTACCCTATCATGCTCCGTTCCTGTGCCAGTATATCACACAGAATGCACCTTAATGTCCCATGTGGACAGTGAAACAAACAGCAGTCCCGACACCCCAACAACACGCACAGGCATACGCGTATAAGGCCGCTGCCAGAATGCCGACACAACAGTCCACCATCATCGATGAAAGCGGTGGCCACTAGAACACCAGCAGTTGCACCCACATTACACTGTTTAAGGCGAAACAAGTTTATTCAGCAACCGGCCGGCCGCCATTTTTCTGAACATGCAGTTCACAATACAATCAACCGCTGACAGATGTAAATGCATTCCACATGAAATCCATATCCCGCAGTGTCGCTCCACGCACTTAACTCAGTAGCTGGGCGACAGAACCATTTACTACCAGTCCAACATGACGAAAATGAGTAAGCAACCCGTAGCCAGAAGCAAAAACACTCCAGAGGTCTTAACAGTTCAACAGCCTAACCGCCATATTGGACAAAAAGTCCACATATATATATATATATATATATATATATATATATATATATATATGTGTGTGTGTGTGTGTGTGTGTGTGTGTGTCTAAAAGAACATCTTATTCTTTAAAAGGCGTCAGTATGTGACTGGTCGACAGCCAAAGTACTCGCGTGTCTTTCGCGAGAAGAGGTATTCGAGTCTGTTGTATAGTTTTAAATTTAATTGTTGTTTGGTGTTCTCTCAAATCTACTTCTCTCTCCTGAACTTTTATGAGTGTCAAGAAGAAAATGTGTGCAAGGAAATGATCAGGCTGATAGGCTGACAGGCTTGCAGATATGGCTACTGTAGAAGGTGGACGCGCCATGGACCAGTCTGACATTCTGAATGCTCTATGAGAAGTAAGACTTTTGCGAGAACCAAGTGACGACTGTGAATCTACAACCATGGCTAGACTGCGAGAACAGCAATTTAAAAGAGGTGTGGCCAAACAAGAACACTACGTAGGAAGCCAAAGAAGAGTATTAAACCAACACAGAATTGGTGTCGTGAGCCGCTACACGCTGCGGGATTTACTGAGGAGGGGATCCGAACACTTATGGACTGAATGGTTCGATGTGCAATGAGGATGATCTATCGACTAACTAGCTAAATAACTAACTAACTAACTAAGAAAAACATGTGAGTGGTGAGATATCTGAATTTCTGCACTTGCCCCAAAATAACGTCATGTACTTTAATTGCACATTTAGGCACAATATTTTTCTTTGATATCACCATGACTTCTGTCTTTCTATTATTCAAACTAAGGCCCATTCTGTCACTCTACACAACCACTGTATCTATCATTGCCTGTAGATCGTTCTGTCTTGTTGCTGTTACGACGGTATCGTCAGCATAACGCAAGTTACTTATATTATGTCCACTAACCAGGATCCCTGGCATATTGTCTGTAGATCTCATTATATATTCACAGTACAATGAGAATAAATCGGGAGACAATACACAACCTCGTATGACACCCTTCTTTATTCACTGAAATATCCCTACAAGGTTGTTGATACGTTAGCCAGGACCCCGAAGGGACCTGTTGCCCAGGACGCACGACTAGGACATGTTAGCAGGTCTTGGCCAGTATAAAACCTGGCCCTGGTGCCTTGCAAACACCCCTGCGACCCTGTTGATTCTTATGGCTGCTGATTGCTGCCAATTTATGTTCTTTATTATTCGCAGATCTTTTGCCGCCAATGTTCAGTTGCTTTAGTAATTGTATTATTTCTTCATGCTTCATATTGCCAAATGCTTCTGTGTAGTTTATGAAGCACTAGCTGACCCTGCCCGGCTTCGCCCAGACCCTGGTGGGGAGCATCTCATTTAATTCATATAAGTAGTCATATAAGTTCTCGTTCCCGTTACCGACTGTCTGTCTGTCTGTCTGTCTGTCTGTCTGTCTGTCTGACCCGGCCCGGCATTTCCCAGCTCCTGATGTGGAGCATCTCATTTAATTCATATAAGTAGTCATATAAGTTCCCGTTCCCGACTGTCTATCTATCTGTCTGCCTGACCCTGTCCGGCTTCATTAAATTCATACAACAAAAAAAGTAACTTAAAAGAACGTTCTTCTACACACCATCCATTATTTTTAATGAAAACTCTTTCTAATCACCTGCATGACTACAGTAACTTCTTAAGCAAAAAAAGATGAGTTACAATGTTATGCATTGTGCATCATTTTTATGAAAACTTTGAAAATGCCTTACAGATTGTATCATTATTTATTATAACTCATATGCCGGTACATAACTATGGACAAAGAGTTTATAAATCTTTGAAAACGATGCCACAATATGACTATAAGTTATACAGAAAAGTTATGCCCCTTGAAATAACTTTTACAGAGTTAGGTCCCCTGAAATATATGAAATTATGATGAAAAATGAAAAATGAAATAATACTGAGTAAGCAGGCGATTTCACACTAACAAAATAACACAGTTGTCAGCTCTGGAATGAAAGGAAGGCGTGTAGAAAATTTCATCTCAATCGGATGGGCCGTTCGCGAACAAATAAAGGCCATACGGACAGAGATACATAAATACATACAGAGATACATACGCACAAGTCTTTTTTATATATAAGATAAGTACAGATCTATTTTTACTTCTATAGCTATGTCTAATAGTGTCCTGAGAATATATACAGCATTGTTTGTGCCCTTTCCCTCCACAAACCCACATTGTTCATCACCAATTTCTTGTTTAATCTTGTGTCTTATTCTTTTCATGATAATTCTGAGCAACAGCTTTGTCATGTGACTCATAAGACTTATTATGCGATGCTATTCGCATTCTAAAGCGTCTGGTTTCTTCGGTAGAGACCATAAAGATGGATTTTAATAAGTCACTAGGAATGTACCAACTAATGTAGATGTCATTTAGAAATTGTGTCAATATTTCTATTTCAAAATCTCACAGAACCTCAATTTCCTCTGCTGTAAAGTCTGGGCCGGGTGCCTTTCCTTTCTTTAAGCGATGTAGTGCATCTTCAACTTCCGCTTCAAGTATTGGTGGACACTCACCATTGTTTTGAGTATTTACATCCGGTCTCCTATCATCATATAGTTCTTACAGATATTACGTCCATCTATTGACTATATCATCTTGTCCCATTAAAATTGCACCGTTCCTCGATTTTAAGCATCTAGTGGTATTTCGTGTTTTCCTGTTATTTTATTGATTCGTTGATATGTGGAATGGGAGTCTTTTTAATAGTTTGTCACAATTTCCATACAATGTTGATTCAACCATACTTCTTTAGCCACTTTGCATTTATTTACTATTTCTCTATGTATTATGTTACATTATTCTTTATTTTGCTTTTTCTTTCTTCTTTCGTCCATCATCTGCAAAATGTCTGTCATCCATTTCTTTTTTGCAATTCTATATTTAGGTAGAATGATTTCAGTTGATGTCGGTTGGATTTATTCCTGCAACATATCCAATTGTTCATCAATAGTCTGTATTATCTCCATGGCATTATATCTGTTTTTTACAGTAAGATATGCACCCTTCTCTAATTGCTTTGTCTGTTCTAAGTAATACTAAATCTAACTGGCTTTTCTTTGGGGAGTTCTTTATGTTTTAAGTCTTAACTTTATCTTTCCTATAACTGACACATGGCCACTCTGTACATATGCTCCTGGTCGTTTTTGCTCCTACTAAATGGCTTCTGAATCTCTTTGGTATCAATCTGTAGTCAATTTCATTGCGAATATTATCTCCAGGGCTTTTCCGCATATATAATCTTCGAGGATGCTTTTTCAACCAGGTGTTACCTATTACCATGTTATGGTATTCTGCCCATGTTATTAATCTGTCATCTCTCTCATTCCTCTCACCTAAGTCATAGCCACCAGTCACACATATCTGTTTTGGTGGTGGATCGGCAGCATAATCAGCTCTTCTCAACGGCGTGTTGGGCTTAGTCTTCATTTCTCATCCCATCCCCGTTTATCTTAGCAATGATGTTGGTATGGCAGATGCAGGAAATATGTACATATGTTTGTGTTAAATATACAAGATAGACGATTTCGTATGTTGCTGCATTTTGGAGTACAAGTCGAATGGCAAGGACGGGGATAACAGTGAGAATAAAGATCATGATAACGGTATGAATAATTTTGTTAGTACAAGACTAATGGCAAGAACATAGATCTTATATATCTCATCTCATCCCTCTTGTATGTTGCGGTGTCGAGGTGAAGAATAAACAGCGGGAGAATGCCCGCTTATGGGCTTCATGTATCGAGATTCCTATGGACTCTGCTATTCCCTCTGTCCATCATCGGCACCTACTTCTGCTTCCATTTGATTTGTACATTATTGCTTGATGTGGTATACTGTTAGTTGGTAACCTAGTTACATGGACAAACCATTTTACTTGCTGTCTTCTCATAAAATCTAGCGCTGCTATAACCCCCACTTTAGTCCTGATTTCCTCATTACTGATTTTCTCTCTTCTTGATACATTGAGTATTCTTCTTAGGAATCTCATTTTTATTGTGATGTTTTTTTTTTCTCTCTTTATCTGTCATTTTCCAGGTTTGGCATCGGTAGCATAGAGTTGGTAGGAAAATTGTGTTGTAGAGTATTAACTATTGATACGTATTTGTTCTTTAGTATTGACAGAAATAATAGTGATACTAAAGATCAAGATAACAGTATGAATAATGATGTCAGTAAAGTAAACGTCAGCAGAGCACCCTTTTACACATCTTGATGTGTATTTGGCATACAGTGTTAGCCGTATATTTATATAGATCAGTTGGTACTTGATCGGTAATGGGGTGAGTATTACCCCGGTCGTTTTTACTTCCCAGGACACTACCTGACACCCAATTTAGCCTACACGGATATGAAAATATCATAATGGGTGATTTCAACGCAAAAGTAGGAAATCAAAGCGACGAAGGCAGTGTAGGCAACCATGGTTTGGGCGAGCGAAACGAATGAGGATACAGACTGGTAGAATGGACAAGAACAAGAAATTGTTGTAGGAAACACCTGGTTTAAACAACATCCTAGAAGATTATGGACATGGAGGAGTCCAGACAGCAGGATTTAACCTTTCAAACCTGTGACCTGTGAATTGTAAGAAGACAGAGATTATGGTCGTCACTGAGAAGAAGGAAATACCACAATGTAATATACAAGTAAATGGGCATATTCTCAAACAAGTGAATAGGTACAGTTATCTCGGAAGTCATAACATCAGATAGGAGATGCCCTGAAGAGATTAGAACAAGAATTGCCATTGTGAAGGTAGCCTTTTGCAAGAGGAAAACCATAATGACCAATAAAAAGGTATCAATTGAAACGAGAAAGAGTGTTGAAGAGCTACATAGAACCTGTACTTTTGTATGGATGTGAAGCGTGAACAATGAGCAGACAAGCTGAAAAACACCTGATGGCTGTGGAAATGTGGTTTCTGAGGAAAATGCAAAGAATACCATGGACAGACAGAAAAACCAATGACCAAGGCCTTCAAGAAACAAATGACGATCGTAAACTGATTAGAGACATTAGACGTAGACTGTCAACATTTTGTGTGTGTGTGGGGGGGGGGGGGCATATTGTGAGAAGAAATGAATTAGAGACTGGTGACAACTGGCAAGATCGAAGGGAAGAGACCAAGGGGAAGACCGAAAAGTAAATACCTGGATGGATTGGCCACGTGTCGTGGCCGAGACAGAAACATGCAGTTGATCCACGACTCTAGTGATCGAGTGAGATGGCGAAACATGACAGCCTACGCTTATCGGCTTGGCACATGATGGATGAAAACCCAAGTCAGTTTTTAAAGTGCTTCTCAGTAGGGATTCGAATACCTGAGCACTGGGCCGGCTAGCGAGCGAACTAACCACTGAACAATAATATGGATAATAATAATATTGATGTTTATGATTATAATGAGAATGATATTAACGATGATGATGGCGATGACAACAGCGATGATGCTGATGATTATGTAGACAACAATTTATTTCAGCTCAAAAAGAGAAGATAGAGAATTCCAGAAAAGGTCGACCTTCTAGAAGGAAAAAGAAACCTGGCCAGATTGATTGGATACGATCAGAGTGTAGACAGCACGACTGACAGTCGAGTCACATTCCTGCATTTGAGCTTTCAGGGAGCTTCAAGCAAGAAACTTAATTTGTTTATTCATTTTTAATGAAATTTAAAGAAACTTAAAAAATGCGGGAGTCCATTTTTTTCAGTGTTAAAGAGACATTTTAGGGGAACATATTATGCAGAAACTCTCAAAGGAAATTTGCCGCTCTGGATCAACATTTATATGAGGGGAGTTGTTTGAAAAATAAAACGGCGGGTAAACAAATTGAAAGGAAAAATAAAATTTAAAATAATAATAAATACTTCTAGAAATAATTAAAATGCTTTTAGTCTCGCGTGTGAGGATTTTAAGCGTTTCGGCGAATTTAAAAGGGTTAAATTTGATTATTACACACCGGAGAAAACAAGGTACAGATATTGATATATAAAATCATATACATTCAAACATTTACACACAGTCTCCATGTCGAAGTGTGTACGCCACTTGCCTTACGCTCCGCGAAGGTAGTGGGTTCCATTCTGGGATATACCATTCGGTTCAGGAGTACAATTTTCTCGGAGACATAGGGGTCATCGCTGAAGCAACGGAGTTTGTGCTTTGTGCGACGCTTCCAGCAGGCCACTTTATGGAAATAGACCGAGCCGCGTGGGATAAAACCCGGTGCAATTAAGTCGTTCCAAGAGAGAGAGAGAGAGAGAGAGAGAGAGAGAGAGAGAGAGAGAGAGAGAGAGAGAGAGAGAGATACTGTACTCTAGATGACACCAACCCGAACATCGCCTCTGCATTGACCCTCCCTCCTATACTACCCTAGGTTGAAGAGTTACCCGGTAGGCTCCGTGGCGAAGTAGTCAAGCTGTCTGACTCGGGCTCCAAACGTTGTGGGTTTGATTCCGGGATGCGTTCTTCAGTTCACAAGTGTATTTTTTCGGAGACTCATGAGGGTCGTCGCTGGAGCTACGGAACTCGTGCTTTGTGCGGCGCTTTCCGCGCTGCCATATGAGATAAAAATCAGGTCAATGAAGTCGGCCCTGTCGACTGTTTTTAAGCAGAGGTACCCTATACTGAAGGTAAAAAGCAGATACTGCCTTTGGGTTGTGAAGCGTTAGACCGCCATATATTCCAGGTCCAGACATATGAGATGGGTGGACAGTTTCCTTGCTCGTCTTCGGAAACTGGCATGTTTCGGGTGGAGTGGCTAGTATCGTTCGAAGGATGCAGATTTGGAGCATATCATGAGTTTTCTGCCCAGGGCATGCAAGTGTGAGGGGCAATGAACATGCTGATATATTGGCTGCTGCTCCTCTGGGCAGAGAGCTTCTTTATGATACAAGTGATGTAGTGGGGACTCTATGGGATTGGGTGGAGAGTGCTGCAGAACCATCCATATCTGGAAATACTGACTTACAAGGGAGTGAGTAGAGGGTCCGGGTGAAAAACACGGAGGAAAAGCTAGGCGGGCGTTTAATGACATTCAGATCACAAGTTGCATATCTTTACAGGACGTTGCCGTCAACACCAACATTTTTTGCTAGCGTGATCTCTTGGCAAGTTTACGTTAAGTAGTTTGCCTTTGCTTTCTGAACGACCGGCACCCATACCAGTTCGTAAAAACTAACGCAACGCGGTCTGCTGCCAAATCGCGTGCAGATGTTTTCGAACGCTGGTAAATCATTCGCCATGGAGCGAATTACATTGGTAGAGTAATATTCAGCATAGGAACTATTCTGTGGTTGTTAAACAGGGGGGGGGGGGGGGGGGGTTCAGCATGTGTTGGAATGTCCCGAGTGCACTGATATCAGTTCTTAAAATAAGTATACCGGCCGAGACTTTAAACAGCCCCCCCCCCCCCCCCCGTTACTATTGTTATTGCTCAGTTTGCCACCAACTTGACTTTCAGTATCCATCTATCCATCATGGTAAATTTACCAGGGGAGCTGAGTGGTATCGAGGTATGGTATCCGCCTCAAGTGCTGGAGGTCCCGGGTTCAAGCCACGGTGAGGGCCGGGATTTTTTTCACATGGACTTCTAGTAATAAAATTTCCCCTGGTCTCTGGGTAGTGAGATCGGACGCCTGTGTGTATTGTTGCGCACGTAAAAAATCCCTCGGCAGTTGGAAATCGAAAAAGAGTAGCCTAACGGCGCTGCCCGGGCAAAATTTCGAGTTAAAAATCTACCCAAAGTATTTCAGGATCCTTGCCGGTGCTACGAAGTTCGTGCACTCAGCTGTGACTCTCTGAACTCGGGGTTGAGTTAGGAGTAGAACGGAGCAATTATGGGTTACACCCGTGTGCGGTGATGTTGATCCGTCGACTAAACTCATCAGGTTATGAACAACATAATTGAGAAACTAAACGAAAAGCCCAAGATGTATTGCCTCAACATTGTCGCGATCTCCTTGGGTACACAATACATCCGAGGGTCTACCATAGCATTTTACAGGACCTGACCTGTATGTATTTGCCAACTCTAATCATTTCATGTGAAAGTTTGGCTTCTCTGCCTACGCTCTTTGGATGCCTGCCCCCCCCCCCCTCCCCAGACCAAGGTGGCATGTCTGACGCATCCGAGTTTTTCTCCCCCATACCCTTCTGCAGCATTTTGTCAATGTGCTTGCTCTTCATTAACAACTTCATAACTCCGCTAGCCATGACAAAGAATATCTTGATCCCAACATTTAGAAGAGAGATTGAACTGGGTAACACTGGTCAAGTTTTGCTCTATGGGGGTGTTGACTCTGCGATTTCAGCATCCGGTGGAGTCGTTTAGGTCATTTGTATATCATTTGTACACTTGTGTACCAGACATCATTGAGACGAGGTGCTGATATGCAACAGGCTTTCTTAACAACTGCCATAATCTCTCTCCATGGCGCAGCGTGGCGTTGAATCCAACAGTTGGTTTCTCAGGCCATGACAGACCTTTCATTTCACCTAGTGGGACTTCTCTCCGATCATCTGAATGAATTACTCCCCCCCCCCCCCCAAATAAAAAAATACCGAAAGTAGACGTAAACTTTACTACAATACGATCACAAGCAACACAATGGATGTAGGGGCCCACGCCTTCACCAGCACAGAAACAACAAACACAGACTGATACAACTACATGAACATATCAATATAACATTGACTCTGTTCTGGTGTGAGCAGCGCCATCTATGCCTCCTATATGAAGGGCTGGTCATGTCTTTTTTTTTTGAGTATGCGATGGCAATCCTGACTCTCAGCCGTAAGCAGATAGAAAGGATACAAAACGAAGCTATGCGCATTATTCTTGGATGTACAAGAGATACCGCATGTAGGGCGATGCGCTACCTTCTTGATTTTCCAACCATTGAAGAGAGAATACAAATTTGCAGAGCACGCGCCTACCTCAGAATTAACGCAAACATACAACATCCACTGCATAGTGAAATTAGGAAGGTGAAGGACAGCAGGTTAAAAAGAGGAAGGTCGTGGGTGGGTCAACCTGAAGACATTCTCAACAGGTGTGTTCACTGGAGGACTTAGAACCTGGCGGGGAGTGGGTACATGTGCCAACAGATTTCTGCACATCCTTTTCAGTTTGCATGCAACTAGACAGAAAATGCAGACAAGAAAACCCGGCAGCTGTGGAGGCGGAAGTACAAGCGTTGATTTGCAATGAATTCGTTAGACTGTGATGCTGTCATCTACACAGATGGGTCGATCGTCCGACATGTGAGAAGCTCATGGGCCTACACGGCGCAGGCCGGAGGGAGAATTGTGAAGGACTCTGGTGACTATGGAAGTCATGGCAGTAAGTAAAGCGATAACATGGCTCGAGACATAGACATTCACTAGGGCATGTTTCCTTAGCGACTCAATGAGCATGCTCAAGCTTATAGAGGAGGGGTGGATCCGAAGAGAATGGTTGCTGTCTCTGGAGCAGTCTCAACTGACAGATTAGTTTCATCTTCGTGCCAGGGCATGCGGGAGTACAAGGAAATGAGCGGGCTGACAAGCTAGCAGATAAGGCTAAGGTGGAGAATGGACGATCCATGGATCAGGCTGACATTCTGAATGCTCTACGAGAAGTAAGACTTTTGCGAGAACCAAGTGATGACTGCGAATCTACAACCATGGTCAGAATGCGAGAACAGCAAATCAAAAGAGGGGTGGCCAAACAAGAACACTTCACTGGAAGGCAAAGGTTGATAAACCAACACAGAACTGGTGTCGTTAGCCGCTACACGCTGCGGGATGTGCTGAGGAGGGGATCCGAGCACTTATGGACTGAATGGTTCGATGTGCAATGAGGATGATCTGTCTAACTAACAACATAAAATTTACTCATCTGTATCCGTGTTGTGGACTGACCCCAATCAACAGTCTTGAACCGCCCTGAGCAACATTTGGTACTTCATTTTTAATTCACCGCAAACAAAGGAATCTCGGGAGTTCCGGGGAAATCACATGACATCAGGATGATTCCATAGTCGGTGTAGACTGTAGGGGTATGTTGATATTCTGTGCAACTTGTATAAGTACTATTGTGTAATGTATTTATTGAGATAAATACGCATATAAATTACATGTGTTGTCGATCACTTCCGGTCGAGAGTTGAATTAACTTTATTTTTAAAGGGTCACAAATTGGGCACACAGGTCCATCTTACATTCGGCCCTTCCAATCACTAATCTTATGTTCATCAATAGCGCATGATACATTCACGTAGGAAAAAAACATTGTCAAATGAATGTTGTAAACAGAAACAATGCATATTATCATCACGCATCCCTATCCACCCACACACAATTACCCCCACCCACCCACACACCCAAACTCACATCCTCCACCCACGCATCCCCCCACTGTCTAGTTAGAAGGTCTGTTTTCTTTACAATAATTCATATCGTCCGTGACTTGGGGACGTAAATTACAAGCACTTCTGAAGTTGTAATCTGATGGTGAGGGATTAATTACTTATGGAGTAATTAATTACGTGAAATATGCAATCAATAGAAATGGGACGTACACAACTGCTAGGTATATAAATCAGACATCAGTTAGCCATGCATATGTTCAGAAACAAAAATAATTACACCAAGCTGTGATATTTGTGAAATATAAGTTTAGAGAACTGCATTACATGTAAGGAATAACATTAAAAAGTCGCTTAAAAGTTGACCGGGTTGACTTCATTGCACAGGGTTTTTATCCCGTATGGCTGAGTCTTTTTCCGCAGCGCGGAATGCATCACACAAAGCACAAACTCCATAGCTCTAGCGACGACCCTCAGGAATCTCCCAAAAAATTCACCCGTGAACTGAAGGGTGTGGCCTGGAATCTAACCCACAACCATTGGAGCCCGAGTCAAACGGCTTGACCACTTCGCCACGGAGACTCCCGAAGGAATAAAATGGTATGATGGAATCACCAAGTAGAGCTCGTAGAGAGAATTGAATAAATACCCGTGAATCATGGAACGAGGAAAAGACGCTGGCACTGAGTTGGACACACACTGAGATCACTTGAAGGTGGTCATCATGACCAGAATGGATAAGAACGCGCGTTCTTAAACATCCGGTGTGCCGATGCTGAGATAGCAAGTTCAACCCCTACACTGATAAGTTGGACTAAAATGTTGACTTCTCATCCTTGACTTGGGGACAAATTTCAAGCACCTCTAAAGTCGGAGTGGGTTCACCTGATGGCAAGGGATGTTGGTAAGAAGGAAAGCTAATCCACATGCAAAAATCAGCCAAGTGCACTGGAAGTAGTAGCACATGTATGGACTACACTTGAGTTCAAAACAAGCCAACGCACACAAACCAACTTTGAGAATATTATAACTAGAGCATTTTTTGTCTATAACCCACAGAGACTATGAAATAAAGGGAACTCTAACAACACATGGAGAATAGAACTAGAGGCAGAGATAACTATTATAGAGGGAGGTGAAGGAAGGACATGGCTGGAGCTGGAAAAGTTAGAAACATATAGGGCGGCTCGGTGTGAGTTGGTTGATAGCTTATGATCCATTAGGAGATAGAGGGCAGGAGAAGTTCACATGTTCGCAAATAATACACAAACATTACATATAAATATTATGTATGTGTAGACTGTATTTCATAAGAAATGTATAACGTCAGCTGAAGAGAGTTGAGGCCATGGTATGGTAACATAGTGGCTGGAATACTCATCTGCCAACCTGGAGGTCATGGATTCAAACCTCATTCAAGGTGGGATTCCCTCTCGTCACCACATGGTTGATACATTCTCATCAAATGGGCAACAGAATTGTCCTATAGGGCTGTTGGTGGCTCCTCAAGAAGGCTGTGGTTTTATTCTTAAATCTGACGCAAGAGCATTCCAGTCGTCCAGGCCCTCAATAGAAGCGAGGTTGGTGTAGAGGCTTTCTCCCTGACCCAGTACCATCTCAACAGGGATTGTGTTGCGGACCTGCCCTTCCCCTCTCCAAACTCAGACACCAGCAGGGTGTGTACGACAGGTACTGGAACTCCACATCCACAGATGTCCATATGAGGATGTAACCAAGTCATGATGCACCACTGAAATGCTGAGATAGATTTGGCCTGGGCTGGTGAGGTTTCATCTAAGGGTCTCAGATAGTTAGTTCACTGTCAACAAACCCCAACCCCATTCCCAGAAAAGATTCTGAGGGGTAAGGCAGCAGTGTGTGATAAAGAACACACCACTCACTGGCTGGATGTTAATTTGTAAACACACTGGCTTAGCACCATTTACCAGATATACCAGGATGGCTTGGAAATTGAGTTCTTTACTATTTTTATACAAGGAAAATATTAAACATGAAAACACAAACTTCTATGAACATTTTCTTTTCTATCCGAGTCTATAGGATGACTTCACAGCGTCATTGAACTGGCACTTGCTCTAGAGCAGAGCACACTGCTACATGGTTTTTGAATTGTAATCCAGTGAGGGAGCAGACGTCAGTTTGAGCTCTATCACCTCTGCCCAAGTTATACAGGCACTGGGCTCTATCACTGCTTTAGCCTCTGCCCAAGTTTTGCGGAAGATGGCTTTGAAGGGTTAGTGGTCCGCATTAATGGCGTTCCACTCATTGTCATTGGAGAGTTAGCAGATTCTGAACGTGCGGCAGTTGGTGTTCCCTGCAAGACAACACAGAAAACACATATCAGCGGTAAACAATAAATTATCTCTATATCAGGAAATCAACATCAGGATTGGTTAGGCAGCAACAACAATGAACAGGTTAACAAAAAGAGTCTGGAAGAACAGGAAGCTTACTGCCAAAACAAAAGTCCTGGTCTATCAAGCCTGTGTCAATAGTACTCTTCTTTATGGAAGTGAAGCCAGGTCAACTTACTCACATCAAAAGAAACATTAAACAGCTTTCATTTGCAGTTTCTGGGAAGAATACTTGGTATTAAGTGGCAAGATAAAATTACAATTAAATGAGTATTGGAGAGATCGGATTTTATGTACAGCTTGTTCCATGCTGAATCTTCGTAGGCTTAGATGGATAAGATCATTACAAGGTTGGACGACGGTAGAATACCAAAGGGCATCTTATTTTGGTGAATTAATAATGGGTAAAAGATCTCGGGGTGGGCTTCTACTACAGTACAAAGATGTGTGTAAGTGGGAAATGATTGATACAGACATTTATATTGCAGCAAGGAGGGCAAAGATCAGAAATGGAATAAAGACAATGGAGAAAATGATTGCAGATAGGTCACACACTGAGCATGTGAGATGTCAGATGGTGCTTGATGGTGGAAATGACCATGTGTTCACATGTATCCATGGTGAATAAACATTTACTGCACAAATTAGTCTGTCCAGTTACATTCATTTATGCCATGGGTTGTAGTTATTATGCCTTTTGTTGAAGCACATTATAACAAACTATTGTCTGTCATGACCGCAGGGTGCCAGCATATATATGTGCTTGCTTGCTTGCTCTTGCTCTCTCTCCCCTCAGTCGTGTGTGTGTGTGTGTGTCTGTGTGTGTGTCTGTGTGTGTGTGTGTCTGTGTGTGTGTGTGTGTGTGTCTGTGTCTGTGTGTCTGTGTGTGTGTCTGTGTGTGGAAGGGGGGGGGGGGGAATTGTATTTGATAAAATTAAGAACAGCTTATAAGTTTGAAAAAGAATTATTGCATGTTACATTGAAACAATTTTAGCATGTGAATCTGAGAAAGTGGGGAAACAATCATGAATAGAACAATTCTAACCATAAAAGATTTTAGAATATGATGCCACTTCAATCTGCTTCCTCTGCCTTGTATTCCCCATTGAGGCTTAAACCCCTATCCAAACCACTCTCTCTCTTTTGCTAACTCCTGGCTTCCTCCATATTGTGACGAAACGGATAAATATCGTAAGATCTCTGCATAATAGCCCTTTGAAGGGAGTGCCATGCGTTGGTCTCCCTTTAATTTAATGTCAATTAATAGGGGAGTTCCCTAGAAAAGTAGTGCGGGGGCGGAGCTATTCTAGTTATTTATAGAAGAATCTAGAATGTTCCCCCCCCCCCCAGTGCGTACGGGGTTTTGATCTCTAAGTTCACGAGTGCGTTGTGCAGCACGGGTTGGAGGAATCCATCGTGACTCTGGTTTTCTTCATGAATCATGAAAGTCACGCAGCCCGTGTAGGCGAGTGGAAGGCGGACTGACGTTGTCGGAGTCAGTCGCCCACCAGACCTCAGCGTGGAGAGATCATGGCCAGCAGGCTGCAGTAATTTGGATGTCAATAGTCGCGGCCAGAGCGGACATCTGCAGTCAAAGTTTGTGATGTTTCAATCACAGGTTAGTTGAATACTTATTCTATTATTTAATTGTTGTCGTGATGCCGTGCTGATTCCCGGAATGAATTAATTGCCGTCCTAAAATTGAGTTGTCGCATAGCGTTATCCGTTACAGTTGGCGGTTGCATGTTTAAGTAGGCTTTATCGATCAGCAATGTAATGTGTTACCTGACGGAACAAGCCGTGTTCCACCGCGAGTGGTGTGTAAATAAAATAGGCCGAACGATGTGCGTTACAGTGTGTAGCAGTTACGGGTTTGGTTTATTCATTACGCAGGCAAGGCGACAGTTTGTCCGTCATGACATCAACATGCTAGACGCTGTAAATGATAAGGTATAGCTTATTATTAGAAATGTGTAATGTGCTTCGTGACATTAGAAAGGTAACGTACTTGTTCTATCAGTGATGGTGATTTTTCGAGGAATCAAGGTGAAATCAGCAGTGGTGTATTTGCTGTGTGCAGATAGCAGTGTTATTCCGCGTAAGCCGAATGGCGTTGCATCGGTAGGATAACAATTGATAAGAAGTATTCAGGATACTATTGTTACTGCTTGTTGTCATGTCCGTACGCTAGGATGACCGTGCGGGTTCCATCTTACGTTTGTCTAGGCAGCGGGAGGTAGGCCGGTACCCCCAACCCGATCGGTAATAGGTCCGACCCAATGCAATCGTGCATATCCGATGGATGAACATACCCGATCGAGGGTGATGCGGCGCTCCGTAATTCGAGGCCGAGGTGTCTAGATAGATCGAGGTTTGAACCTAACCGTTTCTGTCTCTAATATTCTACTCTTCTGGAACCCTGACTCGGTTCATGGAGTACTTGGAGTACTGCCGTGAGGTAGTAGTTGGGTGGGGCATAAACCCCCCCCCCCCCCCCCCCCCAAAAGGTGGAGCCAGAGTTTGGTAGTGGAGTCTGGAGGTTTGCTACATTGGATGACGTGACTTAAGTAGTCACGGGACAAGGTACACGAGACCCACAGTAGCTGTGGGAAAGTGTAGTGGTGGATGGCCACCACAGCTGTGCTCGACCGGCACAGGTATGACTGACCTGAAAGATAGTCAGTGAATACAAGGGCAACTCAGGATCTGGGGCAGGGATCCCAGACCTGACACTATGGCTGTGATATGATTTTGTTATTTAAGTGTAACAAGTCCTGAGTTCTCCTTAGTTAATGCTATAGTAATGAATTATCAGGAGTATAATTCATTATGGACATATAGTTATTACTGTGTGTAATTCATCAGTCCATGGGTGAAGGGATTGATGAATTGATGAGTCTGTCAGGAAGGAGATGTCCGGCTGGACACCTTCTCGATACAGTAATCCCTACACTGAAAGGAAAGTAAGTGTATATGTTGATTGAGGATGGGAGATGAAACCGGATTGGACTGGCACCAGGCGAAGGATGCTTGACAGAGTCATACAGTCGACTCTGGTGCTAGGGGATATATATAGCCCAGAAGTGTTACTTGACTGAACAGGTGTGCTATTGCTTTTTCTACCATCATTATGCCTATATATTATAGTGACTAGGTAAATCTATGATGTGATGATTTCATACTCATGTTGGTAGACATGAGGAATGTCTGAGAGGCAGGTGACAGGGTGGAGATGCTGGTAGTCTTTGTTGTAGTTGAGTACTCACACCAACCTCTCCGTGTTTCAGGATCTGTTATTACTATACAGAAGAAGATTCAAGAGCTGCACCATGAGCTCTATGGGCCCACTCATTCCAGTGCCTATCCAGAAGTTGATTGAGGCCATACTGGGAGTGGTTGTCTGAGTCTGCGAGATCAATGTTGGAAGGAGCTGAGTGCTGAATAAGTCGGTAGGTCTAGGGTAGGACCTCCGTCAAGAGTCCGACGAGTGTCATCCGATCCTGAGAGGATCCAACACTGAAACGTCTGGTGATTCAAGCCAGTGAAGCACTGGTGACATTCAGTCTCTGTGTAAACCTTGGTAATTGCAAGGGAGTGACCTTTCAAGTTGTGCAGAGTGATCATTGTTACCGGTCACCATGACCTGTGTTATATGCTTCTGGCCCGGCTGGGTTATGGGACACCATGTATCAGTTGATGCTTACATAGTGTTTTTACATTGGTTACCTTTATGAAGCCAACATGTGGTCCAGTGAACTAGGACATTGATTACAACATTGGTGGAAACACCTGAGTGACATGGTTGTTAAGGTAGGGAGTTACCTCATGCCAACGTCATGAACTGTTGACAATGTTTGTGAAGGTAGGGAGCTACCTCATGCCAACGTGATGAACTGTTGACAGTGTATGCTAGGTTGTGATTACTACCCATGGATCAGGGTAGGTACATGAGACTGTGTGAAGATCTATTGTCCAAGGACATGGAACTAAGGTGAAGTGTTTAGTCACCTGATAGACTTTACCAGTGACATTGTGTGTTCGGGTGGAGCAACCGCTTATTGTGTAGGTGCCATATCAGTGTGTGGGTCACTGATGAGATAGAAGAGTGACCTGGCTCTTGTGTATTTTGAGACGGTGCTACATGTATTTTTTCTGCAAGTGGGAGACCGCTAATGTTCTAGGGTCGGCCCAGACTTCATCAAGAGTGTGACGAGGGAAATAGTACGACAGCAAGGAAGGATCCTTGTTCATCAGTGCAGTGTCCGTCAGGCAGTGGTACGGCGCTTGATCAGCCCTTGCTTGGTTCTCTGGGTGAAGAGGGAACTTTGGAGAGGCAGCAGACCTTGGAGTTCCAGTCCACTGGAGGAGCCTGGGTGAGTCGCTACCACGACTGGACAACCGCATGAGCTATCGTCCGCCTCCATGATGAATACTCATCTGCGTCTTTGATCTTGTACATAGTTCTTCTAGTCTGGCTTCCAGCCATCCTTCTCTGTGTTGTGGTTGACGTAGTTCAGAATTAAATTTTTGTTCTCTTAGCTATGACTTTGTGCAGTGATATGACTGGTGTCTGGTCCGAGCCCCCTTGGGGTTTGGAACCCTAGGTGAGGGAGGGAAGGTTAAGCTGTCCCGGCTTGTGTGGGGCCTGGTAGATGTAGAGTGCTATTGAGGTGGTTGGAGCAAAGGCAGGGGATAGTATCTATCGTGGCAAACCAGTCCAAGCCCCGGCGGTCTTGTCACAAGATAGAGTGGGGGCTCGTCCGGGATCTTCTCTTTGTTCTGACATCTCGTAGGAATAGGTTATAGTGTCATCTGTCCTATACCTATTATCTACTTGACGAGTAGGGCTACTGATACCTTTCTCTTCGACGTGGACAGACATTTAGTTAAGTTAGTATAGATACATAGTTACTGTGTTGGTTGGAGTACAGTTAGCATTGTGATTGGGTATTGCATATCTATACTGATACTAAGTTACACTAATCATGGCTACTCGTACTTTAGATTTAGCTAAGGTGCGGGCATCTGCAACTGAGATGGGATTGGAAGGTGAGGAGTATAAAGCCTATGTACTGGAAGTAGAGAGAGACTTCAGAGCAGAAGAGAGTGAGAGAAGAAAGTCAGAAATTGAGCTTGAAGCTCGAAAGGTAGCACTTGAAGAGCAAAAGTTGGTGGCAGACCAACAGGCACAAAAACTGGCAGCTGACCTAGAGTCTAAGAAATTAGATGCTAGGAAGTTGGAAATGGAACATGAGTTCCGTATGAAGCAACTTGAGGTAGAGGCTAAATCGGTTGGTGAGTCTGAGGGAGCAGTAGGTGGAGTAGCTTTACCTAGCTCATCAGTAGCCAGCAGACCAGCTTACCATGCTATGAAATGGCCGTTTCCACCATTTGAACCGGACCAAGAGAAGATAGATCAATTCTTAGAGAAGTTCGAGGCAATGTGTAAAGCTATGGGTTTAGAGCCTGAGCGTTGGAATCTTAAGCTTTCACAAGGACTCCGTGGCACCGCGTACGAAGTGTATGCGCGTCTTCCCCCAGGGATGGAAAATGATTATCCAACCCTGAAATCGGCTCTTTTGAAAAGATTCGAAATGACAGCCCATGCTTACAGGCGGAGGTTCAGAACTTCCAAGAGAGAACCAGGTGAGATGTTCTCGGCCTATAGTGTGAGGTTGAACTCATACCTGTTGAAGTGGATGGCCTTGGCCAATTTCAAAGAGGATTATGAGAGTCTGAGAGAGTTGTGGTGGTGGATCAAATGAAAATGCAGATGTCCAAGCCTTTAAGGAATTTCTTAGGGGAAAATGGGGCGGAAAGGCTAGACATAGTAAGTAAGTTAGCTGAAAGGTATGTGGAAGTCTATGGTGAGACTGGGGATTCCAGTCAGACTGATTCACAGAAAAGGCAGAAGGGGCTTGATCAGAAGCCCAAGACCAAAGGTCCCAAAGAATCATCCAATGTAGCAGATCCTGTGGTAAAAGACTCTGGTAAGAAACCCGATAAGCAAAGCCCTCCCGCCTCCCCAAAACGGAAGTGGAGTAAGAGGTGGTGTAAGCACTGTAAGTCTCCTTCCCATAATACTGTAGATTGTCTGAGGAAGCCAAAGGACTTGCACTTTGCGTGTCTCGCTTCTACTAGAGGTAGACCTAGCGAGACCACACCTAAGGGTCGGGAGAAACCAAAGTCTGAGAAATCACCTGTGATCGAAACGATAGAGGTGAATGGGAAGCAGGTGGAATGTCTATACGATACAGGATTGCAGTTTGAAGCTGTAATCTCATCCCACCTTGTGAGCCCAGGGCAGCTCACTGGCGAGACAAGAGAATTTCAGCTGGCCATGAGGAGCTCCGTAGCTATGGACTTGCCGATTGCTCGGATTGACATTCGGTGCAGGTACGTTACGGGTAGCATCCAGGCGGCTGTGCTGCCTGATCCTATTTACCCTTTGATCCTCGGTCGTCCGCATGTATTCCTGGGGGACCCCAGGGAACATTGTCTAGTGAGCGCTAGGCAGGCCAGGGCTAAGGATGGAGAAAGGCAGTGTGGTAAGGAAATAGACCATTCTCTTGCGAGGTTAGTGAGCAGTGCTCAAAGTAGGGACCAGACTTTGCGTCCTTACTGGAGGTGTCCCAAAGCTCTGACCCGCCAACTCCGGGTCAGTTCTATGTAGAAAACCGGTTGCTTTATCGTAGAGCCGGGCAAGGGGATAGGCAGTACGGTCAGATGGTAGTCCCTACTGACTACAGATCCCGCTTGATACATAGAGTGCATACCTTATCCTTAACCGGACATAAGGATGTGGGGGCAACAGTCCAGTGTCTTTCCAGCCACTACCACTGGCCTGGAATGACAGGCGACGTGCGGAGATATATCCGGTCGTGCCCAACGTGTTGTCTGGCAGCACCAAAGCACAAGACCAGAAACGGTTTATCTCTGCAGATTGGAGATAGGGTTCTCGCGCTTCTCCCAATCGAGGGGGCGGAATTCGAACTCGGATGGCAGGGCCTTTTTCCTGTGGAGCGGATAATGTCCCGATCCACGTATGAGGTGAAGGTCCGCGGGGAATTGCGAAAGTTCCATTGTACTCTCCTTCAGAATTTGGAGAGGTCCGAGGTAGTTTCTCCACCAGATAGTGCGACTACCATCGCGCTAGAGTCGGTTCTGGGTCCAGACGAGGGCGAGGAAGACTCAGTCCTACACAGTACATCCTGTGGGGAGGGTCTGCGGTCTCCTGAGCGTTCAACCGTAGATAGGGCGAACAGGCTCCGTCGGGAAGAGGCCCATGGTGTTAAGCACACTGGGAATCGAGGTCGGACAGGCGAAGTCACATCTGGCACGACGGGATCGTCGGGTGACTCGATACGCCGACAGGCTCACTGTCCTTACTCGCGGGAGAGAAGGCAGGAGCAAGGGTACTCCAGACGAACCTGGAGTAAGCGACCATTCATTTCGGTCGACATCCGCGAACAGTCCACGAAGGAGATGCCTAGTCGGGATAGGAAAGATCCTATTGTCGGAAGGGACGAACGAACCTTCAGTAAAGTAACCGATGGCCTACAACAGGTGGATGCGGAACAGTCCAGTGTAGACCGATCCTGTAAGCCAATCACCAGGCCGTTACGTTTCGGGCCTAATCGCTGGAGATAACGTATGTTGGAGGCGGTGGTTGGTGATCCAGCATCCATACCATTCTGGTAAATCTCCCCAGGGAAAGTGAACGTTATGGAACGTCTTTTCCTGGAAATCCAATCTTGATAGAGTAGAGGTTCAGAGTTCAGACCGATCTTTGTCTAGTGAGTTCGACCGGGTCGCCCATCTTAAGTGGGGGCCTATGTGACGAAACGGATAAATATCGTAAGATCTCTGCATAATAGCCCTTTGAAGGGAGTGCCATGCGTTGGTCTCCCTTTAATTTAATGTCAATTAATAGGGGAGTTCCCTAGAAAAGTAGTGCGGGGGCGGAGCTATTCTAGTTATTTATAGAAGAATCTAGAATGTTCCCCCCCAAGTGCGTACGGGGTTTTGATCTCTAAGTTCACGAGTGCGTTGTGCAGCACGGGTTGGAGGAATCCATCGTGACTCTGGTTTTCTTCATGAATCATGAAAGTCACGCAGCCCGTGTAGGCGAGTGGAAGGCGGACTGACGTTGTCGGAGTCAGTCGCCCACCAGACCTCAGCGTGGAGAGATCATGGCCAGCAGGCTGCAGTAATTTGGATGTCAATAGTCGCGGCCAGAGCGGACATCTGCAGTCAAAGTTTGTGATGTTTCAATCACAGGTTAGTTGAATACTTATTCTATTATTTAATTGTTGTCGTGATGCCGTGCTGATTCCCGGAATGAATTAATTGCCGTCCTAAAATTGAGTTGTCGCATAGCGTTATCCGTTACAGTTGGCGGTTGCATGTTTAAGTAGGCTTTATCGATCAGCAATGTAATGTGTTACCTGACGGAACAAGCCGTGTTCCACCGCGAGTGGTGTGTAAATAAAATAGGCCGAACGATGTGCGTTACAGTGTGTAGCAGTTACGGGTTTGGTTTATTCATTACGCAGGCAAGGCGACAGTTTGTCCGTCATGACATCAACATGCTAGACGCTGTAAATGATAAGGTATAGCTTATTATTAGAAATGTGTAATGTGCTTCGTGACATTAGAAAGGTAACGTACTTGTTCTATCAGTGATGGTGATTTTTCGAGGAATCAAGGTGAAATCAGCAGTGGTGTATTTGCTGTGTGCAGATAGCAGTGTTATTCCGCGTAAGCCGAATGGCGTTGCATCGGTAGGATAACAATTGATAAGAAGTATTCAGGATACTATTGTTACTGCTTGTTGTCATGTCCGTACGCTAGGATGACCGTGCGGGTTCCATCTTACGTTTGTCTAGGCAGCGGGAGGTAGGCCGGTACCCCCAACCCGATCGGTAATAGGTCCGACCCAATGCAATCGTGCATATCCGATGGATGAACATACCCGATCGAGGGTGATGCGGCGCTCCGTAATTCGAGGCCGAGGTGTCTAGATAGATCGAGGTTTGAACCTAACCGTTTCTGTCTCTAATATTCTACTCTTCTGGAACCCTGACTCGGTTCATGGAGTACTTGGAGTACTGCCGTGAGGTAGTAGTTGGGTGGGGCATAAACCCCCCCCCCCCCCCCCCCAAAAGGTGGAGCCAGAGTTTGGTAGTGGAGTCTGGAGGTTTGCTACATTGGATGACGTGACTTAAGTAGTCACGGGACAAGGTACACGAGACCCACAGTAGCTGTGGGAAAGTGTAGTGGTGGATGGCCACCACAGCTGTGCTCGACCGGCACAGGTATGACTGACCTGAAAGATAGTCAGTGAATACAAGGGCAACTCAGGATCTGGGGCAGGGATCCCAGACCTGACACTATGGCTGTGATATGATTTTGTTATTTAAGTGTAACAAGTCCTGAGTTCTCCTTAGTTAATGCTATAGTAATGAATTATCAGGAGTATAATTCATTATGGACATATAGTTATTACTGTGTGTAATTCATCAGTCCATGGGTGAAGGGATTGATGAATTGATGAGTCTGTCAGGAAGGAGATGTCCGGCTGGACACCTTCTCGATACAGTAATCCCTACACTGAAAGGAAAGTAAGTGTATATGTTGATTGAGGATGGGAGATGAAACCGGATTGGACTGGCACCAGGCGAAGGATGCTTGACAGAGTCATACAGTCGACTCTGGTGCTAGGGGTTATATATAGCCCAGAAGTGTTACTTGACTGAACAGGTGTGCTATTGCTTTTTCTACCATCATTATGCCTATATATTATAGTGACTAGGTAAATCTATGATGTGATGATTTCATACTCATGTTGGTAGACATGAGGAATGTCTGAGAGGCAGGTGACAGGGTGGAGATGCTGGTAGTCTTTGTTGTAGTTGAGTACTCACACCAACCTCTCCGTGTTTCAGGATCTGTTATTACTATACAGAAGAAGATTCAAGAGCTGCACCATGAGCTCTATGGGCCCACTCATTCCAGTGCCTATCCAGAAGTTGATTGAGGCCATACTGGGAGTGGTTGTCTGAGTCTGCGAGATCAATGTTGGAAGGAGCTGAGTGCTGAATAAGTCGGTAGGTCTAGGGTAGGACCTCCGTCAAGAGTCCGACGAGTGTCATCCGATCCTGAGAGGATCCAACACTGAAACGTCTGGTGATTCAAGCCAGTGAAGCACTGGTGACATTCAGTCTCTGTGTAAACCTTGGTAATTGCAAGGGAGTGACCTTTCAAGTTGTGCAGAGTGATCATTGTTACCGGTCACCATGACCTGTGTTATATGCTTCTGGCCCGGCTGGGTTATGGGACACCATGTATCAGTTGATGCTTACATAGTGTTTTTACATTGGTTACCTTTATGAAGCCAACATGTGGTCCAGTGAACTAGGACATTGATTACAACATTGGTGGAAACACCTGAGTGACATGGTTGTTAAGGTAGGGAGTTACCTCATGCCAACGTCATGAACTGTTGACAATGTTTGTGAAGGTAGGGAGCTACCTCATGCCAACGTGATGAACTGTTGACAGTGTATGCTAGGTTGTGATTACTACCCATGGATCAGGGTAGGTACATGAGACTGTGTGAAGATCTATTGTCCAAGGACATGGAACTAAGGTGAAGTGTTTAGTCACCTGATAGACTTTACCAGTGACATTGTGTGTTCGGGTGGAGCAACCGCTTATTGTGTAGGTGCCATATCAGTGTGTGGGTCACTGATGAGATAGAAGAGTGACCTGGCTCTTGTGTATTTTGAGACGGTGCTACATGTATTTTTTCTGCAAGTGGGAGACCGCTAATGTTCTAGGGTCGGCCCAGACTTCATCAAGAGTGTGACGAGGGAAATAGTACGACAGCAAGGAAGGATCCTTGTTCATCAGTGCAGTGTCCGTCAGGCAGTGGTACGGCGCTTGATCAGCCCTTGCTTGGTTCTCTGGGTGAAGAGGGAACTTTGGAGAGGCAGCAGACCTTGGAGTTCCAGTCCACTGGAGGAGCCTGGGTGAGTCGCTACCACGACTGGACAACCGCACGAGCTATCGTCCGCCTCCATGATGAATACTCATCTGCGTCTTTGATCTTGTACATAGTTCTTCTAGTCTGGCTTCCAGCCATCCTTCTCTGTGTTGTGGTTGACGTAGTTCAGAATTAAATTTTTGTTCTCTTAGCTATGACTTTGTGCAGTGATATGACTGGTGTCTGGTCCGAGCCCCCTTGGGGTTTGGAACCCTAGGTGAGGGAGGGAAGGTTAAGCTGTCCCGGCTTGTGTGGGGCCTGGTAGATGTAGAGTGCTATTGAGGTGGTTGGAGCAAAGGCAGGGGATAGTATCTATCGTGGCAAACCAGTCCAAGCCCCGGCGGTCTTGTCACACATATCCTCCCAATATAATTCATCTATCTCTAATTCTCTTCTCTGCATGTTTGTAGGCTTCCCGCTTTTCCATTTGCAATATTTCATTTCTTCTAAGACCTGTGTTATCATTCTTAATTGACACATAGTTTTAACATTTCAGGCATCAACCCTGGAGATTTTCCCTAGGTGAAAGAAATGTAGTCAGCACCAAGGACTTCTTACGGCTTTCCCCACTGCATGACATATTTCTACTAGAAGAGCTTCTTTTCCTCTTGGTTGGCTGAATAATTCTTTTTTCTTTATGTGACTTGTTCATGGTTGGATGAATTATTCTACATGATGGGATAGTCTGCCCCAAGAACAACCTTTTCTTAGTCGCCTCATGATATGCCTGATAGGTTGCAGTGTTACTATTCTTTGCTTCCCTTGTGGGCCCTGGCAACACTTCAGTAGTGGATGATAATATAGTAAGTGGATGATATTGTAGTAAGTGGGTGATATTATAGTAAGTGGATGATATTGTAGTAAGTGGGTGATATTATAGTAAGTGGATGATATTATAGTAAGTAGATGATGTTATAGTAAGTGGATGATATTGTAGTAAGTGGATGATATTATAGTAAGTGGATGATGTTATAATATGTGCATGATAATATAGTAAGTGGATGATATTATAGTAAGTGGATGATATTATAGTAAGTGGATACTATAGTAAGTGGATTATATTATAGTAGGTGGATGATATTATAGTAGGTGGATGATAATATAGTAAATGGATGATAATATAGTAAATGGATGATAATATAGTGGATGATAATATAGTAAATGAATGATAATATAGTGGATGATAATACATTAAGTGGGTGATAATATAGTAACACAGATCTCTTAACATGAGGAATGCTATAGAAAAGAAAGCTCTTATTATTCATCAGAATAACATCGAACACTTGTTGATTCAACCTTCAGTGCAAAGATGGCATTTGATAGTCATTATGATGAACATAATTGAAAACTGAACAGCAGATTTTGAATATATATGGTAACTAAGTAACACAATCATTTACACAACCATATGTATACAAACAATTTTAACTGGCTAATCAGCTATGTGCACATGTGGATTGGCGAAGCAGACAGTGGATTACATACTCCAAGACTGCCCAAAAATGACACAACTAGGCAAACCTTCTGGTCTAGAGAAACAACAGTGAAGGATAAACTTTATGGACCATTGAGTGAACCAAATAAAGACAGAAGTTTATACAACAGACAACTGTGCAGAAATACACACTAAAATTCAAACAAATGAAGAATAAATCAAAATTAGTGAATATGAATGAATCCTATTATACCCACAAAGATAATTGTAAACCAAAGACCAGGATGATCAGTACCAGCGAAGGTTAATAAATCCTGTTATACCCTGCACAAAATGGGTAAATCAAAGACCCTTTCACAGTCAATGAAGGTGAGGAAATCCTACTATGTATCCTTCTAAATATTTGTAAATCAAAGACCATATCACAATCCTGTTGTATCCTTCTAGATATTTGTAAATCAAAGATCATATCACAATCCTGTTGTATCCTTCTAGATATTTGTAAATCAAAGATCATATCACAATCCTGTTGTATCCTTCTAAATATTTGTATATCAAAGACCATATCACAATCTTCTTCTTCTTCTTCTTCTGCGTTCATCCAGAGTTTTTTTTCCGGATGTGATTGCATTGTGCCTGTTTACAGCAAAGCTGCGTTCTTGCGCCGTTAAGCCGACACATCCGACTTTTGCGGGCATTTGTTGACCGGGTTAACCATCCCGGATATATCACAATCCTATTGTATCCTTCAAGATATTTGTAAATCAAAGACCATGTGACAATCAGTGAAGGTGAGTAAATCCTATTGTACCCTTCTAGATATGTGTAAATCAAAGACCTTACCACAATTCGTTAAAACAAACAAATAATACCAACAGAACTATGTGAATCAAAAACGTTCTCTGTGTGTCTAGTTCATACATTCTACCACTCTAGCATTCATCTTCAGAGCTGAGGTTAGTTACTACCTTTGACCTTCATACATTTCCTAGCACAGAACACTGCTCGTGACAACAGTATAAACTTCAGGGGCAACCCACCAGCAAATACAGTCATTGAGGCATAAAGTATTTACAGATACTAGCTCTCAGCACAACAAGGTGGAGCAGCCAGTTCACTTCCTCCCATTTTTCATTCTCAGCAAAACCAGAAACAAATCTGGTACCTATCTGATGAGGCTAGGTCAGCCCATAGAACTGTACTGGTCAGGGGATGAAAAACTATCCTCTCATCCAAGTGGATTAAACCTGGACCATTAATATGGAGCTTAGAGAGAGAACAAGACAGATTTTAATGAATCAAGAGGTGACTAAAAGACAAAGGCGTTGTATAGGACACATATTGAGAAAACCTGATCAAAGTTTAACTATAAAGTCCTTTCTCTGAAACCCACAGGGCAAAAACAAGAAAATAGAGGAAGACTTAAACACACAACGAGAGTTTGAGACAGAGATGAATAACATGGGGAGAACATGGAGGAAGCTGCAGGAGGTATCAATAGACAGGACTGCATGAGTTGGATAGGGGATAGAGGGAGGAAGAAAATTGCTCTAAGGAATATATCATCAGCTTTCCTCTGCAAATATTGCTAGAAACAACGATTTTCCTCTTCCCTCCCTCCCCCCTTCCAAAATGCCCTTGTAGAAAGTTCTTTCAACCTCAGTTTTCTTTTTTGCCGCTCCCAGCTCTGCCGATCGAACTCTCTGCCCAAATGTGAGGGTACAGATGGTTTCGTTGACATTTTCTTCCCCAGGTGCAACTTGAAGGATCATGAGAGTCTTGCTGTCCCCACCTGCAAATAGAACAAAGTGGCTAATGATTCCACAATCCTCTTTTAGAAAATATCAATACAGAATGAGAATAAGGTGGCTAATGTTTCCACAATCCTCTTTTAGAAAATATCAATACAGAATGAGAATAAGGTGGCTAATGTTTCCACAATCCTCTTTTAGAAAATATCAATACAGAATGAGAATAAGGTGGCTAATGTTTCCACAATCCTCTTTTAGAAAATATCAATACAGAATGAGAATAAGGTGGCTAATGTTTCCACAATCCTCTTTTAGAAAATATCAATACAGAATGAGAACAAGGTGGCTAATGTTTCCACAATCCTCTTTCAGAAAATATCAATACAGAATGAGAATAAGGTGGCTAATGTTTCCACAATCCTCTTTTAGAAAATATCAATACAGAATGAGAATAAGGTGGCTAATGTTTCTACAATCCTCTTTTAGAAAATATCAATACAGAATGAGAATAAGGTGGCTAATGTTTCCACAATCCTCTTTTAGAAAATATCAATACAGAATGAGAATAAGGTGGCTAATGTTTCCACAATCCTCTTTTAGAAAATATCAATACAGAATGAGAATAAGGTGGCTAATGTTTCTACAATCCTCTTTTAGAAAATATCAATACAGAATGAGAATAAGGTGGCTAATGTTTCCACAATCCTCTTTTAGAAAATATCAATACAGAATGAGAATAAGGTGGCTAATGTTTCCACAATCCTCTTTCAGAAAATATCAATACAGAATGAGAATAAGGTGGCTAATGTTTCCACAATCCTCTTTCAGAAAATATCAATACAGAATGAGAATAAGGTGGCTAATGTTTCCACAATCCTCTTTTAGAAAATATCAATACAGAATGAGAATAAGGTGGCTAATGTTTCCACAATCCTCTTTTAGAAAATATCAATACAGAATGAGAAAAAGGTGGCTAATGTTTCCACAATCCTCTTTTAGAAAATATCAATACAGAATGAGAATAAGGTGGCTAATGTTTCTACAATCCTCTTTTAGAAAATATCAATACAGAATGAGAACAAGGTGGCTAATGTTTCCACAATCCTCTTTTAGAAAATATCAATACAGAATGAGAATAAGGTGGCTAATGTTTCCACAATCCTCTTTACCCCATAAACCGTCTTAAAATATGTGAGAAAGCTGTTTAATAATTAAAAACAGTAAAAGTAGTACCTTAGCAAACACTCCCCTTAGTGTGTGAAGTGTTAGGCCTTCATATCTGTTGGGGTGTCATCCTTGCACTCCGGACATGTCAAATAAGTGCTTTGATCCTCCCCCAACATACACATCAGCATCCGACAGCTAATAGTGTCAGTTCTATGTTGGTCATTCTTCTTCTACTTTCGTTCGCTTGAAATATGTCTATAACTGCAATGTTGTCTCTTTTATGAATTTAACTGTCTTTTTTAGTTCAATCAGCGGTCCATAGAGTTTATCTTCCACTGTTGTCTCTCTATGCCAGAAGGTTTGCCTAGATATGTTGTATTTTGGGCAGTCTTGAAGTATGTGCTCTGCTGTCTGCGACGCCAATCCACATGTGCACATGGCTGATTCACCAATCTTGAATTTTGTATACATGTGGTTGCGTAATCTTTTGTGTCCTGTTCTGAGGCGAAGAGGCTGTTGGTCATTCTCCGAATGTGCCTCTCATGTCTGACAATGCCAATTCTTACTCACAAGCCTCTCATTCTAGACAGCGATGTGGATTCACTGGCATCAGTCCTTACTATCCACATCTCTAAGGACATTAATAATATCGGCACGATCCATAGGCTGGCCAGCTGCAGGGGGTGCAGAGTCAGCAGGTTTATCAGCTCGGTCATTTCCCTCAGTCCTTCACATATTATAGACCACGACACTTGAGGTAACTTTTCCTTCCCATACAATTCCTAGAAAATGGTAATATACCCATGTGTATAAGGCTGAGTCGACCCAAGAGCCGTGCTAGTTAGGAACAGTAATCCTGCCTCTGATGGAGGCTGAACCCAGACCACTGTCATGTCAGGCGTGTGCACTAACATCTATGCCATAGTAGCTTTATTTAATAAATAAGGATGCAGAAACACAGAAGGTTACGGCCAATGAAACCCTCTGACCAAACGTGAAGGAACAGAAGGTGAAAGCCAATCAAACTCCCTGACCAAATATGAAGGTACAAATGCTTCACTGGCATTCTCTTTCTTAAGCGAAGCTTAAAATATCATAAATATCTTGTTGTCACTACCCACAAGTGACAAATATCACTACAGAATAAGATTGGTGATGTTTTCTATGTTCACTTTTGTCATGCAATTCAAATATCTTATAGTAAACATGGTGGACAGGCGGATCATACATTAGGAAGCAGAAACAATATAAGACAAAGGTGTGAATAAGGCAGAAATTGCTAATAAAATTATGACGAGACTAATGATTACGATGAAGGATTTACATCACTGCACTCAGGGCAGACTTATAAGTGCTTCGTCTCTGCCAGCAGAAGTCAAAGAGTATGGATGCTAATGTAGTGAGCTGGTTAGCTGCAAACCGGAACAATCCTAAATTGCTGTCATTGCATCAAACTCCATACTCGTTCTACTCCAACAGCCATAACTGAGAATACAAGAGATGTGTTCCCATGCACCAAGCTGTCATTTACTGCGTGTTCCTTCTGACGATCGCCATGTTCCAGTGATAGGTGTTTTTAAAAAACATAAATATGTTAGTCACCAGATGCATATAAACAGCTAAAATAGTTGTATATTATAGCACTAGTGATGGTAGTGTGATTTATGACGGAAAATGTAAACAATGGACAAAAAAGTGAAAGTGAGACAGCCCTTCCAAACAAACAAAAAATTAAAATCGTAAACTGAATAGAGAAATTAGATGTAGACAGTCAAAATATGTTGGGTACCTTATGAGGAGAAATACAAGTATACTTGAAAAGTTAATGACAACCAGCAAGCTTGATGGGAAAGCAGCAAGAGTAGCACCAAGAGATAAATACCTGGATAGTTTGGAGACGTGACATGATGAGACAAGAACACAAAGCTGATCCAATATTGGTGATTGTGTGAGATGGCAAAACATGATAGCCTATCGGCATGGCACATGATGATGATGAGAGATGGTAACTGCACTGTTGGACACACAGACACTGACCCAGAGATTCCTGCAGCAAGTAGGTCAGCTTAGAGTTGCGGTAGGGCACGTGGGCGTGCTTGTTCTTCAGAGCATTGATGACATCTCCGAGACTGGACAGAGACCTGGTGAGGGCAAGACACAGGCAATACACAAACTGCTGACAGGAAACAAGAGTTGACATAGTCCAGTGGTTAGTGCATGGGTTTACTGGTGGTTAGTGCATTGGTTTACTATGTGATAGTGCATTGGTTTACTATGTGATAGTGCAGTGGTTAACTGAGCAATAGTGTGGTGGTTAGTGCATTGGTTTACTATGTGATAGTGGATTGGTTTACTGAGCAATAGTGTGGTGGTTAGTGCATTGGTTTACTATGTGATAGTGCAATCGTTTACTGAGCAACAGTGTGGTGGTTAGTGCATGGGTTTACTGCACAATAGTATGGTGGTTAGTGCATTGGTTTACTATGTGATAGTGCAGTGGTTAACTGAGCAATAGTGCAGTGGTTAACTGAGCAATAGTGCATTGGTTAACTGAGCAATAGTGCATTGGTTAACTGTGCAATAGTGTATTGGTTTGCTGAGCAATAGTGTGGTGGTTAGTGCATGGGTTTACTGCACAACAGTGTGGTGGTTAGTGCATGGGTTTACTGCACAACAGTGTGGTGGTTAGTGCATGGGTTTACTGCTAGTGGTTCAGATTCAACAACCCATTATTGGTAGAACATCCCACCCCCACTGCAGCCGGGACAACTCTAGGATCAACTGTGTGTGGTATCAACTGTGTGTGGTATCAACTGTGTGTGGTATCAACTGTGTGTGGTATCAATTGTGTGTGGTATCAACTGTGTGTGGGATCAACTGTGTGTGGTATCAACTGTGCGTGGTATCAATTGTGTGTGGTATCAACTGTGTGTGGTATCAACTGTGTGTAGTATCAACTGAGTGTAGTCTTCAATTTTTGTGCGGAGGCGGGGTGTGGGGGGTGTGCATGTTTAAGGATCAATTTTATCGCACATGAATATCTCAATAAGAACCCAGGTCTCACTTACAGTTTACACTTAAGGAGAATCTCAGAACAGTGCATGAACTCTGTAGTACCAGTGAGGATCCAAATGTGCGTATAACCAGAATCACACATGTTTTTGTGGAACATACATTTGTGGAAGGGGGAAGAGAGTGTGGTGGTGGTGGTGGTGCGTTGTGCGTGTGCGTTGTGCCATTCACAGAAGTAACAAAGCCTGAAGCTGTTGGATTAAACATAAAGATGTGATTCACATAAATAACAAAGAAAGCCTGAAGCTGTTGGACTAAACATAAAGATGCCATTCACATAAACAACAAACAAAGCCTGACTTGTTGATATTCTGAGCCTCCTTTAGACGGGCTCCATCTGCCTGTGACCTGCTGGCCCTCTCGGACCCTGCCAGATCCACGAGGTTCAGACGTCCTGAAATAATACACAGTACAGAATTAATTGTAATGTTTCCTGCAGATTATTTTAGCTATTCTCAATGTTTTATTTAACCACTGAAATGTTTCTTGCAAGTTTTATTTAGCCACCTTTCAGTTCAGGAGCCATGGTCGTAGTTGTCAAGATGCTGACAGACAGACAGACAGACAGAGAGAGAGAGAGAGAGAGAGAGAGAGAGAGAGAGAGAGAGAGAGAGAGAGAGAGACAGACAGACAGACAGACAGACAGACAGACAGACAGACAGACAGAGACAGAGCAGCAAAATGAACACCCTAACCTGCATTAGCCATCATCATCATCAAGTGCCGTGCCGGCTGGCGTAGGCATTCATGGCTCTCCACAGATCTCGGTCTTTGGTGTTCTGGATCAACTCTGCTGATGATATTCCTCCATGCCACCGTCTCAGTCCGTCCAGCATCATTTCTCTTGGCCTGCCTCTGCCTCTCTTCCCCCTCGATCTTTCCAGTTGTCATGATGTTCTCTAATGCCTCTCTTCTCATCACGACCAAAGAAAGATGTTTGTCTCTTTCTTATTGTTGTATATAGTGTTCTAGTTTCATTAGCCTCTTTCAGGCAATCGTTGTTAGTTACTCCAGTCCAAGGAATTTGCAACATTCGTCTTAAAAACCACATCTCTATTGCTTCTAAGTTCTTCCTAATTTGTTCATTTACATTCCAAGATTCGCTGCCATACAGCAAAACTGGTTCTATATAGCATCTTAGTACTCTCTTTCTTACATTCATTGATAGCGACTTATTGCATAAGATACTCTTCATTTTCTGAAATGCTGTCTTTGCCTGCCCTATTCTGCTCTTAATCTCTTTTGTACATCTTCCATCTGATGTTATAAGTGCCCCTAGGTATTTACAATTATCCACTTGGTTGAGAATTTCCCCTTCTATTTCTACATTTTGGTGTCCCCATTTTCTTTTATATCACCATTGTTACTGTTTTCTTGATATTCAAGGACAGTCCTTTCTGTGCACTCTCTGTTACTACACTGTCCAACAATTGTTGTAGGTCTGTTGCATTATCAGCCACCAATACTGTGTCATCTGCATAGCGTATATTGTTTATATTATATCCTCCGATTAGTATTCCTGGCTTCTCTTTGATCTCTCTCATTATTACTTCGCTATACAGAGAGAAGAGATCGGGTGACAAGACACACCCCTGTCGTACTCCTAGCTTTATCTGTTCGTAACTATCCTCTTTATTTCCCATTTTAATTGCTGCTACTTGGTTCCAGTATATATTCTTTATTATTCTTAAATCTTTCCCATCAATGTTGATATCTTCCAATATTTTAATCAGCTCATCATGTTTTACTTTATCAAATGCCTTAGTATAATCTATGAAGCATAAATATATGTCTCTCTGTTTCTCTATTGATCTTTCTATTAGTGTTCGTAATATATATATTGCATTGTTTGTACCCTTTCCTTCCATAAAACCATACTGTTCTTCACTAATTTCCATTTTTATTTTCTTCCTTGTTCTTCTCATTATAATTCTGAGTAGAAGCTTAGTGATATGGTTTATGAGGTTAATTGTACGAAAATCTTTGCATTCAAGTGCTCCTGGTCTCTTTGGTATTGCTATAAATACAGATTCCAGCATATCGCTCGGTAAATATCCACTGTTGTAAATATCATTCAGCACTTTGGTTAATATATCTACCCCAAATTCTCTCAATACTTCTAATTCTTCTACTGTGATTTCATCTGGCCCAGCTGTTTTTCCTTTCTTCATATGTTTCATAGCGTCAGTGACTTCTTCTTTTAGAATAGGTGGGCCTTCTAAGTTACTTTCTTCTGTTAATTCTTCCCTTTCTCCATTATATAATTCTCTTATATACTCATTCCACCTCTTCATTATAGCACCTTCCTCCAATAAAATCTGTCCTGTTTTTGATTTCAAACACCCTGTATTTATTCTTATTTTTCTTCCTGTGAGCTTGCTGATTTGTCTGTGCATACTTTTTTGATCTTTAATGGAATTTAATTCAATTTTTCTGCATTGCTCGTTTAACCAACTTTCTTTTGCCTTCACACATTTATCTCTTATTTCTTTATTTAGTGGCTTTAATTCCTCAGCCTCAAGACCCCCCCCCCCCCCCCCCCCACACCGCAAGGTACTATAGGCAGTAGATGACAGTCTTTTTTTTTTTTTTTTGACAATACAATGTGCAATGAGGATGATTTGTTGATTAACTAACTAATAGGGCAAGTTGAAGTCTGTGAACCAAATGTATCCCCTGGATTGCATTTTGTACCATAAAAGCTAAAGGCAAATCACAAACTTGGAGACAGTTTAACTCAGTTGTACCTGGAAGTCAACAAACGAACACCAATCATTGAAAGCTAGTCAGGGCTTACCAAACGTTTTGTTGCCAGTTAAGACATTGACACCAGTCACATGGACACACAGTAAACTATGTGACCGCGATGACCTTTCATTCATGTTGGTAGATGCAGTTGCTCTGTTCTGGTGGCCAGTCTCAATAATCTGAGGTGATTGAAGAATGAATATGAGAATACAGACATTAGTGATCACTTGACAAACAAATAAATATCAGAATGCAGACATTAGTCACCACTTAAACATATAAATATCAGAATACAGACATTTATTTTTTCACCAGTTAACAAACAAAAAATATCTTAGAATACACATTTTGGTCACCACTTAACAGACAAATAAATACCAGAATGCAGACATTAATCACCACTTAAAAAATAAAAATAAAAATACAGACATAAGTCATCATTTTATATTTAAAAAATCGAAACACACATTAATCACCAGTTAGCACACAAATAAATGGAATGCAGCAACTTGTCACCACTCACAAATTACTATCAGAATGCAGACATCTGTAAATACTTAACAAACAAATAAATATCAGAATACATACCTTAGTCATCACCTAGCACACAAATATAACTCAGAATACAGACACTGGACATTACTTTACAAATAAATGTAAGAATACAGACATCAGTTAAGAAATAAATAAATAATACAGACATTAATTATCACTTAAAAAAGAAATATCAGAATACAGCCATTATCACTTAAGAAAGAAAAATCAGAATACATACATTAGTTATCACTTAAGAGCAAAATAACCACGTGTTCACATGCACCCACTGTGAACGGACATTTACAGCGCAAATTGGCCTTATCAGTCACACTCGCTACCGCCATAGTTAAAAGTTATTATGCCTTTTTAAAGCACAAACTATCGTCTGTCAAGACGGCAAGGTGCCAATGATGATGATGAAGAGCAAAATATCAGAATACAGACATTAGTTATCACTCAAGAAATAAATATCAGAATACAGACATTAGTTATCACTCAAGAAAGAAATATCAGAATACAGACATTAGTTATCACTTAAGAGCAAAATATCAGAATACAGACATTAGTTATCACTCAAGAAAGAAATATCAGAATACAGACATTAGTTATCACTCAAGAAAGAAATATCAGAATACAGACATTAGTTATCACTCAAGAAAGAAATATCAGAATACATTATGAACAAGCTGATAGACTGGCTGCTGCCGCTCCTTTGAGCAGCGAGCTACTTTATGACAACTGATGTGGTGAAGGCGCTCCTGGACCAATAGGCAAGTGCAGCAAAATAGACGGAGGATCCACACCTGGAGGGGTTGATTCAGTGGGGAGTGAACAGAGGGTCTGGACGACACTTAATGCTTAGGGGAAATGAAGGCAGATGTTTAATCAAGATTGCCAGTGGTACCGTCAGCATGAGAACCACTAAAAGGGGAAAGAGCAAAGGTGGGAATTCCTGGGTGTAGTGATGATGATCCTTGAACTCATATTCACAGATGATCAAGATGATGATACCGATTTAGAGATGATGCTGAGAAATTTGAGATTGTTCACAGATGGCCAAGATGATGATCCCGATTTAGAGATGGTAAGCTGTCAAGAAATTTGACATTCTCCACTTAAAAGCTCAGACGCAGATGTTCTGAAAGGTTAGGAGCCAGGGCACAAACAGTAGGTTTTTAAAACAAAAAAAGATATCAATACAGTAATATATGATCATACCTTGTTCACCTCACACAGAGAATTGACTGGTACTGTAATTAAACCAGGAACATAATAACCACCCTCTGGTTTCATTTTAACCTCCAGCTTGTTGGTGTTGGGGTCAGGGTTCAGCAAGTCCCTGTGAATGACACAGACAACTAATGGCCACAAACATTCATCAATGGAGCCAATTATAGAGCAGTTTGCGTACCTGCAGAGTTTTTCAGATTTAAGCTATGGCAGGTGACGTATAATGAAACATTTTTGCATATTGCAAGACAAAACTGGAAATTAGAGTTTGGTGTGCATGATGAAGTGGGTGCAATGGGAAGATGGAGGGGCTGTGATCATTGCAGCCTTGACATGGCTAGCTGGTACTTGAGCTACCAGAGCAATCATAGTGTCCTTCTCAGTCCATATCACAGGCAACATATAGTGAAACATTGTTGCACTTTGCAAGACTAAACAGAATATTGGGGTTTGGCATGTGTAATGAAGTGGGTGCAATGGGATAATTGAGGGGCTGTGATCATTGCAGTCTTGAGATGGCTAGCTGGCACTTGAACTACCAGAGCAATCATAGTGTGTCCTTCTCAGTCCATATCACAGGCAACATATAATGAAACATTGTTGCACTTTGCAAGACTAAACAGAATATTGGGGTTTGGCATGTGTAATGAAGTGGGTGCAATGGGATAATTGAGGGGCTGTGATCATTGCGGTCTTGAGATGGCTAGCTGGCACTTGAACTACCAGAGCAATCATAGTGTCCTTCTCAGTCCATATCACAGGTAACATATAATGAAACATTGTTGCACTTTGCAAGACTAAACAGAATATTGGGGTTTGGCATGTGTAATGACGTGGGTGCAATGGGATAATTGAGGGGCTGTGATCATTGAGGTCTTGAGATGGCTAGCTGGTACTTGAACTACCAGAGCAATCATAGTGTGTCCTTCTCAGTCCATATCACAGGCAACATATAATGAAACATTGTTGCACTTTGCAAGACTAAACAGAATATTGGGGTTTGGCATGTGTAATGAAGTGGGTGCAATGGGATAATTGAGGGGCTGTGATCATTGCGGTCTTGAGATGGCTAGCTGGCACTTGAACTACCAGAGCAATCATAGTGTGTCCTTCTCAGTCCATATCACAGGCAACATATAATGAAACATTGTTGCACTTTGCAAGACTAAACAGAATATTGGGGTTTGGCATGTGTAATGAAGTGGGTGCAATGGGATAATTGAGGGGCTGTGATCATTGCGGCCTGGAGATGGCTAGCTGGCACTTGAACTACCAGAGCAATCATAGTGTGTCCTTCTCAGTCCATATCACAGGCAACATATAATGAAACATTGTTGCACTTTGCAAGACTAAACAGAATATTGGGGTTTGGCATGTGTAATGAAGTGGGTGCAATGGGATAATTGAGGGGCTGTGATCATTGCAGTCTTGAGATGGCTAGCTGGCACTTGAACTACCAGAGCAATCATAGTGTGTCCTTCTCAGTCCATATCACAGGCAACATATAATGAAACATTGTTGCACTTTGCAAGACTAAACAGAATATTGGGGTTTGGCATGTGTAATGAAGTGGGTGCAATGGGATAATTGAGGGGCTGTGATCATTGCAGTCTTGAGATGGCTAGCTGGCACTTGAACTACCAGAGCAATCATAGTGTGTCCTTCTCAGTCCATATCACAGGCAACATATAATGAAACATTGTTGCACTTTGCAAGACTAAACAGAATATTGGGGTTTGGCATGTGTAATGAAGTGGGTGCAATGGGATAATTGAGGGGCTGTGATCATTGCAGTCTTGAGATGGCTAGCTGGCACTTGAACTACCAGAGCAATCATAGTGTGTCCTTCTCAGTCCATATCACAGGCAACATATAATGAAACATTGTTGCACTTTGCAAGACTAAACAGAATATTGGGGTTTGGCATGTGTAATGAAGTGGGTGCAATGGGATAATTGAGGGGCTGTGATCATTGCAGTCTTGAGATGGCTAGCTGGCACTTGAACTACCAGAGCAATCATAGTGTGTCCTTCTCAGTCCATATCACAGGCAACATATAATGAAACATTGTTGCACTTTGCAAGACTAAACAGAATATTGGGGTTTGGCATGTGTAATGAAGTGGGTGCAATGGGATAATTGAGGGGCTGTGATCATTGCAGTCTTGAGATGGCTAGCTGGTACTTGAACTACCAGAGCAATCATAGTGTGTCCTTCTCAGTCCATATCACAGGCAACATATAATGAAACATTGTTGCACTTTGCAAGACTAAACAGAATATTGGGGTTTAGCATGTGTAATGAAGTGGGTGCAATGGGATAATTGAGGGGCTGTGATCATTGCAGTCTTGAGCTGGCTAGCTGGTACTTGAGCTACCAGAGCAATCATAGTGTCCTTCTCAGTCCATATCACAGGCAACATATAATGAAACATTGTTGCACTTTGCAAGACTAAACAGAATATTGGGGTTTGGCGTGTGTAATGAAGTGGGTGCAATGGGATAATTGAGGGGCTGTGATCATTGCAGTCTTGAGATGGCTAGCTGGTACTTGAGCTACCAGAGCAATCATAGTGTGTCCTTCTCAGTCCATATCACAGGCAACATATAATGAAACATTGTTGCACTTTGCAAGACTAAACAGAATATTGGGGTTTGGCATGTGTAATGAAGTGGGTGCAATGGGATAATTGAGGGGCTGTGATCATTGCAGTCTTGAGATGGCTAGCTGGCACTTGAACTACCAGAGCAATCATAGTGTATCCTTCTCTGTCCCTATGCACAAAGTTAAAAAATGACAAATATGTGGGTACCAAGCAGACTTCTCTCTTACAAGGACTCACATGGATATACTGTCAGAGTCATACAACAAGCGAGTGGGTTTGTTGGTTTCAAGAGCACCAGTGGTTGGAACTCTCAAGATGGACAAAGGAGAGATTCTAAAGACTATCTTTGAAAGGCTGCCAGATGAAGGCACAATAACAGATGAAACAACACCTTTAAGGATGCTTGAGTTTGGATTTAAGTGTGGATCCAGCAAGGAGGGATGAATAAGGGGATAAATCTGACATGTTTACAACCAATGCGCTACTGGACCAAACAGCATCTAGGACCAAACGGCATCTAGAACTGAACGGCATCTAGGACCAAATGGCATCTAGGACCAAACAGCATCTAGAACCAAACAGCATCTAGGACCAAACAGCATCTACACTATTTTCTGAGGGAGACAGGGCATCTATGTGTTTGCCCGCAGTACTATGTCGATTCTACAAGCCAAGAAACCAGGACCAAGTGGGATGGGGTAAACCAGGATCAAGTGGGATGGGGTTAATGTGTACTGACAACTTGAAAATCACTGTAGCTGTTTTCACTTGATGCCTCCTGCCTTAAGCCAATGTTACCTGAGCAATTAGTGTTGTACGTGTAATTCACAAAAAGCTCCTGTAGAGGCGTGTATTGAATTAGTGAGCGTGACAAGATGACTGGTCACACAAGAAGTCTTCTGCGACTGGACCACATATGCAAAGCTCTTGGGTGTGACTGAACTGCATCAGGGAATGGAGCATATGGAGAGTCTGCTATTGTTGTGTTAAGATTGTCAATGTCAGACATAGAATGAGACAGCTGTTTGTCTGAAGAGGCCAGATGAAGACCAGCTACCTGTGTTTGAGTACCAGTATGAATAGAACTGAGGAGTGAGCACATGTTTTTAGGGCTTCCTCTATTTCTTCAGTAGTGTGGATCCCAAACAAATTTCTTTCTGTTAAGAAGCTTATTGCTCTGTTCCACCTTGTTTCATATAGTCCCAAAATGCTAATCTCAAAGTATTCCCTCTGCTCCACCACCTGAGCTGTGTATACATTTGTGGGACTAGCTCCACTCGCGGAAAGTCTTTTGAGAAATAAACTCTAAGAATCCACTGTAGTCTTCTTATATGTGTGATGGCATGAAGCACCGGGTGCATGATGCTCTCCTCCCAGAGGTAGGGATGCCTGGAGGCAGGCAAATTTCACAGTTATGTGACAAGCACGAAGCAACACAACATCTCAATACATGATTTGGGGCACGGAAGGAGGAAAGACCCGGAGTCATGACCCATGTGGGCCCACAACCAGAGTGTCAGGAAGATAAAGGACTGAAACATTCTGGGAAAGGGAACATCTTTTGATGATCGGAAGCCTCCTGACGTGCTTACCACGTGGCAGAGTTTCTATCACTGGCTGTATGTCTAATCCCCAGACTTCAAACTGAACTTGAGGATCTCTGAATGCACTGATCTTTTAATGCACTGATCTATCAATGCACAAATCTCTTAATACACAGGTCTCATAATGCATTGATCTCTTAATGCACTGGTCTCTTAATTCATTGGTCTAAAACAATGTGTACTGACTTATTCTCTTTCTGTCACCATACAGGCTAAATAAACTTGCTGACATAATGGAAGCAACAACTATCTGTTTACCTCAAGGTCTCATTATAAATCTCCAGCATGCTGGTTTCTATGCTGTACTGCCAGCTTGATGCCTTGGTCTCTTCATACAGCAACTGCAGCGCTCTCTGGTTCACACCAGGATCATGTAAAACACCCTAGATATGGAAACAAGTCTTTAAATAATCCATGCCAACAGGATAATGAAGATTAAAGGCAGCAGGAACAACTTAATGGCATCAATCTGTCACATATGGCTCTGTCTTTTCTGCAGTGCAGCCTGCCAAAAGTACCACACAGAGCATAACCTCTGTAGCACCAGGGACAACCCCCGAATAAAGTAATCTAAATATGAGCTCACAACTTTCAGAGCACAAGGCACTTCAACATGGAGACCACAGGAGAGATTATGAACTTGAGACATCAGCTTTTAACTATACGCCTGAACTCAATCCAACCTTTCATCCTAACAAACCATAAGGATAATGAAGAGAGTGTTGGTGATGTGAGGCAAGGCAGATGCCTACAAGGATTCTACAGGGATGACGACAATATGGATCTAAGAAAATAAAAACAGTTGGAAGCAAAAGTGAGAAAGTGGTGCTTGATATGGCACATGCTTAGAAAACAGCAAGACAACGTAAGAAGATATGCTATAGCATAGAAACCACTGGTGTAGAAGAAGGAAGGGGAGACAAAAAAAAAACTGAACAATTAGATGACCGAGCCAGAGATCTGAATGAAGTGCACACTTTTTTTTTTTATAAAAAATTAAATGACTGCAATTATTGTGCCCTATTTCCACTCCGTAGCAAAGGGATTACGGGTGCAATTCATAATCCACATAAAGCGTTCGAAACACAACTGCAGGTGAATTGACACGAGACCATCTTGCGTTGGTTTTCACAGAATGGTATGAGTGCCGGTCGTTCAGACAGCACTGGTAAACTGCTCAACATAAACTTACCAAGAAATCACAATCAGCCAAAAAATGCTAGAGTTGACTGTGACGTCCCGTAAAGGATATGCAACTAACTTTTAAAACCTATTATCAATCCCATTATGGATGATAATTATTCCCACAGGGGAAGCCATGGTAGTGCAGTGGCTAGCGTGTTTACCTGCTGGCCTGGTGGTCACGGGTTTGAATCAGAATTTTAAAATTGACCTGGGCTCCCAGGTCGACCCAACCTGGAATGGGGACCAGGATGTTTCAGGAAGTACTCGCTTGATTCAAAAACAACAATTCCAAATTCGATCTCGCTCAACCTGCTTCTTTCAGCCATGGTTAGAGTTGAGACCCTTGGTTTTTGTGGGTTTTTAACCCTGATTCTTGTCTGTGCACTATTAGGAGTGAGTCCTATCTCGGACTGGTTAGGTAAGTGTTTGTGTCTGGGACATCAACTGGGGAGTTGGTCGGTGAGTTGTCCTTTGTGCCCGTCTCCTCTGGTGGTTTATTTGGTTAGTGAAGGATCCTGGCTCGTCTGGCTGCAGTCTTTATAAAAGACTTTTTATTTGGTCTTTTTGCCTCTTTTTTTGTGTATTGTCTGTGGAAGCTTTTCGATGTTGTTTGGGAAGTAACGGGCACATGACCTGATATTGATCGCAGCACCCTGAATGATCATTGGTCAATAGATATGTGGGACTAGCACTGTGTGCCCAGTATGTTTCAAGGCGTGTAATAAAAAAGGGATTTTTCTTTTCTTTTTGTTAAACACCCCACACCCCTTGCTTTCATAATTCACAGGAAACATGAAATAATGATGGAAATGGTGAAGGAATGGAATGAAACCTCTATCCATCCATCTTGTGCCATGCTGATAAGCATAGGCGGTCATGTTTTGCCATCTCACTCGATCACCAGAGTCGTGGATCAGCTCCGTGTTTCTGTCTTGACCATGCCACATGGCCAATCCATCCAGGTATTTAATTCTTGGTCTTCCCTTCGATCTTGCCAGTTGTCACAAAGTTCTCCAATTCATTTCTTCTCATAACATGCCCACAACATTTTTACTGTCAACGTCTAATGTCTCTAATCAGTTTACGATCTTCATTTGTTTCTTGTGGGACTTGTTCATTGGTTTTTCTGTCTGTCCATGGTATTCTTTCCATTTTCCTCAGAAACCACATTTCCACAGCCATCATATGTTTTTCAGCTTGTCTATGGAAACACAATTTTATGAACATACTTCAGATGAGCAAACCACCCATTGTTGCACGAATGTCTACAGAATCCAAATGTGTGTGTGTGTGTGTGTGTGTGTGTGTGTGTGTGGGGGGGGGGGGGGGGGGGTGGTGGGTGTGTGTGTTTAAAATAGCATGTTACACTGTGCACAGGTTTTTCTGTGTAGCACACTATGTACTGCTTTTTCTGTATAGCACACCGTGAACTGGTTTTCTATATAGCACACCGTGAACTGGTTTTCTATATAGCACATGTGTACTGGCTTATCTGTATAGCACATTATGTATTGGTTTCTCTGTACAGCACATTGTAATGATATTAATTTGTAAAATGTGTATTAATTATTCTGTGCAGCACATCATATATTGGTTTTTGTGCATAGCACATTGTGTATTGGTTTTTCTATATAGCACATTATGTGTTGGTTTTTCTGTATAGTTCACTGTGTATTGGTGTTTCTACATAAAAATAGGAATTCGTTTTTTGTAAATAGCACATTATCTATTAGTTTTTCTGTATAGCACATTAATTATTGATTTTTCTATACAGCACATCGTGAATTGGTTTTTCTGTATAGCACATTGTGTATTGGTTTTTCTGTATAGCACATTGTGTATTGATTGTTCTGTATAGACCACTGAAAATTAATGTTTCTGTATAGCACACTGCCTACTGGATTTTCTGATCACATACTCCAAGGCTGTCAAAAACACGATATAACAAGGTAAACCTTCTGGCCTGGAGAAACAACAGTGGAAGATAAACTCAATGGACCACTGAGTGACCTAAAAAACAAAATAGTGAAATTCATACAAGAGACAACATTGCAGATAGACAAATTTCAAGCAAATGAAAGAAGAAGACTCACAATGACATTGGAAGTGGAACTTTCAGAATTGTGTTTCACTACTACCAAAGATTCAACCGCAGACCATTTACCTGTGAGCAAACACACTTACCACTGCACTGCCAAGACTCTAAAATAATGAACTATGCTTCATAAACAACAGCCTTACCTCCATTGTGTGGGTCTTCCCTGAGCCCGTCTGTCCATACGCAAAGATGCACACATTGAAGCCATCAATGGCTGAACGCACCAGTGCAGAAACCTCATCAAATACCTGAGTTTAGAATAAACATAATTCAAAATGTAAGCTGCATTAGAGGCTCTGTAAACAACAGTCAATTCAAGAGGTTTTCAGATGTTTATTTTTGGAGGAAAGTGGGTCTTCATGGCCAAGTGGTCAGGCCAAGCCACATAGGGCAAATCAAGTGCAGATAAACCAATCCTGTCACCTTATATAGCAGGTCCTTTGTAGAAAGTCACTTTATCATGGCCTGTTTATATCGCAGGTCTTTTGTAGAATGTCATTCTCATCCTGGCCTGTTTATATAGGTCTCTTGTAGAATGTCATTCTCATCCTGGCCTGTTTATATAGGTCTTTTGTAGAATGTCATTCTCATCCTGGCCTGTTTATATAGGTCTTTTATAGAATGTCATTCTCATCCTGGCCTGTTTATATTGGTCTTTTGAAGAATATCGTTCTCATCCTGGCCTGTTTATATAGGTCTTTTGTAGAATGTCATTCTCATCCTGGCCTGTTTATATAGAAGGTCTTTTGTAGAATGTCATTCTCATCCTGGCCTGTTTATATAGGTCTTTTGTAGAATATCACTCTCATCCTGGCCTGTTTATATAGGTCTTTTGTAGAATGTCATTCTCATCACAGCCTGTTTATATAGAAGGTCTTTTGTAGAATGTCATTCTCATCCTGGCCTGTTTATATAGAAGGTCTTTTGTAGAATGTCATTCTCATCCTGGCCTGTTTATATAGGTCTTTTGTAGAATATCATTCTCATCCTGGCCTGTTTATATAGGTCTTTTGTAGAATGTCATTCTCATCCTGGCCTGTTTATATAGGTCTTTTGTAGAATATCATTCTCATCCTGGCCTGTTTATATAGGTCTTTTGTAGAATGTCATTCTCATCCTGGCCTGTTTATATAGGTCTTTTGTAAAATATCACTCTCATCCTGGCCTGTTTATATAGGTCTTTTGTAGAATATCACTCTCATCCTGGCCTGTTTATATAGGTCTTTTGTAGAATGTCATTCTCATCCTGGCCTGTTTATATAGGTTTTTTGTAGAATGTCATTCTCATCCTGGCCTGTTTATATAGGTCTTTTGTAGAATGTCATTCTCATCCTGGCCTGTTTATATAGGTCTTTTGTAGAATGTCATTCTCATCCTGGCCTGTTTATATAGGTCTTTTGTAGAATGTCATTCTCATCCTGGCCTGTTTATATAGGTCTTTTGTAGAATATCACTCTCATCCTGGCCTGTTTATATAGGTCTTTAGTAGAATATCACTCTCATCCTGGCCTGTTTATATAGGTCTTTTGTAGAATATCACTCTCATCCTGGCCTGTTTATATAAGTCTTTTGTAGAATATCACTCTCATCCTGGCCTGTTTATATAGGTCTTTTGTAGAATATCACTCTCATCCTGGCCTGTTTATATAGGTCTTTTGTAGAATGTCATTCTCATCACAGCCTGTTTATATAGAAGATCTTTTGTAGAATGTCATTCTCATCCTGGCCTGTTTATATAGGTCTTTTGTAGAATATCACTCTCATCCTGGCCTGTTTATATAGGTCTTTTGTAGAATATCACTCTCATCCTGGCCTGTTTATATAGGTCTTTAGTAGAATATCACTCTCATCCTGGCCTGTTTATATAGGTCTTTTGTAGAATATCACTCTCATCCTGGCCTGTTTATATAAGTCTTTTGTAGAATATCACTCTCATCCTGGCCTGTTTATATAGGTCTTTTGTAGAATGTCATTCTCATCACAGCCTGTTTATATAGAAGGTCTTTTGTAGAATGTCATTCTCATCCTGGCCTGTTTATATAGCAGTTCCTTTGCAGAATGTATCGGGGGCATATGGTGCTAAACCCATATTTCTGGTCACTGAAATCCAATCAGAATGATGATGCAAATATCACGCCATCCGCCTTTACTTCCCAAGACTATTTCTGTACCCATTTTAGGCTGGGTTAACCTGGTAGCCCAGGTCAATTCTGAAATGCCACCTCGATGTGGGTTCAAACCCATGACCACCAGGTGAGCAGACAACCACAACACTACCACGGCATCCTTTTTTATTACTATGACAAGAACATAGTGAAGGGAATAGGGTAACAGAACCTTACCTGTGATTGACTGACATTCATATCGAAAACTTTCTCCATGTGAAACGTGTGGATCCTGCTCTTGCTGTTGACCATGACGACTCCATCGTCAAAGGGGTCAAAGCTCACGACTGGCTCCGTAAGTCCATCCTCTGGCAGGCAAGGTCTCACCCGACAATACACACGGATGTTACCTGTAGAAGAACCATTTCTGATAAACCCAAATCAATGGCATTGAGCCGTTTGTACTCTTTGGCTGGTTGACAAACATTATATTATATCTCTGATTGGTTGACAGACATTATACTATCTCTCTGGATGGTTAACAGATATTATACTATCTCTCTGATTGGTTTCACTGTTGCCTTTGTTGGGTTGACCATTGCCCCAGCTTCATCACACCAAGTACTTATGCGATTGAGTTCGGTTTGTAGTTCCACAGCAGCCTCCTCTCTATCCTTACCCTGACGATACACTAAAACATCATCGGCATATGACAATGTCCTGCCAGGTCCAGTGATCTGCTCACTGGTGATTCTCACTGTGTAGGCGTTGAACAGTACCGGAGATAATGGTGATCCCTGTGGTAGGCCAGGTTTCTACTATCTCTCGTGCTGATTGGTTTACAGATATTTTACTATCTCTCTCGCTGGCTGACAGACATACTATCTCTCTGGCTGGTTGACAGACATATTATCTCTCTGGCTGGTTGAGAGACATTCTACTATCTCTCTGGCTGGTTGATGGATTTTATACTATCTCTCTGGCTGGTTGATGGATGTTATACTATCTCTCTGGCTGGTTGAGAGACATTATACTATCTCTCTGGCTGGTTGATGGATGTTATACTATCTCTCTGGCTGGTTGATGGATGTTATACTATCTCTCTGGCTGGTTGATGGATGTTATACTATCTCTCTGGCTGGTTGATGGATGTTATACTATCTCTCTGGCTGGTTGATGGATGTTATACTATCTCTCTGGCTGGTTGAGAGACATTATACTATCTCTCTGGCTGGTTGAGAGACATTATACTATCTCTCTGACTGGTTGAGAGACATTATACTATCTCTCTGACTGGTTGAGAGACATTATACTATCTCTCTGGCTGGTTGAGAGACATTCTACTATCTCTCTGGCTGGTTGATGGATTTTATACTATCTCTCTGGCTGGTTGATGGATGTTATACTATCTCTCTGGCTGGTTGAGAGACATTATACTATCTCTCTGGCTGGTTGATGGATGTTATACTATCTCTCTGGCTGGTTGATGGATGTTATACTATCTCTCTGGCTGGTTGATGGATGTTATACTATCTCTCTGGCTGGTTGATGGATGTTATACTATCTCTATGGCTGGTTGATGGATGTTATACTATCTCTCTGGCTGGTTGAGAGACATTATACTATCTCTCTGGCTGGTTGAGAGACATTATACTATCTCTCTGACTGGTTGAGAGACATTATACTATCTCTCTGACTGGTTGAGAGACATTATACTATCTCTCTGGCTGGTTGAGAGACATTCTACTATCTCTCTGGCTGGTTGATGGATTTTATACTATCTCTCTGGCTGGTTGATGGATGTTATACTATCTCTCTGGCTGGTTGAGAGACATTATACTATCTCTCTGGCTGGTTGATGGATGTTATACTATCTCTCTGGCTGGTTGATGGATGTTATACTATCTCTCTGGCTGGTTGATGGATGTTATACTATCTCTCTGGCTGGTTGATGGATGTTATACTATCTCTCTGGCTGGTTGATGGATGTTATACTATCTCTCTGGCTGGTTGAGAGACATTCTACTATCTCTCTGGCTGGTTGATGGATTTTATACTATCTCTCTGGCTGGTTGATGGATGTTATACTATCTCTCTGGCTGGTTGAGAGACATTATACTATCTCTCTGGCTGGTTGATGGATGTTATACTATCTCTCTGGCTGGTTGATGGATGTTATACTATCTCTCTGACTGGTTGAGAGACATTATACTATCTCTCTGGCTGGTTGACAGATGTTATACTTTCTCTCTGGCTGGTTGACAGTTATACTATCTCTCTGGTTGGTAGTCAGACATTATACCATCTCTCTGGCTATTTGACAGACATTATACCATCTCTCTGGCTATTTGACAGACATTATCCTATCTGTCTGGCTGGTTGACAGATGTTATACTATCTCTCTTTGATATCACCCATACAATAAGCTTTCGATTCAGACTTTCCACATATTGGATTTGCTAGCCAAGCAATATTCCATTTCATTTCACTTGAATCGCTAGTCGGCATCGTTTAAGGTTAGAACTACGACAGTATCTGACCGTCTTAGCGCCTCTGAGTTTCGTTCTTGGTTAATGAAAACATTCTTGTCAAATGCTTTCACAATAGCTCATCCTGCGGTGATCAAAGAATTTCATCTCTAACGCTGCAATATGAATGCCTCTGTTTGTTCCTGTTACTCATTACCTCCAGTTCTGAAAACCAACAAAACAGAACCAAGGTCCTATTCCATTATTCCATGCACCATTATTCAAGCAGGCGAGGCCTGCTTTGAACACTCTAATTATTTCAAAGTAAACGCGCTGGTCCCCCAGGACGCACAGCAAAGAACAACCACGGGAGAGAGCCGGCAGACAATAGGGCAGGAATACAGGCTGTGAACTGGTGGGAGCCAGACTGCCCGCCTGCACCTGCGATCCAACCACTTTTAACTGCAACAACTTTAATATACACTATTGGAGCTGGAATTACCGCGGCTGCAGGCACCAGACTTGCCCTCCAATAGATTCTCCTTAAAGAGTTTAAAGTGTACTCATTCCAACTACGGGGCCTCGATAGAGTCCAGTATTGTTATTTTTCCTCACTTTCAAATTATCACTGTCACAATACTTTCATACAGACTGGATACAGGTTATTTTAAATGAAAATGAAGATCTTAAGAGGGAGTTAACTAGGTGACTGCCTTGATAACTTTCAAATTATCACTGTACAATACTTTCATACACACTGGATACAGGTTATTTTTGGAAGAAAATAGAGCTTATAAAGGAATGTAATAAGATGACTGCATTGATCACTTTCAAATTATCACTACAATACTTTCATTCAGACTGGATACAGGTTATTTTTGAAAGAAACTAAAGAGCTTAAGACAGAGTGTAAAAGTGTGAGATAGACTTAATGGCACCAGGTTTTTCTCCATATGACTGGATCTAGTTCTGCCATAAACATTGCAGAGTATTAATTCCATAGGTCCAGCAATGAAACACAAGAGTCTCAATGAAAACTGCATTCGCAAGCGTTCAGGAAATGAACTCACAACCTTCCGAGCATGATGTAGACGACTTACCCACTTCACCACAGAGCTAACCCGAGGATAGAAGTAAGACCTACTACTGACCTTTCAACTCCACTAACTGGTTGTGATACTGTTTCCTGAGCTGTATTTCGTGTGCATATTTACCAACCAGCTCTTTATTCTTCTCGTCAGTTGTACTGATTGCCTCTTGAATCTACAGAGTGGCAATATAAGCAAGACATTATTATACTTTACATTCATGAATATATATACACATATATTCATATTTAATCATTAATTCATTCAGCAGCATGTCCTTTGCAGAACCTCGTTCCCATAACCTCCTTCCAGAAAACTCGGTCATCCGATACACCCATCTGGAGATCATCTGCCACATCCTGCACCCATCTTCTCTTTGGTCTTCCTCTTCCTCTCTTCCCAGGGATATACCCCTCTATTACTGTTCTCTCCAAACTTTCATGACGTTTCAAGTGACCAAATTATTTCAATGTTCTTTGTTTTATGGTCTTCAGCAGCCAACCTTCTTCAATATTCATATCTTGTCATATGGATACGTTTGTTCTTCTCTGTATCCAAGATATTCTTAGAACTCGTCTATGACATATATATTCTAAGGCATCTATGTGCTTTCAGCCTGTTTAGTAAGTGTCCAGGTCTCTCATGCATATATTGCAATGGGAAAGATGCAAGCTCTTAAAAATCTAATTTGTGTAGGTCTATCTGACCCACGCCACAATTTATTCAGTTGTTTTAGTTTTTGAAGAGCAATAGATATTCGTCTTTATATTTTTGTCATTGTGTCACCATTGTTGGTAATTAATGATCCAAGATATTCAAAATTTTCCACCACCTCTAATTTTTCCCCATTAGCATATATTTATTTCTCCATATTAGTTTTATCTTTCTGGATTATCTTTGTCTTTGCTATGTTAAGATATCAGTTGTGATTTTCACTATTCTTTTGGGTTGAGGTTATTAGTTTTTCTATACGATTCTGTGATGTGCATAGTAATACTGTATCATCAGCATATCGAACCTCTGGCATTTCATGACCAACGATATTTAGGGCATCATATTGCTCCCTGGTTATATCATCTCTGACATTTCTCATTATATTTTCGGTGTACAGGTTAAACAAATAGGGGGACAGCACACATCCCTGACAGAATCCGTGCTTGATGTCAAACCAATCTGATGTCTCGCCATTTATTCTAACCGCTGCTTGTTGTTCTAGATAGAGCATGACTTGTACTACATATGATGGAAAGCTTATTTTCCTAAAGATTTCCTAAAGTTTCTGATGTTGTACACAGTCAAATGCCTTTGAACATTCCACAAAACATGAGAACAAGTTTACATTAAATTCTCTACACTTCTCTATTATTAAACGCATGTTGAGTATGTGATCTCTTGTTCCTCTTCCTTGTCTAAATCCAGCTTGAACCTCGTTAATCTCTTCTTCCATTTTCTTATGAAATCTTCCCATTATGACTTTTAGCAGAATTTTAATTGCATAACTGATCAGAGCAACAGTTTTATAGTTGGTGCATAATTTCAGTTTGCCCATTTTTGGTATTGGAATGAAGATAGTTCTCTTCCAATCTTTTGACCATATACCAGTGTTTCCCAACCTTTTTTGTACCATGCCCCACTTAAGCCTTTCTAAAATTCATATTGCCCCCCTCCCTCGCCCAATGCCCCCCCTCAATATATACATTATTTTTAATATTCAAAAATTGAAATGTTCACTAAAGAAACTTGAATGATAGGTTTTAGGAAGAAATCACTAGGTAATTATTGAGCAAACACAGTAAGTAAATTTTCAAAACATATAATGGAGAACTGAAATTCAAGTACACAATAATTTTAATGAAAGATTTTTCTATATTATTTTAATTATTAGTAATTATTTATTATTTAAATTTAGTGAGATCCTTGCGCTTGATGCTTGCTGCAAAGAGATCTTATGTCAGATTCCAATTTAGTTAACTTCAGTCTCAAGTCTCCCCGTTTTGTTATATTCAGCCGATTTCTTCCATTTTCGAATTGCCCCCCTTAACAGTCAAATTGCCCCCCTGTGGGGCGTGGGCCCCACGTTGGGAAACTGCCATATACCATATTTCCATATCTTTTTACATAATGTGTGATAGATTTGTATGCTTTCTTCTCCTCCCGCTTTAATTAGTTCAGCTGGTATCTCATCACATCCTGGTGATTTACCATTCTTGAAGTTCTTTATTGCCCATACAGTTTCATCTAAGGAAGGTTCAGGTTCTCTCTCTGCTGTCATTGGTTCACGTATCCTTGTGTATATCTTCTTCTTCTTCTTCTTCAGCGTTCCAAGCCATTGAGGTTCTTTGCTGCAAATACAATCCGTCTCCATTCGTCTCTCTGGTGGACCTTCTCTTGCCAGTCGTTGATTCCAAGTGCTTGTAGGTCTGTACATGTATTATCTCTCCACCGCCTTCTTGGTCTACCTCGGGGTCTACGGTCATTTATTTCCTGAGTGTAAGCGAGTTTTGTTTCCCTATTATCTTCCATTCTTTCTATATGCCCCAGCCATTGTAGTCTATTAGCCTTCATGATACCAGTGATTAGCGGGGACTTAAACAGATCATAAATGTCTTTGTTACTTCTTCTTTTCCACTCTCCACTTTGTGTATCCCTAATGGGTCCAAAGATGCGTCTTAAAATTTTGTTCTCAAAGGTTTGTAACAAGGCTTCGTCTCCTTTCGTTGTACTCCAGGTTTCAGAGCCATACAGCACAACTGGTCTGATCAGTGTTTTATATATTGTGATTTTGGTGTTACGAGATAGAGCCTTTGATTTTAGTAGATGTTGTAGTGCATAGTATATCTTATTTCCAGAGTTGATTCTAGTTTGTATTTCTTCCCTTATGATGTTGGAGCAGTTGAAGATTGTACCCAGGTATTTGTATGTTTCCGTTCTTTTAATGGTCATATTATCTATTTGTATGTGGCCAGGGTTTCTAGCCATTCCGTCTCTTGAAATTACCATATATTCTGTCTTATCTTGGTTGATAACCAGCCCCATCTGTTGGGCTTTTTCCTTTAAGTGAGTCAATATTTCCAATGTCTTTTGTTCACTTTGCCCTATAATATCTATATCATCTGCATAACCAAGCAGCTTGGATGTTCCTCCAATATCACATTCCTCCTTTACCTTCCTTACAACTTTCTCTAGAGCCAGTATATACATATTATTATGTTATTTAATATTATTTTATATCTATATATACACACACACACACGCACTCATACACATATATAGTAGTTTTTATCCTAGACGAGTTGCAAACCCAGGCTTAAGGTCTGGTCTGCCCTGCCACATTTAATCTTTAGTTTGCATTTCCTCGCATCAGGATAAGATTACAACCTTCTCCGCCTGAAGCCATTGGCATAATGTTGGGTGTCGGGTTTGGTGAACACCACACAACATTCGGCGCTAACAGAAAGCAGGTAGTACCATCTACTGTCATACTGTAGCTCAGTCATATCTGACTAAGACCTGACTAACAAAAGAATGAGAAGAAAGTTTATTTATAGTAATAGAAACATAACAACCTTCCATATGGCATCCTCCGTAACAGTCTGGATCAGCTTTGGAAACTGCAGGAAATGCTTCTTCAGCATGTCGTAGGATGAGGTCAAGTTCTTCAACTTGTCCTCCACAATCTGCAGCGACTCACTGTTGTTCTGTCTAGAAACTTTGCTTTCCACAATGATCATCTATGGATAGTCAAACGTTACAGCTTACACAAGTCATTAACCATTTCCTATTTAGCCATCATTATGAGAATAAATAAACTAGAGAACTAGGTGACAACTGGCAAGATTGAGGGGTAAAGAATCAGAGGAAGGCAGAGAAGTATATATTTGGGTGGCTTGGCCACATGGCAAGGTCGAGACAAGAACACAGAATTGATTCCTTACTCTGGTGATCGTGTGAGAAGGCGAAAAATGATCGCACACAATATCTGGATGGCTTGGCCACATGGCATGGTCGAGACAAGAACTGAGTTGATTCATTCCTCTGGTGATCGTGTGAGATGGTGAAACATGACCGGCCACTCTTATAGGCAAGGCACATGATGATGATGATTTAGCCTTCACATAGCAAGCTACCACCCATGTGTTACTTGGGCCCAATAAAAGAAGCAAAGAAGAGTACAGAATAGGAAACACAGAAAATGTATGACAAGTTTAACCAACCAAACATGTCATAAGAGGTGAACAGGGAGGGCTGGCGTGAGACTGGGACCTCATCCCATAGTAAACATTAGCCTGCAAATCCAAACATGAACAGGTCTACAAAGAGCTGGGTATGAGTTGGGTGAGGACCTTTGCTAAACTGGGAGCTGAAAGTAGGAGTAGGAGAAGAGGAAGAGGAAGAAGGAGGAGGAGGAAATGACGATGGTGGTGGTGGCGAAGAAGAAAGCAAGTTACACTGAACCAAAAGCCTGTGACCACACTGCATCCAATTTTGACAGGTATTTCTTTCAGGTTTGCTTTCTGCTAGCCTTTGACAGCTCCTAAGTCACCTCAAAGGCAGCAAATGCTTGTGGCTCTCTAAGCCTGGTCACTATCCTTCAGCCTGACCAACTTGAGGAACCCTGTCTGTAGCTAGCCTACCACCTGGTAAGCTCTTGGGGCCACTGAGACATGCAAGTCTCTCTACCGCTGCAAGACAGAGACACTGAAGAGGGGACTTGTGTTGTGCACCTTGAAGGGAAAAACAACTGTGCGTAAACACGCTAAAACAAAGTATACTGCTGTATGAAGGAAATCTGCAGTGTTGTCAACAATATATAAAAGGGTGCATTGTTTTAAGAGAAGAAGTAGGAAGTCTCTGTGGTGAAGTGGTTATGTCGACTGCCTCACGCCCTGAAGGTTATGAGTTCCGGGTCTTGTCATTTGGTTCGCGAGTGCAGTTTTCTTGGAAACTCCTAAGGGTCGTCGCTGAAGCTAATTGGTTTGTACTTTGTGCTGCGCTTTCGGCAGGCCACCCGGTGGAAGGAGACCAAAACAGACGAGATAAAACCTGTGCAATGAAGTCAATCCCCTTGCTTTAAAAACCTTTCAAAAGAAGAACTGATCAGGAAGTAGACTAGAGTCTTGCCAAAAAAGAAATAACGAAAAGAAGTAGACCAGAAAACCAATATTATAAACAGTAAAAGGTTAAGGTTTATGCTTGCTTGCTAAACCAGTAGTCATGGGTTCACATTTGCTCCGGAGCAGATGTTTACAACTGACCCAGGTCTTCAAGTCAGCACAGCCTAAAACGGGTTCCTGGAAATGTCCAGGGAAATAAAGGTGGCCAATGTTACTCTTACCACATAAAATGTGGGTTCAGCACCATGTGGCCAGTGTTACTCTTACTACAAACAATATGGGTCCAGCACCATATGGCCAATATTACTCTTACCACAAACAATATGGGTCCACACCATATGGCCAATGTTACTCTTACCACATAAAATATGGGTCCAGCACCATATGGCCAATGTTACTCTTATCACATAAAATATGGGTTCAGCACCATATGGCCAATGTTACTCTTACCACATAAAATATGGGTTCAGCACCATATGGCCAATGTTACTCTTATCACATAAAATATGGGTTCAGCACCATATGGCCAATGTTACTCTTACCACATAAAATATGGGTTCAGCACCATATGGCCAATGTTACTCTTACCACATAAAATATGGGTCCAGCACCATATGGCCAATGTTACTCTTACCACATAAAATATGGGTCCAGCACCATGTGGCCAATGTTACTCTTACCACATAAAATATGGGTCCAGCACCATGTGGCCAATGTTACTCTTACCACATAAAATATGGGTTCAGCACCATATGGCCAATGTGCCTAAGCCAGGTTAATGTGTCCTTGACTTTTTACAAGGTTGTGGTATTGTTTTATATTCATCATGGTCTCGATAGAAGCAAGACGTAAAACTGTGTTAAAGCCGTGAGAGATTATCAACGCCATTCATTCAATGATTCTCCATCAAGAATCGAAAATGTTTCGTCCAGTTTGTACGGCTAAGTGAATAGCCACTCAAAGCTTGGTTGCAGTTTACTGAATTTATGGCAGCTCAGCGATGCTCCACACCAGACGCCAAGAGCAGACTGTCGTAAGTGTGACCTTAGTATAGTCAGACATCGTGATGCAGATTGAATAATTGTGTAAATGAAACGATTGCGTCTCGTCAAATTAATTAACTTTACTCAGCAGCACTGAATTTGTATTTTTGTATATTTATCACACGCCCTCCCACATCTACGGGTACGTGTGAATGTAACTGCTGTGATAATCATCCATAATAAATATTGAAGAGTGTCAAGGACGTAATTTTGTTCATTATTCAGATCATGTGGATGTTCCTGTTAAATCTGTCATTGAGGCTGAGACAGTGAGCTAATAAACAGCTCATTGGTTGTACCTGGTTATTTAAACATTGCTGACAAGCAGCTAATAAACATCCATGAAAATTACCTTGACATTTAAGTGGCCTTAGAACTTTATGAAAATATCTTTGTCTTTATCGAGTGTCTTTAAATCCTCCACGATACCCATTTGTGTCTGTGTGTTATCAGAGCCCATAGGGGAAGCAAATAATATTCACACTGTAGCCTACCATGAGTGGCATAAGAGATGACTAAGGAGGGTTGGCTAGATTTGGCTACCTCATCTCTTAAACTTAGCTACAAAATTAAAAAAATCATTAATAATTCTAAGTAAAGGCTTGGCATGAGTTGGTTTAGGGTGCAAGCTCCTTTGGGAATTTTTTTGTTTTTGTGATTCCTGGGCAGGTTTTTACGTTCAGTAGTTTGCCATTGCTTTCACAATGAAGATTAAAAGCGAAAAGAAAATACCTACTTGTGCTACATCTCTTGAAAACCTTTGAAACAGTCCTTACTCATGAAACAGCGTATTGGATAGTGCGAAGATACAGATAATAAAGACTATATTTACATATTTTTTTAGTGAGGCTTACCGAAGGGGTGTTAGCTAAGTGTTCGGTGAACTTGATCTCCTTGTTTATACACTCCACTTCTAAATCAATCAGCTTTTTCTCCAGATCAATGATTTTCCGGCGCAGAATCCTCTCCTCAAGAACGCTATTAGCTGGAAATAGAATGATTTATTCACAAGATAAATTTGTTTCACATGAACAAATATATCCACAATAAAACACACTTTCATATTGTTTCATGTAAACAAATATAACCACAACAAACCTTCACATTCTTTCACATGAACATATACAACCAAAAGTCCTCACACTGTTTCACATCAACATATACAATCATAACAAACCTTCACATTCTTTCACATGAACATATACAACCAAAAGTCCTCACACTGTTTCACATCAACATACACAATCATAACAATAAAACACACTTTAACATGGTTTAATTGAATGGGAGATCACAACTATTAGGTTTAAAAATTCATAGGGGGAAAGACAAAGGTAATGAGAATAAACCAAGCAAATGATAAACCGATCTCCCTTAGTAATGCCTCACTTCAAGAGGTGGAATCATACACCTATTTAAGAAGCCATGTAGACAAAGTTGGGAGAACAGATAGATATCAAAATAAGAATACAATTTTCATAGCACTAAAATATGTATATAAGTCAAAATAAATTAAACGTAGCACCACATTTGATATATTTAACCCTTTACAGAGCACAGCGGCCAAAAACGTCTTTACTCCCAAACGGGCAAAATAGCCGAAAGCGTCCGTAAACATGCGATCACGAGACTTTGCGAGACTTCCGATTGTCTACTTTCGGTTTTGCTGATAGCTTGGTAATGTGGCCGCCATTTGCAAGCGTTTTCTTTAAATTTTAACGGATTTTAAAAATAGTTTTTAGGGTTTTTATGCTTTGTTTTTCAAAATGGATTTTGACGATTCTTAAAGTGATAGCGGAGATTTTGCTGGGTTCAAATTGAAGTGCATGAAGTTGACTGAATCGGAGCTAGATATCTATAAGTGATATAGCGTAAGCAGTGTACACATTTTGGATCTCTCTGAGACTTTTAAAACGATTGCCAATCAAGCAAAAGAGTATGCTAGGCAAAAAGATTGAATGATCTAACAAATGCCACCGAAATGCAGGCAACATTGGATTATTTATTGCACATGTGAGTAAAATAACACATCTGCATTCATTTTCCTTCATTTCGTACTTTATTTAACAAAAATATTTTCACTAATAGCTTAGATTTGATGTTTTTACTAATGTAATCCTAAATCTGACTGAGAACATGAAAAATGTTGCCCGTTCAGTTACAAGTAAAACCCTGCGCCCTGTAAAGGGTTAACCATAGTTTTAGTTGATGGAGCAACATCACGACACACGGGTGTAACCCATAAGTGCTCCATTCTCCTCCTAACTCAAACCTGAGTCTGGAGAAACTCACCTCAGTGCACAAACTCTGTAGCACCAGCGAGGATCCTTAAATACTTTGGGTAGATTTTTTTAACTCAAAATTTTGCCCGGGCAGCGCCATTAGGCTACTCTTTTTCGATTTCCAACTGCCAAGGGATTTTTTACGTGCGCAACAATACACACGGGCATCCGATCTCACTACCCAGAGACCAGGGGAAATTTTATTACTAGAAGTCCACGTGAATAAATCCCGGTCCTCACCGGGGCTTGAACCCGGGACCTCCAACACTCGAGGTAGACACCATACCCTGAGACCACTCAGCCCCTGACAGCAGGCGTGGCCATGGGGATATATTATATGACAGGGTTAACCATAATGTTAAATTAGTACTACTGCACGTATCAGAAACACGGAGAATGACTAACATAATTACTAATAAACTGCAAAGATCCACTAACTGGTGCTTGCGCAGAAAAGACGGGTTAAACTGGTAGACAGAATCACCAATGTGGAGCTCATGGAGAGAACAAGACAAATATCAGTGGATGAAGAGATGAGAACAAGACAAATATCAGTGGATTAAGAGATGAGAAAAAGACATTGGTACTGGATAGGATATATATTGAGCAAACCTGAGAGCAGTACAACTAGAAAGTCCTTCGTCTGGAACCTTCAGGGCTAATGAAATAGAGTGAGACCTAAAAATACACGGAGAAGAGAATCAGAGACAGGTATTGATAATATGGGGCGGACATGAATGGAGCAGCATCAGGCAGCAAGAGACAGGAGGGCTTGGAGTGTGCTGGTGGAGTGTCTATGCTCCAATGGGAGATAATGGGCAGAAGTAGAAGAGTGATCTATGAGCAACATTCTTAGCTCGTTTTCTTGATAATTACTTGTATGGTGAGATAACAGGCAGAAGAAGAAGAGTGATGTATTAGAAACATTCTTAGCTCATTTTCTCGATAATTACCTATATGGAGAAATAACGGGCAGAAGAAGAAGAATGATTTATTAGCAACATTCTTAGCTCGTTTTCTCGATAATTACTTGTATGGTGAAATAACAGGCAAAAAGAAAGAGTGATTTATTAGAAACATTCTTAGCTCATTTTCTCAATAATTAGTTGTATGGTGAAATAACGGGCACAAGAAGAAGAATGATTTATTAGCAACATTCTTAGCACGTTGTCTCGATAATTACTTGCATGGTGAAATAACATGCAGAAAAAAAAATGATTTATTAGCAACATTCTTAGCTAATTTTTTCAATAATTACTTGTATGGTGAAATGATTTATTAGAAGAATGATTTATTAGCAACATCCTTAGCTCGTTTTCTCAATAATTACTTGTATGATGACATAACGGGCAGAAGAAGAATGATTTATTAGGAACATTCTTGGCATATTTTCTCAATAATTACTTGTATGGCGAATCCAGGTTTGAATAATGAACTAGGGTATAAAAGGTAGCAAGAAAAGAAGTTAATTTTATCTGAAGCTGTGACCTTGTATATGTGAAGATCCATGATGGCAGTGTGCTTACCTGACAAGACAGTGGTCCAGCTTCGATCCCCAGCTGAGACAGGATTATTATTTCCAACCAGTAAAGCTATGGGGCCTACCCAGCCTCATGAAAATTGGTACCAGATAATTTTTACAATTGTCTGGGATGAAAAGATGACAAGGAAGGGAACTAGCCATCCTATCTCATTTGTTGTGGCCTGGACTATGTGAAGACCCAGCGCTTCACATCCCAATGGCAGTATGTGATATGAGTTGACATTTAGCCTGTATTTAGCCTATATATCATGTGATGACCAGGCAAAAGAAATAGAGGAAGACCCAAAAACACATGAAGAAGAGCGGCAGATACAGAAATGAATAATATGGGACGGACATGTACGAGAACGAACGGGCATGCAAGCCAGTCTTATATTATGAGATGAATGGGGTAGCTAAGGATAGGAGGGCTGCTGAGAGCCTAAGCCCTAATGGATGATAGAAGAGGAATGTGATGACAAAACACTTCACGCCCCTAAGGATTACTCAGTTACTTATTACCTGGGTGCTGATATGATGGATCAGAATGTTCATTCAAGAGGTCCATCAACCGAAAGACATATTGAAGTTGTCTGATCATGCCCTTGCACCGTCTCTTATTCTCATCAACTCTCTTCAGCTCAGCATAAGTTTGTGCCCCAATGTCCCAGCATGCATGTGTGAGGTCATTTTTCCTAGCATGTCCTTGAGGTAAATTTGGTGCTAGCCTCATATTTTTATAGACCAGCCAGCACTCGAATGATGTAGTCAATATCAAAATGACCAATTTTATTTCCCACACATTTCCTGGTACGTATTTTAATTGTGGCTGAACGAGGAAGGGGGAGTGGTGGTAGGGGGGGTAATTTGAATACATGACCACAGACAAGTATGCTAGCCGCTACAATACCACAGCTCCTGCTGATATCATAATCACCTTTAAATATGTCTACACTCACCTTTGGCTTCACTCAAGCGTCTGATCAGCGAGTCTTTTTCTTCTTTCAAGAGCTGGTTAAATAAAAAATAATTAATAAATAAAAGGACACAAACAACAAATACACAAGCAAATTTAGTTCATAATTTTTTTTTTCTTTCTTGACACTTTATCAGCTTAAAATATATTCCCTAACTGGTGACAAGAAATATCTAATTCTGTCCTGATCTTTCACATGACCAACTAAACTGCCAAAACTAGTTTGCTTGTTCACTGAACATCTGACACCATGCAACTGACAGATACTCTTTTCAAAGCAATGCATTCCCTTGATGAATTTAAACAAAGATGCCATCGGCAATAGGCTGTACAATGTGTTGCCTGGCATATTTCACTGTATCTCATCAGATGCATTATATTCAATGAATAATAAATGAATACGTAAATGTGCTGCAGCTTCAGCAATTAGGTGTTTAAAACCCCTGTTGTGCAGACAGAAAGACTTAGTAGTGAATCTACTATTACCATGGAGAGAGAAAATGTTCCAAATTTGAACAGTATCCGTAATATGCGTTTTATGTATTTCAGCTAGAAAGGATTCATCTATTCATTTCTGTATGCATCTGACAAGATGCAGCAAAATATGCCTAGCAACACATTATGCAACATAGTATTTAATGCTCCTTTCTTTCAATATACTCATGTATTCTGCCATGTTGTTATGACAATAACAATAACAAAAATGGTAATTAGTGCATAATTACGCAAAGCAAATTTCATCTACCGACAAAACAATTGGGTATTTTATTTGATTCTTACGTCAATATGTTTCTCCTGCTCCACAACTTTATGCTTCAAATTAGACAACTCTTGATGATCATGGCTTGGCAAATGATATTCCTGAAATATAATAAATTATTTTAAATAAAAATATACAAAGAATTATTGTTATTTAGTATCTCAGTGCCTCCTTTTTGTATCTTAGAGTTAATTATTAAAATATTTTGGGCATAACTGCACATGTGCCCATGCACAAGTTTTAAAATTTATTGCTCCTCGTAAGGTATCCAAAAAATTCTGACTGCCTATATCTAATTTGTCTAATCAATTTAGTTTTCATTATATGGTATACATGCATGCATCATTTATCTGGTTAGCTTTTTGTCATATATGCATACACATGCTTGGGAATGTACATACTTCCCAAACTATTGCTGGAAGCATTTTAAGAAAGGCTATTTGGGAATGGAGTACACTGTGGTTGTCACATTCCACAGAAAGTCTTACTGTGGCACAAACTGAGTCCCTTTCTGCAACATTCTCAGTCTGGTTAACAGTAAAAAATCACAAGGATTTTGGAGAATAGGGTGTCTGAAGAACCATAGGAATACTGTGCCAAGAAAGTCTTAATTAGATCTGGAGAATGGGCAGATGTGTTGTCATGATGGAGCTGACAAGTTCTCATTTACCACAGGTCCATTTGTTCAGATTCTTTGCATCTGATTGAGATTTATTGGCTGAACATAACATTCCTTTCATCTGTCAGGCTCCTTACTCTGACGACATGGCTCCTTGCAAATTTTGGACAATCAATGGATTCAATATAGTAAGTAAAAGTAATATAGGACCTTTTTATACACCTTGAAGCACATCGTACAAATGGTGCTAGGCCCACATTTTCATCGACCAATCAGCACTCCAGAATGATGAGGTCACTATCAGGCTGACCACCTTCATGGACCAATCAGCACTCCAGAATGATGTAGTCACTTTTACACTGGCCACATTCATCAACCAATCAGCACTCCAGAATGATGAGATCACTATCAGGCTGGCCACCTTCATGGACCAATCAGCACTCCAGAATGATGAGGTCACTATCAGGCTGGCCACCTTGACTGCCAAAGACATTTCTTGGTGCCCATTTTAGGCTGGGTTAACTCGTGAGTCCAGGTCAATTTACAAACTTTCCTTGATGAGGATTCGAACACCTGACAACCAGGTCAGCAGATGAGTGTCTAGCTACTACACTACCATAGTCCTGGGTTTAAGATGCATTGTGTTAAATCTAGAAACAATGCATGATTGATGAGTGGCAGGAAGGGCAGAATGTAAAATGGGCCCGTCTACTGAAATTCTTAACTCTTTTAAAATACATGTGTTTGTTCGTTTATTTAACACAAGTATTTTAAAAGAGTTAAGAATTACCCTTTTAAAATACTTGTGTTTATTCATTCACTAAACACATCAAGTACAGGGTTTAATTTCCTACCTTGCCTTTAAAGTGAAACACGTCGCCTGACCATCTAGTGTCACTATCTTTCTTCTCGTTCTTCTCGGCTGCTTTCTCTGATTTCAAATCTGACACCTGTGGAAATATTTCAGTTATGGTTTAGAACAGGTACTGACCAAATCATACGATGAAGCACACTAGACAAAGGGAACATTTTGCACCTTTAGAGAAAAATCAATTGCCGCAGAATGCATGAACAAAGTTGCACTACCAATGTTTGTGAGTGTGTGTAATAAGTCAAATGACAAGTTTGTTAACAATAGATAGTTCTGTTTTTGGTCTTTTCAGCAGTCGATCAGACAGAAATGGACAAGGGACATTGACCTAGGGTTTGATGTATGTCAGATTAACAAACAGTAACACCTGATACTATTCATTTCATTAAGAGGACAAACAGTGGATGGAAATAGATTTAAATGGAAATGTATACAAGGCTGCAACTATTGTGAAGATATCACTGTGTTTAGTTAAAATATATATTGGGAGGCAACACAACTAAAGATTTCAGTCTATGTGCATCTGTGGTTAAAAATTTACTGAGCTCACACTTGACCTTTCACAAAACCAATTTGTAATTATAGAATGATACTCAAAACAATGTTTTCCCATAGTGAATTTGAATAAAGAAGACATAAACAATAGATTGCATGATTTACTGCCTGGCATATTTCACTGCATCTCATCAGGTACATTCTGCAGAAATCACACAGTATAAACTAAGACAATAAGAAAAATCCCTTCAAGCTGAATGTTAAAGCTGGCAAAGGCAATTGCCATTATTTACAGAAATTACTGTGGTAGACAATTCAAATTACTGCCTGAATATGTATGTTGTATATTTCAGCTAGAAGGATTTATCTTATTTATTTAGATTATGTTTGCAATTTCTACAGTATGTACCTGACGAGATGCAGCGAAATATGCCAGGCAATAAATCGTACAATATAAAGACAAATATGAAATATTTGAAGTATACGAAATATATATAACAACAAATTAAAAGAAGAACAAACAACTCTGCAAAGACAAAACGCTTTATGAAATGGTACAGATAGAACAAGAAAAGTCTGAGTACTAAAAGCATGCATATTTCCTGTGCAAGATATGGGTATGAAAAGCACATATAAGTGTCATAAAGAGCTTTAAAATTTCATTGCGAAAAAGAGAACAAGCAGATCTACACAACAAGAACCCAATATTGAGGAAAATTGGTAATTAAGACAAATACAATTTAGAAAAACTGGTTATTAAGACAAATAAAATTTAGAAAAACTAGTAATTAAGTCAAATAAAATTTAGAAAAACTTGTTATTAAGACAAATAACATTTAGAAAAACTGGTTATTAAGACAAATAAAATTTAGGAAAACTGAAAATTTTGGGCTTGTGAAACGACACAAATGAATGGAAAAGATCATTACAGAGGGATGCGTGTGGGGTGAACAGAGAAGAGGAAGACTACAACATAGATGGATTCAAGTCATGATAGATAACTACACAACAGCAACAGAGATAGGACATCTGGCTTATGACAGAAAGAAGTTTTGAATGGCTGAAATGGGGAAACAGTTCTGCACAGAAAAAAAAAAACATTGGGTGATTATTGCACAATTCTTGGGTAGTAAGATAAGATGCCTAAAAGATGTGGGTAAGGACAAACAAATTGGAAGTTGAGTTGAGCTAAGAACCGACATCAGTGCTCTGTCCCCTTGTTCAACAGCCAGCAAAGAGTCATACTACTAATCGTCCCCACCGCTATCTGATTGAAAGTACTCCTGGTCTTCCCTCTCAGTTTTGAGAACCCCTGACGATCCCCCGCAATTTCATTCTTTCCACATACGGGTTCTCAATCTGTTCCCCCGCTTCTCCACTTGGTCCCACAGGCACATGACCACTTCTCCCTTGTCCATTGGTAAGAAAAAAACAATAGGAAGTATCTTACGCAAACTTAAAATCTCATGGAAGTTGGAAATTGCCAAGTGCAGACTATTGCCCTAGCAAAAGAAGAAGCATATGTACAAAGACATTGAAGACAGGGGAACAGATAGAGATATTAAATCAAGAATACACAAGGCAAAAGGAAATGTGTTGAAGACAAGGGAAGTTAAATTTGGCATCAAACTTAGAATATTTAAATGTTAAAATGGTACTATTGAACCGACTGCTTTAACCAGAGCATAAGGACAGCATCAGTACCGCAGGATTGGGTGCACAGCTATCTCATCCCTCTCCCAAAACCATTCAAGGATCAGTCAAAGCTTAGCGGCTTTAGGATCATCACCCTTCAAAATACATTTGGGAAGGTTTTAGAGAAGATGGTTGCTGTTAAGCTGCAGGATTTTTTGGAAAGTGGGAAGCTTCTTCCAAGAGGTCTGGGGAGCTACAGACCAGGAAAAGATACCTGGTCAAATGCAGCCACTTTTGCCTTTGATGTTTATGAGGGGTTCCAGAGTAAACAGGAAACGATGGCGGTAGCGCTTGATCTCGAGGATGCGTACAATAGAGTTCGATATGATATTTTGATGACCGCACTGATGGAGAAGGGGGTCAATCCCTGGTTGGTGAACTGGATAGCAGCCGACCTGCACTCTCGTTGGGTTGCTCTCCATCTGGGTGCATGGACCTCAGAGCCATATATGTTAACCCTGGGACTGCCGCAGGGATCAGCAATCTCACCGGTGCTCTTTAATGTGTATACGAGCAAGATTGCAAACCTAGAAGCACCAGGGGTTGGAAGAATACTAACATTTTCAGATGATATTCTTGCATATAGGCAGGGGAGAGATAGGGAGCAAACAGCCCAGGAGTTACAGGCGACAGTAGATAAAGTGATTGACTGGTGCACAGAAATTAGTGCTGTCATCCACCCGGAAAAGGCTGCTGTTTTGTGGTGCTCTCTGGACAACAGGATTGTGAGAGCTGATGTCCCAAGCCTCGCGACAGATGGTAGAAATGTCAGCAGAGAGAACAAACTGAAGTATCTGGGGATCACATTTGACAGGAGCCTATCCTTCAAGGATCATGTGGAGACGGTTGTGACAAGATCTCAAAAGGGACTCAGTGCACTTAAAACTATGGCTGCAATGGACACAGAACAGAGAATGCTTTTCACACTATACCAGCACTTGATCCTCTCAGTAATTGATTATGGATTAGGTCTGCTCTCTGTCTCAGAAAGTCAGCTGGTGAAATTAGAGCGCATACAGAACAAAGCTATGCGGGTCATTCTGGGATGCACTAGAGACACCCCAGTAGTGTGTATGCGTTACATCCTTGGCCTGCCGACTGTTGCTGGTAGGCTCAAGGTGATGTAGGCGAAGGCATACCTCAGAGTAGCTGCAGACACAGACCGCCCACTGCATGAGGCGCTGGACGCAGTTAAGGGTCAGCGACTGATAAGAGGGAAATCATGGATGGCTCAGGCGGAGGATACGATCAGACAGGTGTGCATCTTGGAGAACATTAGGCGAGGAGAGGAGTGGGTCAGAGTGACAGCGGAGCAGACAGACTTGTGCAGAGTTATAATCACATTAAGCCGGGAGTGCAGGGAGTGGCCAGCAGGGGCCATGGAAGTGGAAATCCAGCAACTAATTCAGGACAATGCTCACTCGGGTGATGTGATTATCTACACAGATGGTTCGGTGTCAAGAGATGAGAGAAGTGGCTGGGGGTTCATAGCCAAAGCTAATGGTCGATGTTTGGGGCGGGAGAGCCTGGCATATGATACCACAACATATAGCTTAAGAATGGAGGTGGAGGCAGTCACTGCGGCTCTTCGTTGGATGGAGAATACGACACACACACACATCGTGATTGTAACTGACTCAGAAAGCATGCTGACGAGGGTGAGGACGGGCAGGCTTTGTGCGGAGTGGCTTGCTTCGCTTCGGAGGTCACGGGTGACAAGTATCGCCTGGATCTTTTCTCCGGGGCATGCCGGTGTGCTGGGAAATGAACAGGCGGACATATTGGCTGGCTCTGCAGAACTTGGTGGAGTATTGATACATGACAAGGCAGGCGTGGTTGCGGCCTTGTGGGAGCACGTGCACACCTCGGAGGAGCAAATGGATTACCATGGTTTGACAAGAATGAGACAGCGAGGAGTGACGTGGGGATCTGGCCGACGCTCAAAGGAAAGGCGAGACGGACTTATAATCAGATTGCTACTGGTACTATTAGTGTTGGAACTCTTCGCTGGCTGCTGAGGATGGGGACGGAGCACTTATGGGAATGCCCCGAATGCTGTGATGTCGATTCCTAAACCAATCAATCAATCAATGGTACTATTGAATGAATTAGAAATATGGAGAACGACTACAAGAATTACAAATGAACTGGTGCCTGCACAGAATAGTGGGACTGAAATGGTATGACAGAATCATCAGTGTAGAGCTCATGGAAAGAACTAAACAAATTCCAATGAATCAAGAGATGAGGAAAAGATGCTGCCGCTGGATAGGACACACTGAGAAAACCTGAGATAACCAGACACTACCTTGTCTGGAAACCACGGGATGAATGAAATAGTGTGAGACCTAAAGTCACATGGAGAAGAGAATTAAAGACAGAGATGAATTATATGGGGAGGAAATGGAGAGAGCTGCAGGAGATAGTCAAAGATAGGGTGGGCTTGGGGTGGGTTAGTTGAGATCTGTGCTCTAATTGGGAATAAAAGGCAGAAGAAGAAGACTAAGAAGAAAAAGAAGAAGGATGAAGAAGAAAAAGAAGAAGGACGAAGAAGAAAAAGAAAAAGGAAGAGGAGGTGGAGGAGGAGGAGGAGAAGGAGGTAATAAAAGATAATAATAAACGCATTCTTATGTATATTTGCTATATGAAAATTCATACCTGCGCCATCAGTGTTTCATTTTCTTTCTCTAGTCTTGAAATAATACTCAGCAATTTCTGTGTAGAAGTTAACTTGGCATCACTGCCGCTCTTTGAATTGCTTGTGTCATCGTCAGCTAAGATAATTTATATGTGAAAGAGGTTACATCTTGATTCAGTAATTAGGCCATTTTAAAAAAAAACATAAAATAAAACAAAAACACACCATATTATCATAAAACATTATTGTTATTAATTAAATATTGACTATTTATGAAAGAAAAACTACCTTTCAGTACTTACTATATACGCTCATTTCAAGACTTTTAGACAAATGAATATGGCAACGCTGATCATATTCCAGCACGAACCATAAGCCTTGTCCACATCAGATTGGAAGCACTAGACTCGAGTTTCACTCTTGTTTAAGCTCGTCAGTAGTGCATCAGCGTTGCAAGTAGTGGGTTGTGCTCAATCTTTAAACCTCAAATCCCGAAACAACCAAATAAATCAATTTGATTATTGCTCGCTGGACTTTAGGCACCTGGTGTGCCTTGCCAGATCGAGAAGACCTGATCATTCGGGGTCACATTGATTGACGGATGTCAGTCGTGCTGACCAGACAAGTTTTGAGCTACAGCCTTCAATGGGTGACGTGATATTCTAGTAAGATAATTGGTCGCGCCCAGCGTGAGTCGCGTGGTCAGGGGTTACACCCGCCTCACATGCCAGTGATCCGGTGTATGATCCTGGGTCAAGCCAGGGTATGCACTACTGATGAACTCAAACGAGAGTGAAACTCGAGTTTAGTGCTTCCAATCTGATGTGGACAAGGCTAAAGATTTGTGCCGGAATACGATCAGCGTTGCCAGTAGTGGGTTGTGCTCAATCTTTAAACCTCAAATCCCGAAACCACATAAATCAAAATGAATATGGATTAGACAATGGTGGACTCAGGTTGCTGAGTGACTATGCAACATTACTTTGGCACAACACTACAAAAGGGTCGCCAACCCTGACGTAAAGACTGAATGTAAGGTGTGAATGATATCAGCAGAGCATGAACTTCTATCCCAAATGCATTTGATTTATTCTGCACTGTTATTATTTAAAATTAAAATCAACTGGATGAGTATATTAGTTCTCTTACTAGAGATAAAACTAAAATATACATTTACTCACATCTGGAGATGTCCTCTAATTCTGCAACCCTCAGCATGAGGCTGGTAATAAGCTCCTCTTTCACTCTCAGCTTCTTTTCCATCTGCAGATCATATTTGGGAGCTACTAGTTTCTTCAGTAAATAACGGCGATATTCCCTGAGCTTCTCTCTCCCTTTCTGCAAAGAGTATTATTATTGCATGAGCTAACTTATACTTCTAAAGTCCATGGTAACTAAGTTGCTTTGTTGTGAATTAACATTGTACATATTTAAACACTAGATGATGTGTTTATTAAGGATCAAGTGTTCTGTTATGGTTTAAAGGCCACACATCTCATTGTATATCAAACTCACACTGTGCTCCACTTTACACCAATAATAGAATGGTATTCTGTAGACCAGTGGTTCTCAACAGGAGGGGAATTCTAGAGTTTCCAGGGGGTGGGGGGAATTAATATTATTTCAAGATCGCATTAATACAAGAACCGATTACATGATGTTTTTCCATCCATACTTTACAGTTATGTACTTCTCGCCCTTCTGAAATTCATTTAATAACTAAGTAGACCCACAAATCACGTTTCATGTAGACATTAGATTTAGCTTCCATTTGTACATATATTGTGTGGGGCAGGGGGAAATTTATAGGCAGGAAATACGAAAGGGGGGAATGACATTCTGAAAATATGGTGAAGGGGTGCACAGGCCAAAAAAGGTTGAGAACCACTGTTGTCGACTATCGACACTTGTAAACGAATTATTATCTTGTAAATGTCAAAAATACACTGTCCCTATATGGCGATGTCACTCACTCCATCGAACATTCAGACCAGCCGTTGTCAAGAGATGTGCACACAGTTCCAGTCTCAGAATGACTTATGATGGCAAGCCAACTTGTGTTACATAATTATTCAATGCACACCACACATTTTCCTGGTTTCATGCATAATACAGATTAAGATGAAACAAAAAGGATTCTCAAACACCAGTACAGCCAAAAGATGTGCACACAAAGAGGTCCAGTCAACCTTGTGTTACATTATTACTCAATTCATATCACACATTTGCTCCATACATAATACAAGTTAAGTTAAAACAGCAAAGATTCTCAAGCTCTCAGCGCACTTGGTCCTTTACAAAAAGTCACATACTAATACCCCATTTCAGCTTTGACAAAGTATTATTGCATGCACTGACCAATATTTTTAAAACCCTTGCCAATTTCTCTCAATCAGAATCTCTCAATGAAGCATAAGACCTGAAGAAACTCTTGCCAAGCCCTTTGTAGACATGTGAATGTAACATGCACAATCGATGAACAAAAGATGAGTGATTGGAAGGGCAGAATGTAAGACGGGCTGCATGCCCAATTTGTGACCCTTTGAAAATAAATTTTGCTCATTGGTTGCTTATGATTGGTTGGATATTACAGCTAAAGTTTTCTACACGATGAGGTAATAAAGTTTCATGCCACCCCTCCTTAGTCACCTGTTACATGTATGATAGGCTAAAGTATTCCCATTCTTTGTTTCTCTTATGGGCCCTGGCGACACACAGCTGCGAGCTATTTGGCAGCAGAACACCTTGCAATGATTTTCATACAATGGTATGAGCGCTGATCGTTGAGAAAGCAACGGAATACTACTAAATATAAACTTGCCAAGAAATCACAAACAGCCAAACAAATGGTGGGATTGACTGTGATGTCCTGTAAAGGTTCTCCAACTAACTTTTTACACGCAGGTGTGCCTGCATATTTTACAAGCAAGCAAATCAGTGAATGAAAAGAAACAAGATAATACCTGAAGTATCTCAATGTTTGTCAGCACCACATGGCCATCATCTGTTGATTACAAAATGTTTCATGGTACCATATATGATTTTACAAATTAAACACTAACAAAGCCAAATGTTTCATGGTACCATGTATGATTTTACAAATTAAACACTAACAAAGCCAAATGTTTCACTGTACCATATATGATTTTACAAAATAAACACTAACAAAGCTAAATGTTTCATGATACCATGTATGATTTTACAAATTAATCACTAACAAAGCCAAATATTTCATGGTACCTTGTATGATTTTACAAATTAAACACTAACAAAGCCAAATATTTCATGGTACCATATATGATTTTACAAATGAAACACTACCAAAGCAAAATGTTTCATGGACCATATATGATTTTACAAATTAAACACTAACAAAGCCAAATATTTCATGGTACCATATATGATTTTACAAATTAAACACTAACAAAGCAAAATATTTGTGCAATGCAACATGTTGTTGTTGTTAATGGAACCATTATATCGTAATTTTATCCTAAATACAACCAGTTTCGGCCTCTGTTGCTTAGGGGTTACAGTTCACTGACATAAAGTCGAGGGATCGAAATCAGATGCAGATGATTTGGAAACAGATTACTTTGCACTGATTTTGATGGTAGGAGTCATCAAGCTATGGAAAATAGCTCATAAAGCTATGGGAAAATGGAAAATTGCATGAGAAATCTACTGATTATCATCAGCATGTGCCCTGTCAGCTGGCATAGGCATTCCTGTATCTCCACAGAACTTGGTCCTTTGTGTTCTGGATTAACTCTACAGATGATATTCCTTCATGACACCATCTTAGGCCATCAGGCATCATTTCTCTCGGCCTGCCTCTGTCTCTTCAACCGTTAATCTTTTCAGTCATCACAATGTTTTCCTATGCCTCGCTTCTCATGACCTGACCACGGAACATTGTCTCTTTCTTACATTTGTTTATAATGAATATTTATACATTTTGTAAAAGAAAGAAAATGTGATCACCAAAACTGAAATTTACACAGGGGACGTTATTTAAGAAGGTAAAAACCTACAGATTTAATTTTCCTTCTCTCATTGTGTACCAATGGACACATGATACATTGATCAGTTACTTCCTATGTCATCATCATCATCATTATGTTCCTTACCAAATGGCTTAGTACCAGAGAGTTCAAGAAATGCTATCATGGTCTCATAATGCGACAAATGGAAAACTCCAACTTTACCTCTCTCTCTGCATGGTAGAAGATGGGAAACACACCACACTGTGGCAACGCAGTTCTGAAATTCACAGGAATTAAGTTGATAACTCTGCAGCAAAGCAGAGAAAGGCACTAATTTGCCTCTCAGTATGGAATGGCTGTTGAAGGCAGAGGTAAAAGACACCCCACCCCCTCCCTCAATGTGGATGAGTAAGTTAAGGGAAAACCACTACATTTATCTTCCCAAGAAATCACTTCATATGTGACTAAAGTATTTTGAATTGTTTTGTTTTTTTAAACTATGTAATATATGGAGCTATAATTAAACATATCTTTTTCTTAATTGAGGGTAGTCTTCACACCTAGTTATATACATAAGGTTTTCTTCCTCTAGATAGATTCCATCCAGGCTAATGGGCTATCTACCCATGGGTATGTTTTCTTTCCTAACAATTTTGCCAGGGCATTGTTCTTACAGCCTACTCTTTGCGATTTCCAACTGCTGTGAGATTTTTAACTTGCCTAATTTGCACATGGGACTTCCTGTTTTTTCCCCCAGCCTTACTAAGAAGGCTAGGTATTCAATCTCATTACCCAAGAGATCAGGAGGACGTGATGTCATTAAGTATCAATTGTTCTTAGAAAAATGCCCAGCTGTATACTGAGATTGAACCCTGTAAGTTCAGAGCCTGGGATGAACACTGTAATCTCTCAGCCACAGTTCTCCCTATAATTGAGCATACTTGTATCAGTTACTTGGTGCAGAATCACCATGTAAAGGTAATCCTATGAAAAATACTAGTATTGTGGGTGACGCCAGGATCTGAGCCTTGGTCGGCAACTGGTCTAGGAACGAAGCTCTGATAGATGGACAGCTAAAGTAGTGCTTTGCTGATGTGGCAGCTTCTACAGATTGTCTTGTTCCAGATGTATTGTTGTTTCCTTTCCTCTGGAGTAAATCAGTCAGGCAGAGAGAGGGATCACGCTGCATGGGTAACACATGGTCTCTACAATTAAGCCCAGGTTTCGCGCTATGGAGAGATTATTATGCCTTTTTCAAGCAGCACAATGTAATAAACTATCATATGACAAGACTGCCAGGTACCAGTACAATGTGAAGTGCTAGGTCTTTGCATATAATAAAGGGAGACTTTATTCCCAAACGGGGCCCTGGAACATGTATTCCTAACATGTATTCCTTAACCCTAACCCTAAACCAAACCCTTACCCTAACCCCATCCCTAACCATACACAATAGCACTTGCTTGTCTTCTTTATCTTCTATTATATGTGTGTATATATACTTAATAGTAATACCTTATACTGGCCCCCAACGATATGCCAGTTTGTACTGCTCTCTAATATAGAAGATATAGAAGTCACATGACCAGAACCGTTTGGGAATAAACACTTTGTATAATAAATAATGACATGAGGTTTTATCAACTGTCATCAAGCTAATCTCCTTCTTTAGGTGTCTATTCTGTAACAAGCATTGATGATCTCTCTAAATATATACAATGGGAGACTTCCTCTAACCTTTGTCGTTATCTTTTCTTGACACTTTCCTGGGGGATACATCAAAATCTGCAAACAGTCCCTGAAAAAAAAGTGCACACTTCAGAGGCAAACAGGAGGGAAAGAAACAGCTGTTGCTCTCTCAATGACAAAACATGACATGCTGTCCAGTATCAGAATTGTAAAACAAGTAATCAATCGATGTCAGTGAAACTCAAATTTGTGAACTTTCTTTTCTTTCTGTTAAAAATAAAAATGCCAGAATGTTGTTTACAAATATTTCACATCTATCAATAATTATAGGGGTTAAAGGCAGTAGGAGTGATTTCATAGCACCAGGTTAATTTCAACACGGCTAAGTCTTCTTTCCACAGAGCAGCCTACCAAAAGTGCCTCACAAATTACAAACTCTATCAATAATAGATATAAAATATCAAACCACTTTCACCATTTCTCCACTGCTAATTTACTTAAGTGCAAGAAAGATATTCATTTACAATGTATCATCTGACATATTTCACCTATCTCATCACTCCCGGTCCAATATGGAGGATAGGTGGATAAGCTTCAAGGCCTCTGAAGTGTTTATACTTGTGGCTATGGCTTGCTTATGCATTTTCCTCATGTTGGACAGGTAGTGCATGGTTCCATCACCCAGCCACTGAGTTAAGTACATGGAGTGACACTGTGATTTGTGGATTTTACGTGGAGTGCGTTTACATCTGTCCGTGGCTAATTGTATTGTGAACTGCATGTTCAGAAAAATGGTGGCTGGCAGATTGCTGAACTAACTTGGTTTGCCTTATGCAATAACGTGTGGCTGCTGCTTTTCTAGTGACTGCCGCTGCCATCAACAATGAACTGTAGTTTTCATGGTGGATTGTTGTGCTGGCATTCTGGCAGCGGCCTTATGCATGTATGCCTGTGCGTGTTGTTGGTTTGCTGGGACTGTTGTCTGTTCCACTGTTCACATGGGACAGTAAGGTGCATTTAGTGTGATATTCACTGGCACAGGAATAGAGCATTAAGGGGTGACCCTTTGCTGTGAAGCTGGAATCGCAACTAACGACTTACATCTTTAATGTAACACATATGTTACGACAGTAATTATAGTTTTATTGCCAGTCTTTCTGCTTAAAAAGGGTGGGGTTTTAAACATTGTATGGCAGAAGCTTCTGCAAATTTGAGCATGCTTTTGAGTATTATACCCTGAAATATGCCAGGCAATACATTGTACAACCTACTGCTTGTGTCTTCTTTGTTTAAATTTAATATGGACAAACATTTTGCTTTGAATTAATTTATAAGCAGGTCAGAAAAAGTTAATGGTTATTTTAACTACCTTCTTAAGTTTGCAAACAATTAGAAAGTCAAACAGAGGCCCTGGAGATGCGGATATAAAGAACATGCCGTATTTCATTGAAACAAAAACAATCAAATACAGAGGCTCTAGAAAAACTGGGAATGAAAAGTTAAGTTGACGAAGGAAATAAAAATGGCAAGTGAAATATTTCAGTCATGTGAAAAGACATAACACTTTTATAAAAACTACAACAGAGGGTAATTTTGAAGGAAAGTGAGCAAGAAGTAGACAACGATTCAAGTGGGAAGATAACATCAAGAGATGAAGGAACAGCAGTCTGACAGAATGTACAATCAAGGTGAGAGGCAGACAGCGGTTGGAGACAGAATTGCAGCCAACCTTTATTATGGACATGACACCTGATTGATTGATTGATACGTTTGGTTGATAAGTTTGCAATTGTTTTCTTACAATTACAGACTACCAGATAAATAAACACTAAATATCATTTAGGTACCAGTTCCTTTTTCTCAGGAGCCACCATATTGTTTTTAAATACGGGCTAAGAAAACGATTTAACAATCAGGAGGCAGGTAACAAATTCCAGGTGCCCTATATTTTTCTATCCCTGCAGACTTCATAAAAGACATATGTCCAGTTTTAAATAGGTACTAGAAAATGTCTTGGGAAATGAGGCTGTCAGGCATGATAGTGACCATGTCACCCCTAAAATGCTGATTAGCCTATAAAAATACTTATCTAGCATCATATGCGTTAGGGCATGTAACAGGGATTTTTCTTTACATTTTAATTTATAAGTACGTAGAATAACTAGATTATCATGCTAACCACTTTAAAAGTGTTCTTCTTTAACACTCAATTATCTTATGGATAAACAACAGATTTCTGCCTGTTTGTACGGCAGTATATAACCAAGTCTTTCAAATGAGATTACTTGTGAATGGACAGCATGTCAGTTTATTCTGGAATCAAATATGGTTACGAGAAGAAAGGACACATATGTGAGCAATATAGATGCCTACACAACAGTTATGGAGGTAATTAACATAAACATATGCGTTGATATCTTCTTCTTCTGCTGCGTCCGTCCGTAATGTTGTTTTAGACGTAATTGTGTTGTGTCTGTTTACAGCAGCGCTGCGGTATTTACACATTTTGGCCGACACATCCAACTTCTACAGGCATTTGTTGACCAGGTTAACCTTCCCAGCTATTGATATTTTTTGAGGAAGACAAGGAATCCATAAACTTTTTTAAGCTGCAATGGCATTAGCTGTGTTAATAACTAGCACATTATTCTTCTTTATTTCTCTTTTGAAAGGAGAGCATCACACAGAGTCATGCACCTCAGAGGTCAGTATGTCGACTTCAGCATGCATCTGTGTCAGGTTTGCGTCCTACAGACAGATTCCATCCAAGATAAACGTTTCTATCTACCCATGGGTTGGTTCGTTTTCCTAATAAGTTTACCAGAACAGCAGCTGTATGGCCTACCCATTGCAATTTCTGAGTGACATGGAATTGTAAATGTGCACAACTTACACAAAAGGTCTGTTTTTCACCTGTATATGAGACAGCTAAGTATTCAATCTCACTACCCAAGAGATCAGGGAGACAACTGATACAATCAGACACCCAAATGGTTCTTGTAAAAATTCCCAGCCCTGTTCTGGAATTAAAGCACATTTATGTCCAAGACAGACACCATAATTTTAGCCACATCTCCCCAGTAACAAAAGTTTGCTTTATGACTACAGCTTCAAGCATTCATGTTTTGAAGAGTGACTAATTATCTGCATTTCTCAAAGTTGGTTTTATGTTGAAGATGTGGTCCCTGGTTCCTCTGCCCTGTCTGAAACCTGCATGTACTTCTTGTAATCCGTATTCTAACTTGCTTCCAATCCTGCTCATGATGGGTCGCAGGAGGATGCTGCTAACATGACTTACTACTGTGATATTACAATAACTGGTATAGTTTTAAATTTCTTTCTAAACCACAACACTAGCTACTCTAAACATACACACACACATACATCTTCACTCTAGGCATTACAGCAAAAGCAATTCTTTTGGAGGCTATAAACAAATTCAGGGGATTATTACCACTCATTTTCAGACCCACTGCTCTAAATCATAGGCAGGACAGAGAATACAAGCAACAAAAGAGAGTATGAGCAAACCTCAAAGGGTTTTCTTTTCATTCTGTTCAGCCTTGCATTTTGTTGAAACTCTTCAGTATTCATTGTGGTCTTGACTCCCTCTTGAGACACTTCTTCTGTAGGCAGAGTCGGGTCAGTCCCAATGCTACAACTGTCACCTGTTAAATCAAGCCAAAAGTTAGGTAACAAAAACATGTTGAATGTCCTTTGCAGGATACTGCAATCAACCCCAAGCTTATTTTCTAGGCAATTGTATGTTCAGTAGTTTGATACTGCTTTCTGAATGAGAAGTAAACTGTCTGTCATTTACTGCCTATATAGTACCTTGCGGTGTATGGCAGGGGGGTCTTGAGCCTGAGGAATTAAGGCTGCCTGGCTAGTGCAGTCACTGCAAACCATGCAGGTTAGAGTTTTCTTTTTGCTCCTGACAGAAAAAAATCCACACCTTACTGAGGATTTGAAACGCATTATGGTCACTCAGCCAGCCGCTCCTCTCTGAATGAGAAGCTAACAGTTTAATTCCAACTCAATGCAGATGTAGGGGTTGAACAGCCTACCTCACTATCATCGTACTGGAAGTTTACGAGCCTTTTGACCACATAGATGTCTAGTTGAGTTGAGTTGAGTTAAAAACCAACATCACTGCAATAAGGACGTTCCCATACGCTCTCAGCCCCCTCATTCAACAGTCAGGGAAGTGTCATATTACTAATCGTTCCAACTGCCATCTGATTGAAAGTTCTCCTGGTCTTCCCTCACAGCTTTGAGATTTGTCTAGAACCCCTGTTGATCCCCCACCATAACATTCTCTCCACATACGGATTCTCAGTCTGTTCCCCTGCCTTCTTCACCTGGTTCCACAGGCGCCCGACCACCTCTCCCTTGTCCATAGGTAATCTACCACAGCGAGGTGCAATCCCTGCCAGCCTATTAGCTTGTTCATTTCCCGACATTACCAAGGCAGAAAATCCATATAATTCTCACAATCGGTGACTTCTGAAGCGAGGTAAGCCATTCTACATGAAACATTCCTTTCTCCATCTTACTAAGCATACTCCGTGAGTCCATAATGAATAAAACGTGTTGCAGTGGTCCCGTCCAACCATCGGAAGGATGCTGTGACTGCTTCCAATAATGTTTCATAGTTTGCACATCTCCAAAGGAAACCATGTCATTGCACATCTCAAACTGACAGCATGCCAACACACATCTCCAAATGGCAAATTCCAGCACTCAAGATTTACATCCAAAAACAATGTAGACAAGTGTATTGCTAAACGTTGGGCTATTTTTATTACAGGTAAAGCTTGTTAGAATGGCAGGGGTAGAAAAAGCTAAGAATAATTTAGAAGCCAGTCTTTTTCTCAGGAACCAACACATTTTTGTTTTTTTTCAAATACAGGCTAAGAAAATCATAATTCAATAATTCATACATGGCTTCCGGTTTCAAGATGGCGACGGACGGTCGGGTTGTTTTGTGCTTGTTAACTTTTTCGCGTAGGGGATGGATTTATTCATCTCTTGCGTGTAATTGGTGTGCCAGGATGTAAAACCAGGAGTTTCTACTCAAGATCTGCGCAGGTGCTACGGAGTTCGTGCATCGAGCGAAGCCATCCTTGAGTGAATCTTTAGCAGCGTGTGTGGGTTCTGTGTTTCGTTTTTTCAACATGGCGGAACAACATGTGTTCTCCGAGCAGTCAGCAGTCAACCTAACGAGGCGGCGTGGAAACCGCGCAGGGAGAAAGAAGCAAGGTAAGCATAGTGGTTTGAGACGTTTTAGACTCAAGTGTCACCGTCTAGGACTCAGGAATATCCGTATTCTATATTGGAACTGTGCCAGTGTAAAACAACGGGGCTCTATTTTAGAAACCCTAGTTTACAGGAACGACATTGTAGCACCCCAGGAGACGAGACTGGGCGATCAGCTACTCTGAGTTGCCGGCTTCAAATGTTTCTACAACAGACGACATCTGGGAATGGCGATTCTCGTTCGCGACAGCATGTGGTGTCAGAGCTGGACATGTCCAGTTGGGACAGTGACGATATACAAATACAGGCGTTGAGAGTTCATTCCAGTATACCATTCGTGTTGGTTAATGTTTATGCCCGCAATGCGAGTATGGATGCCCAGAAGTGGCAGTGCTTAAGTGGCATATTAGGCCACGAGAGAAATGTTATTTTCTGTGGTGACTTCAATGCTAAAGGCAGATCATGGGGAAACATTTCCTCCAATACACAAGGGGAGGAGCTCGAGAATGCACTTGAAACCATTGACCTGGTTTGTATCAACAGTGGCTGTGTCACCAGGACAGCAAGCCGTCCAGGCGATGAGGACAGTGCTATTGATCTGGCGCTAGTTTCACCTTCACTCACTACAGTGTGTAGATGGGGTGTCCTAGGACACCACGGCAGCGACCACCACCCTTGCATCATATTGGTGCAGAAAGGCAGAACCAGGCAGCACAAGCTAAAGGTAAAGACTTTCCAGTATGACAGTACAGGGCAAGATGTGGTGAGTAAAATAAGACGTGACAAGCGCAGAAAGTTACAGGGCAGGAAAAAAAGCTGGGAGCAGCCACCGTGGTGGAATTTCGAGGTGGAGAAGGCTTGGGTGGATAAGCGTAGTGCTGTAAGGAGATGGCAAAATGCCAAGAAGAACAGAGCTGGTCATCCTAGTCCCTGCATGCACTTAGAAAGAGAGATGCACACAAAAGTAAGCTATTTCAAGAAACTGGTCAAGGTGGTTACAAGCGAAAAATGGGCAGAGGTGTGTCAAAGAGTAAGCACAGACAAGTCACTGAAATTGTTCTGGCGACTACATAAAAGCATGAGTGGTGTAGTCAAGAATAAGAGCATTTCTTACTTCCAAGGTGCTGACCTCATCTGGCAGAGGACTGACGAGGACAAGGGCAAAGCCTGTAAACTAGGGTTTCTAAAATAGAGCCCCGTTGTTTTACACTGGCACAGGGGCTTAGAAAGAGAGATGCACACAAAAGTAAGCTATTTCAAGAAACTGGTCAAGGTGGTTACAAGCGAAAAATGGGCAGAGGTGTGTCAAAGAGTAAGCACAGACAGTTCACTGAAATTGTTCTGGCGACTACATAAAAGCATGAGTGGTGTAGTCAAGAATAAGAGCATTTCTGACTTCCAAGGTGCTGACCTCATCTGGCAGAGGACTGACGAGGACAAGGGCAAAGCCCTCTTTGAATGCTATCTTGAGCAGAGCAACCAGACAGATATGGGAGGCCGAAATCTGGCCAAGGAGGTCACCTCAGACAGATGCAAGGCCCAGAACACTTCGGATGAAGACACAGTGACAGTGAAAGAAATCAAGGCTGTACTTCGACGATCAAAAAACAGCGCTCCAGGTCCGGATGGCATAAGATACGACGACATCAATAAGTATACCGACAATGAGCTAGAGAAACTAGCAGACATGTACAACAACAGTATAGGGAGTGCTAGCATCAAGGAGGAATGGTTACACAGCTATCTGATTCCCTTGCCGAAGCCTGACAAAGACCATAAAAAAATTCAGGGATATCGAATTATAACCATGCAGAATACAATAGGCAAGCTGCTGGAGAAGGTAATTGCCAGGAAGATATCAAGCCAGCTAGAGAGGCAAGGTGTTTTCCCACCTACCCTCGTTGGGTACAGTCCAAAAAGAGAAACCTGGACCAATGCAGCAGTCTTTGCCCATGATGTCTATGAAGGTTTCCACTCAGGCATTGAAACCTTTGCTGCAGCGATTGATCTTGAGGACGCATACAACAGAGTACAATTGGATTTTTTAATGTTTCAGCTTCTTGAACTAAAAGTAAATCCATTCCTCCTTAGTTGGATCGCTGCAGCCCTCTTCCAACGGAAAGTAGTTTTTAGATGTGGCAGTTGGACTTCGGAACCAACAACAATATATCCTGGCCTACCACAGGGATCACCATTATCTCCGGTACTGTTCAACGCCTACACAGTGAGAATCACCAGTGAGCAGATCACTGGACCTGGCAGGACATTGTCATATGCCGATGATGTTTTAGTGTATAGTCAGGGTATGGATAGAGAGCAGGTTGCTGTGGAACTACAAACCGAACTCAATCGCATAAATACTTGGTGTGATGAAGCTGGGGCAATGGTCAACCCAACAAAGGCAACAGTGACTTGGTTCTCGTTGAATAATCATATTGTCAACACTCCAACACCAACTGTAATGCTGTGTTCAGAGACGGTGGAAAGAACGCAGGTAATGAATTACCTAGGGATACAGTTTGATCGAAGCCTTGCTTATAATGTGCACATAGACCATGTGATAACAAAGGCCAAGCGGGGTTTGGCTGCAATGCGGGTGATGGCGGCAGCAAACTGTGAGCAGCGCCATCTATGTCTTCTGTACGAGGGGCTGGTCATGTCTGTTTTGGAGTATGCAAAGGCAATCCTGACTCTCAGCCATAAGCAGATAGAAAGGATACAGAATGAAGCTATGCGCATTATTCTTGGATGTACAAGAGATACAGCATGCAGGGCGATGCGCTACCTTCTTGATTTTCTAACCATTGAAGAGAGAATACAAGTTTGCAGGGCACGCACCTACCTCAGAGTTAACGCAAACACACAACATCCACTGCATAGGAAGGTGAAGGGCAGCAGGTTAACAAGAGGACGGTCGTGGATGGGTCAAGCCGAAGACATTCTTCAACAGGTGTGTTCACTTGAGGACTTAGAACCTGGAGAGGAGTGGGTGCAAGTGCCAACAGACTTCTGCACATCCTTTTCAGTTTGCATCCAACAAGATAGGAAATGCAGACAAGAAAATCCGGCTGCTGTGGAGGCTGAAGTACAAGCGTTGATTTTCGAGAATTCGCTAGACAGTGACGCGGTCATCTACACAGATGGGTCGGTCGTCCGACATGTGAGAAGCTCATGGGCCTTTACAGCTCGGGCCGGAGGGATTGTGATGGAGGACTTTGGTGCTTTCACTGAAACCACAAGTAGCCTGACCATGGAAGTCATGGCAGTAAGTAAAGCAATAACATGGCTCGAGACACAGACATTGACTAGGGCTTGTTTCCTTAGCGACTCAATGAACATGATCAAGAGGATAGAGGAGGGGTCAATCCGAAGAGAATGGTTGCTGCCTCTGGAGCGGTCTCGGCTGGCAAAGATTAGTTTCATCTTCGTGCCAGGGCATGCAGGAGTACAAGGAAATGAGCGGTCGGACAAGCTTGCAGGTGAGGCTACTGTGGAGAGCGGACGCGCCATGGACCAGGCTGACATTCTGAATGCTCTACGAGAAGTAAGACTTTTGCGAGAACCAAGTGATGACTGTGAATCTACAACCATGGCCAGACTGCGAGAGCAGCAAATTAAAAGAGGGGTGGCCAAACAAGAACACTACGCAGGAAGCCAAAGAAGATTGATAAACCAACACAGAACTGACGTTGTTAGCCGCTACACACTGCGGGATTTGCTGAGGAGGGGATCCGAGCACTTATGGACTGAATGGTTCGATGTGCAATGAGGATGATCTGTCAAATAACTAACTAACATAATTCAAACTATGATAAAGTTACATATTTTGTAGATAAAGCTGCATATATTTTAGATGAAGCTACATATGTTATCAAACTGAATGTAACACTTCAGGTACCAGATCAAAACTGACAACCACGATGGCGACCAGGTACCCTCTATTTGTCAACCCCGATAATGAATTTTACATTAATATAAGAAATTGCTTTATTATTGTCTTCATCTAGTCATTCGTAATCAAATGTACATAGTTAAAGAAAGAAGCGGTAATGAATTAGCAAAAGCTTTCCCAGCACAAATCTTTCATTTATAGAATAACTAATATTAAATTCTTCCTATTTCCTAACTTCCTGTTAACTGATTACATTTGACTTTGTGATTACATAATCAGATAGCAATGTGTGGGGATCTAGATAGAGAGCCTATTGAAGTATTGTGTGCAGGTCCATAAGATCACCAGCATATTGCCTGATATTTTTAAGTACTTAGAGATTTGCTTATAGATTACCTCATCACAGAATAAATAGGGGCCATGGAGAAGTGGATTATACAGAAAAATATGTTGTATGTCATGGAAACAAAAACAGTTAAATACTGAGGTTCTAGAGAAAACTGGAAATAATGAAAAGAGAGTTGATGAAAGAAATAAAAAAGAGGCAAGTGGAATATTTTGGCATTGTTAAAAGACATAACATTCTTTTTTTTTTTTTAAAGGACTAGAACTAGAGGGTAAGGTTGAAGGCAAGCGAGTGAGGACTAGACAATGATTCAAGTTCATCAAGAGATGGAAGAAAAGCAGAATGACAAAATATATAATCAAGGTGAGAGAAAGACAGACTGGTTGGAGATCCATCGCTGATTGATTGCAGCCAACCTTCATTGTGGAGATGGCACCTGATTTTGCTTGCTATAATGAATCTTTATCAAACTACCTAGCTCTAACTAATTTTTAAAATGCTGTTTCCATGATTTAGTACAATTACTTCTTTTTTTCCACTACATGTTACTCTATATTTCTGGAAGATTCAAGCGTCAAATGGTGATCTTCTCTAACGAAATGGCAGTGAGGTGTCTTCTGACACAAATTCTAAGACTTGACAAATAAATTATAAATATAAGGCGGATGGCCAGTTCAGTTCCTCGTCGCCTTTCCTTCCCAAAAATAGTCTGGTACCCTGGCTGGGTCGACCCCAGAACTGTATGGGTAAAAAAAAATCATCCTGCCTCCCTTGCAAGTTTTGAACTCGACCACAGTGACTGTCTTCTCTTCCCAGGCAATTAAATTTAAAATAATTAATAATTCAATTATTTACATTTCATTCACCTGTCCTTCAAACCTGTATAGTATGTCACGAAAAAGTCCTGTATATTATAATAATAATAACTACTAACTGTTATTCATCGATACATCCATTATCCTTCAAATGTAGGCGGTTAGCTCACGAGTTTTCAACCAAATGCACAACTAACACAGCTCGTTATGTTTGTCAACGAAACTGAAGGAATTTTTGAAATTCGTGCCAGCGGAAGTTGTGGGGATGGGAGAAGATGAGAGTTATGTGCGCTTTGTTGTCTGCACAGATGACGGATCCGTTCTTGTCTTTGTTCTGTATGGACACACTCGTCAACGTTTTGTAGCATGCAAATTATGAATCATTGTGTATTGATTGGTGCGTATAGAGAGCAGAGCTTTGTAACGTACTGTTTCGTTAAGCAGAAGGATGGCATCGTTTGCCAGGAGTAAATAACTTGTCATCATCATCAAGTGTCGTGCCGGCTGGCGTAGGCGTTCGTGGCTCTCCACAGATCTCGGTATTTGGTGTTCTGGAGCAACTCTGCTGATGACATTCCTCCATGCCACCGTCTCAATCCATCCAGCATCATTTCTCTTGGTCTGCCTCTCTTCCCCTCGATATTTCCAGTTGTCACGATGTTCTCCAATGCCTCTCTTCTCATCACACGACCAAAGAAAGCTGTTACTGTTAGTGGTGTTACTACTGTTTGTTTGTCTCTTTCTTATTCATATTGTTGTATATTATAATAGCATGAACCATCAGATTTTTAAATTTGAGTATTTTCTAATGGGACCACCACCAAAAGATAGGCCTTGAGAAACCGAATCTAATGGTACCAAGATGATGCATGTATGTCAATTAGAAGCGAAGATATGCAACTTTAAGTGTCGTGGTCATTAACGCAGAAATTGACACAAAAGATCTCTGCACATCTTTTTTTCGTGTCCGAACCAAGGTCATAGCAGAAGTTATCAACATTTATGTTCTTACTAGTGTAGTTTGTTTATTTTTAAACGAACACCCTAGCAACCATACACGAACATCCTAGCAACCATACATCATTGCGATCGGTGTAGCGAAGCCTAATTGCTCATGTCATTTATTTTTACATATAATGCAACGTTATCTAATTAGCATATAAAAATGGCCGCTAATTAGTAGTTATATTCATTAATTACCACGAGCATTCTTTATATTAGCTTTAAACCCTGGTAAGTTGTATCTTGTATTCTGCGGAATTGTGCAACGCACGATATGTGTTATATCCTGTTTAGATAGTATGCAATGTTACCTAATTAGCATATAAAAATGGCCGCTAAATAGTAGTTATATTCATTAATTACCACGAGCATTCTTTATATTAGCTTTAAACCCTGGTAAGTTGTATCTTGTATTCTGCGGAATTGTGCAACGCACGATATGTGTTATATCCTGTTTAGATAGTATGCAATGTTACCTAATTAGCATATAAAAATGGCCGCTAATTAGTAGTTATATTCATTAATTATCACGAGCATTCTTTATATTAGCTTTAAACCCTGGTAAGGTGTATCTTGTATTCTGCGGAATTGTGCAACGCACGATATGTGTTATATCCTGTTTAGATAGTATGCAATGTTACCTAATTAGCATATAAAAATGGCCGCTAATTAGTAGTTATATTCATTAATTACCACGAGCATTCTTTATATTAGCTTTAAACCCTGGTAAGTTGTATCTTGTATTCTGCGGAATTGTGCAACGCACGATATGTGTTATATCCTGTTTAGATAGTATGCAATGTTACCTAATTAGCATATAAAAATGGCCGCTAATTAGTAGTTATATTCATTAATTACCACGAGCATTCTTTATATTAGCTTTAAACCCTGGTAAGTTGTATCTTGTATTCTGCGGAATTGTGCAACGCACGATATGTGTTATATCCTGTTTAGATAGTATGCAATGTTACCTAATTAGCATATAAAAATGGCCGCTAATTAGTAGTTATATTCATTAATTTCTGTGTTTACGATCACGACACTCAAAGTTGCATATCTTCGCTTCTAATTGACATACATGCAACATCTTGGTACCATTAGATTCGGTTTCTCAAGGCCTATCTTTCGGTGGTGGTCCCATTAGTAAATACTCAAATTTAAAATCTGATAGTTCATGCTAAAATAGATATCTTTATATAATGAGAGGAGGAGCGGCTGGCCGAGAGGCTAGAATGCCGGACTCTCATTCGGGAGGCCCGGGTTCGATCCCTCGGTAAGGTGTCAGATTTTTTTCTGTCGGGGGCAAAAGGAAAATCCTAACCTGCACAGTTCGCGGCGACTGCACTAGCCAGGCGGACTTTATTCCTCAGGCTCAAAGACCCTTCTGCCATACACCGCAAGGTACTATATTGGCAGTAAATGACAGTTTTTATACAATGAGAAATTATATTTTTCTAAAACAAAAGATTTCTCCTTTATGCAAACATTTAAACATTTGTCATTAATAAAAGAGATTGGCTCACAAGGTAGTAGTTCGAATTGCACGTTTCCGGGAAGGTTAACCCGGTCAACAAATGCCTGCAGAAGTCGGATGTGTCGGCCTAACAGCGCAAGAACGCAGCTCTGCTGTAAACGGGCACAACGCAATCACATACAAAAAAAACTCCGGATGAACGCAGAAGAAGAAGAAGAAGAAGAATTGCACGTTTTAAAAAGTGAAACGCATGCCGACATTTTGGATTTCCAAAGGCAAAGTCAAAGAGGGATTTAATATGTCGGCAAAAATATGTCTTTCCCTGGATCATTTGTCGCCACAATGGTTTGGACTTTTCCTAACACATCAGGTACAGAACAACTGTCCACAACCAGCAGGCGGGCAATGTATCCTGTACTTATAGGATATTCTCCTTCGAACGCAGATAGATGGGATCTGAGATCATCAGCAGTCCTTGCCATGATAGTCAGTCAAATTCTAAATAAATTTACGTAAAATTAATATTTAATAATTACATGCAATCATATAATAATAAGAGATGATATCTTTATATAATGAGAAAGTACATATATTTTTATTAAAAGGATTTATTTATTTTTCCAATCGCAAAGAGAATTTAATCACGTCCGCAAAAATAATTATTAATTCATTAATTTTTTTCTACCAGAAGGTCCCCATATATTTAAATGAAACTTTCCAAATTTATCCTTGCATGCACAATTCAAAAATGCAACTAAAATTAGCAAATATCTATGCCTTGTACTAAAAAAAATTTTTATTGCTTGCCGACAATGTGGATTTACAATCACAAAGAGGAATTTATCATGTCCGCAAACAAAACAAATTTTTTTCTACCAGAGGGGCTACATATTTTTAAATGAAACTTTCCAAATTTATGTATCTTTGCATGCACAATTCGAAAATGCAACTAAAATTAACGAATATCTATGCCTTGTACTAAAACAAAATTTTATTGCGTGCCGACAATGTGGATTTACAATCACAAAGAGGAATTTATCATGCCCGCGAAACAAATTTTTTTCTACCAGAGGGACCCAATATTTTTAAATGAAACTTTCCAAATTTATGTATCTGTGCATGCAGAATTCGAAAATGCAGTTAAATTTAACGAATATCTATGCCTTGTACTAAAATTATTATAATTATTTATAGTATGCCAAATAGTGAAATTATCTCAAAGATAATTTCAAATCTAACCACCGGCTATATGCACAATGTTTAGACCGGCCATTTTACCAGAAGCGGAGATGGTAATTCGTTATTGGCACGAGTGATTTAAATATATCCAATGAGATATACAAAGTGTATGTTAATAGTCAATGATGTAGACACGACGACACCCTTCTGCGCAAGCGCAGAAAAAATGGCTTCCGGTTAAAGTATGCTTCAGTACTGATGGATCACGCTAATTATATAGTGTTCTAGTTTCATTAGCCTCTTTCAGGCAATCGTTGTTAGTTACTCTGGCAGTCCAAGGAATTCGCAACATTCGTCTTAAAAATCACATCTCTGTTGCTTCTAAATTCTTCCTAATTCATTTACATTCCAAGATTCGCTGCCATACATGATACAGCAAAACTGGTTCTACATAGCATTTTAGCACTCTTTCTTACATTCAATGATTCATTGATAGCGACTTATTGCATAAGATACTCTTCATTTTCTGAAATGCGGCTTTTGCCTGCCCTATTCTGCTCTTAATCTCTGTTGTACATTTTCCATCCGATGTTATAAGTGCCCCTAGGTATTTAAAATTATCCACTTGGTTGAGAATTTCCCCTTCTATTTCTATGTCACATTTTGGTGTCCCCATTTTCTTTTATATCACCATTGTTACTGTTTTCTTGATATTCAAGGAGAGTCCTTTCTGTGCACTGTCTGATACTACAATGTCCAATAATTGTTGTAGGTCTGTTGCATTATGTTCCACCAATACTGTGTCATCTGCATAGCGTATATTGTTTATATTATATCCTCCGATTAGTATTCCTGGCTTCTCTTTGATCTCTCTCATTATTACTTCGCTATATAGGGAAAAGAGATCGGGTGACAAGACACACCCCTGTCGTACTCCTAGCTTTATCTGTTCGTAACTACCCTCTTTATTTCCCATTTTAATTGCTGCTACTTGGTTCCAGTATATATTCTTTATTATTCTTAAATCTTTCTCATCAATGTTGATATCTTCCAACATTTTAATCAGCTCATGTTTTACTTTATCAAATGCCTTAGTATAATATATGAAGCGTAAATATATGTCCCTCTGTTTCTCTATTGACCTTTCTATTAATGTTCGTAATATATATATTGCATTGTTTGTACCCTTTCCTTCCATAAAACCATACTGTTCTTCACTAATTTCCATTTTTATTTTCTTTCTTGTTCTTCTCATTATAATTCTGAGTAGAAGCTTAGTGACATGGTTTATGAGGTTAATTGTACGAAATTCTTCACATTCAATTGCTCCTGGTCTCTTTGGTATTGCTATAAATACAAATTTTACCATATCGCTCGGTAAATATCCACTGTTGTGAATATCATTTAGCATTTTGGTTAATATATCTACCACAAATTCTCCCAATACTTCTAATTCTTCTACTGTGATTTCATCTGGCCCAGCTGTTTTTCCTTTCTTCATATGTTTCATAGCGTCAGCGACTTCTTCTTTTAGAATAGGTGGGCCTTCTAAGTTACTTTCTTCTGTTTATTCTTCCCCTTCTCCAAATAACTTAAGTATACAGTATTAATCAATCAATCAATCATGTGCCATGCCGGAAAGCGTGGGCGGTCATGACTCACCATTTCACTCGATCACCAGAGTCGTGGATCAGCTCAGTGTTCCTGTCTCGACCATGCCATGTGGCCAAGCCATCCAGGTATTTACTTCTCGGTCTTCCCCTTGGTCTGTTCCCTTCAATCTTGCCAGTTGTCACTAAGTTCTCCAATCAATTTCTTCTTATAACAAACATGTCCAAAAAATTGTGACTGTCTACGTCTAATTTCTCTAATCAATTTACGATTTTCATTTGTCTCCTGTAGTACTTGGTCATTGGTTTTTCTGTTTGTCCACGGTATTCTTTGCATTTTCCTCAGAAACCACATTTCTGCAGCCATCAGATGTTTTTCAGCTTGACTGCTCATTGTCCAAATTTCACATCTATACAAAAAAACAGGTTCTATGTATCCCCTCAACACTCTTTTTCTCATTTCAGTTGACATCTTTTTATTGGTCAGAATGTTTTTCATCTTGCTAAATACATGTAGAATCTGATCTTTTTCTATTATGATTTTGCCATCTTTAGTTTTTAGACACCCTGTTGATGTACTTGTTCTTTTATTAGTAAGTTCCTGAATTCTTTTGTGCACTAATTTGGTATTTTGACTGTTGTGTTATTTTTCAATTTCTAAGCAATTTTTCTCAAGCCATGCTTCTTTTGCCTCCTTACATAATATTCTGACATGTCTGTGAATTTCTTCATATTTGGCGGAATTATTTTTGTTGAGTCTTGTTTCCATTAGTTGTAAAATTTCTTCAGTCATCCATTTCTTACGACCCACCTTCTTTAATTTTGGAATAGTTGTTTCTGCAGCCAAAATGATTGAATTCTTCAACATTGCCCATTGATCATCCACATCCTGGAATAGGATCTCTAGATCAGACAATATATCAAATCTGTTCTGTACTTCTATGTTGAATTTGTTTTGTATTTCCTTGTCATTACTCAATGTCAGAGTTAATGCAAACACACAACATCCACTGCATAGTGAAATTATGAAGGTGAAGGGCAGCAGGTTAAAAAGAGGACGGTCGTGGATGGGTCAAGCCGAAGACATTCTTCAACAGATGTGTTCACTTGAGGACTTAGAACCTGGTGTGGAGTGGGTACAAGTGCCAACAGATTTCTGCACATCCTTTTTAGTTTGCATCCAACTAGATAGAAAATGCAGACAAGAAAATCCGGCTGCTGTGGAGGCTGAAGTACAAGCGTTGATTTTCGAGAATTCGCTAGACGGTGATGCTGTCATCTACACAGATGGGTCGGTCGTCCGACATGTGAGAAGCTCATGGGCCTTTACGGCTCGAGCCGGAGAGAGAATTGTGATGGAGGACTCTGGTGCTTTCACTGAAACCACAAGTAGCCTGACTTGCTTGTTGTTGTTTGTCCATCAAGAATGATGATGACCATTCATTTCATCCAGTGGGTTTGAAGGTGTGGAGCCGTGGGTTCTAAGATGGCTGATAAGGCCTATTTTGGCTCGAAATGTTCTTTGACAATGTGGGCAAAGAATGCTTGACGTCTCTGGAGGAGGATTTCCTGCAGTGGTTTTTCTGTCCTGCCTTTTCTTCACAGCTCTTGCAGTCCTGGTTGCCTCACATATGACTGCACCTTTGCGCAATGATGCACGCCACGAATTTTGGTCTCTGGCTGCAGCCTCCCAGGTGTCATGATGAATTCCAAAAGCATTCAGTGAAATTTTCAGAGTGTCTTTAAAACGTTTCCTCTGGCCACCTTGGGAGCGTTTACCACAACACAGTTCGCTGTAAAAAATTCGTTTAGGGAGCCTGTGATCTGGCATGCGAGTCAAGTGACCAGCCCAGCGAATCTGATTCTTCATCAGTACAGTGTGGGTACTGGGCATGGATGCTCTTTCTAGGACTTCAGTGTCTGGAATCTTGTCTTGCCATTGGTGACAGGAAAGGGTTCAGACAGTTCACCATTTTCCTGTACTCTTGCCTGCATGCCGTCATGAAATAGCTGCACTATTTGGACAAACTTTCGTGGATAGCCATATTTTGCCATAATCTTCCACAGTCCTTCTCTGCTGACTGTATCAAAAGCCTTGGTAAGGTCAATGAAAGTGGAGAACATTTCGCAGTTCTGTTCCTGACATTTCTCTTGCAGCTGCCTTGCAGCGAAAATCATGTCAACAGTTCCACGTTCTTTTCTGAAGCCACATTGACTCTCAGGAAGAAGACCTTGATCGAGATGGGCTGTGAGGCGATTGAGAAGAATTCTGGCGAGTATCTTCCCTGCCATTGAAAGCAAGGAGATGCCTCGGTGGTTGTCACAGGATTGGTGGTTTCCTTTACGTTTGTAAAGGTGGACTATTGACGCGTCCTTAAAATCTTGTCGCATGGTCTCGTTCATCCATATGTTTGTGAAGACTTGGTGAAGCTGCTCTGTTAGTACCGGCCCACCTGCCTTGTATATCTCTGCTGGGATGGAGTCAGGACCAGGTGCCTTGCCGCTGGAGAGTTGCTGGATGGCTTTGTTTATTTCCACTATGGTTGGCAGGTCATCAAGTGTCTCATTGGTGGGAACTTGAGGAAGGCAGTTGATGGTTTCATCATCGAAGAAGGAAGTTGCATTTAAGATTTTGCTGAAATGCTCTGCCCAGCGTTGGAGGATTTCTTTCTTATCGGTGACCAATGTTCCCCCGTCTGCACTGAGGAGGGGAACTATGCCTGGTGATGAAGGACCATAGACCGCTTTCAGTGAGTCGTAGAAGTTTTTCATATCATGTCTGTCAGCAAAGCCCTGAATTTCATCAGCTTTGCTGCTCAGCCAGGAGTCCCGCATGTGCCGAAGTTTCTGCTGCACTACTCTCTGAATGTTCTTGAAAGCATCTTTTTTTGATGTTGACTTTGGGTCATTCAAATGTGCCTTGAGGAGAAGATGTTTCTCGGCCAGCAATTGGTTGATGTCTTCGGAATTTTCATCAAACCAGTCTTTATGCTTTCTGGGGGCTGGACCCAGGATTTCCATAGCAGTGTTGTAAATTGTGTCCTTTAGGGCTCTCCATTCTGTTTCTGTATCCTGTTTAGCTTCAGCATTGGGCTTGAGGTGGTCTTCCAGCATATTTTCAAACGACTGCTGCATTTTCTTGCTGTTTAGGCGGGTGACATTTAGCTTTGTTTGCATTTTAGCCCCTTGAGGACGCCGTGGTGGCCTGATGTGGATGTTCATTTTCGAGACAATGAGACGATGGTCTGTCCAACATTCGGCACCACACATGGATTTTGTCACTCGAACGTCTTGTCTGTCACTCCTCCTGACGATGACATAGTCAATGAGGTGCCAGTGTTTCGAGCGAGGGTGCATCCACGATGTCCTATTTCTCATGGGGAGACGGAAAATTGTGTTCGTAATCAGGAGATCATGTTCGGCACATGTCTGAAGGAGGCGGAGTCCATTGCTGTTACAATTTCCGACTCCATGCTTTCCAATAATGCCACTCCAAGAGGTGGTGTCCGTGCCTACTCTGGCATTGAAATCCCCAAGGAGTATAAGTTTGTCTCCTTTGGGAACAGATGTTAATACATTGTGCAGGTCATCATAGAACTTGTTCTTGACATCATCATCGTTGGTCATAGTTGGTGCGTAGACACTCACAATGGTTGCGTGCTTCCTTCCATTCAGCAGAGGCAACTTCATGGTCATGAGCCTGTCGTTTATAGCCTTTGGAAATCCAGCTAATTTGCCGACCAGGGCCGACTTAATGGCAAATCCCACACCGGATTGGCGTCTTTCCTCGCTTTTCCTTCCACTCCAGAAAAATGTGTAGCCGGCACCAATTTCACAGATTTGGCCTTCTTCTGCAAGTCGTGTCTCGCTCAAGGCTGCAATGTCGATGTTGTACCTGCCCAGCTCTCTCCCAATCAGTGCTGTTCGTCTCTCTGGACCCGACGCGCCGTCTCTGTCAAGTAGGGTGCGTACATTCCAAGTTCCAATTGTTAAGGGAATATGGTTTACTCTTTTAGCTTTGCTTGTTTTATCTTTCTTTGTATGTCGACCGCAGTTAGGGTACCCACCAACCGCGGCTAGCTGGTTAGGTAGTGATGAAGCAGACAATGTTTAGGGCACCTTTTATAGCCCCTTCCTCATGCTATGGAGGTGAGCAGTGTGTTCCTATAGAGGGCTGCTCAGTCGCTCAGGGGGCTGCCGAATCCCACTGCTGCTCCGGTCAGTAGAAGACGACCATATGGCCTGAGCCGCCTGTGTGCAGGTCTGCAACTACGGCTGCCAGCGTACCCACGCCTGCCGCTTTGCCGCTCGCCCATCGCCACAGGGCTTGAAGGTGATATGTGACGTTGGATGAAGAATGACTTGCGCGATGACTTGGATTAAAGTTAGGAAGAGTTGCGCAATTCGTCGACCTCACTCTCTCGCCTGAGTCCATCTGAGTCCAGTGGCAAGACAAGTCGAGACGATTGGAGACGAATACAGGTGCAGTGGATGACCAGGGCGCTCTACGTGCCTTGCCGTGCTCATTACGTTCCACAACGCTTTGCAGGTAAACGCCGTCTTGCCCGTTGAATCAGGAATGATTTCTTCCGCGCAGTCTGCCGAATCCTGTCTTCACATGCTGGGTAGGCATACCCTAGTTTACCTCTTGGTTTGACACCAAATCAGATACCCATGCCTGGTTTAGCCAGCCTCTCACAGCTGTTGCCCGGGAGGTGGCCGCTGTCGCATGCTGACAGCTACTAGGAGCCACAGGCACGAGCTGGGTGTCAGACTTGGACCAGTGGGGGATGGGTCCTGAAAGGACATGAGAGCCATCCTTACCAAAGGTGCTACCAATGCCTGACACCCCGTTACCCCCCCCCCCCCCCCACCAGTAGCCTGACTATGGAAGTCATGGCAGTAAGTAAAGCAATAACATGGCTCGAGACACAGACATTCACTAGGGCATGTTTCCTTAGCGACTCAATGAACATGATCAAGAGGATAGTGGAGGGGTCGATCCGAAGAGAATGGTTGCTGCTACTGGAGCGGTCTCGGCTGGCAAAGATTAGTTTCATCTTCATGCCAGGGCATGCGGGAGTACAAGGAAATGAGCGGGCTGACAAGCTCGCAGGTGAGGCTATGGTGGAGGGCGGACGCGCCATGGACCATGCTGACATTCTGAATGCTCTACGAGAAGTAAGACTTTTGCGTGAACCAAGTGATGACTGAATCTACAACCATGGCCAGACTGCGAGAACAGCAAATTAAAAGAGGGGTGGCCAAACAAGAACACTACGCAGGAAGCCAAAGAAGATTGATAAACCAACACAGAACTGGTGTCGTTAGCCGCTACACGCTGCGGGATTTGCTGAGGAGGGGATCTGAGCACTTATGGACTGAATGGTTTGATGTGCAATGAGGATGATCTTTCAACTAACTAACTAACTCAATGTACACAAATCATATTTAGTGTTTCCTGTTTTATACTTGACTTTCTTTAACTTTATCCTCAATGTTCCTGTAAGTAATCTGTGGTCACTATAACAATCAGCACTTGGAACTGTGTTTGCTATTGTTAGCGAATTTCTAAATCTTCTGCTAATCAAAATGTAATCAATCTGGTTTCTAATCCTGCTATCAGGACTCCTCCATGTCCATAATCTTCTAGGGTGTTTTCCATGTGTTTTCTACAATCATTTCCTTCTCTTTTGCACACTCTACAAGTGTGTATCCTCTTTCATTTCTCTCTCCTAAACCATAGTTTCCTACTGTGTATCTATCACCTTGATTTCCTACTTTAGCATTGAAGTCCCCTATTATGATATTTATTTCTGAATTTTTACATTTCTGTAAAGCAGACTCTATGTTATTATAAAATTCTTCTACACTATCTTCACTGGATTCTCCTGTTGGGGCATATACCTGAATAACATTTATGCCAAAAGTTCTGCCGCTTAATTTAACTAGTAGAACTCTGTCTGACACGGCCCAATATCCTTGAACAGATTATTATGTTTGCCGGTCCAAAATAATTGCTACCCCCCCCCCCCCCCCCTTTGTCGATTTTCTCCTCCAGAATAAATAATCTTAAAATCTTCATCTATCTTGATGCCTGCTCCTGTCTTGTTTGATGTTATCTAATTTTTCTTCATTGTTTAACGTCCTAACACTCCATGTCTCTGTCCTTGTCTTGTGATGATCTGTCTTTAAGCAAATCACAATGAACTAGGCACTTTTAAAGAAGGTAGTTTGCTGTTGCTTTCCTTCTTGGCAGTGACCATACTGGCCGGGTGACCGTAGCCATTGTTTTGTGAAAGAGATCTTCTGCCTACCGTCACGAAACTTGAGACCATTGTCAGATTCTTGCATACAGCAATAACACAGGCTCGTAATCACCAACAGATGTGATACAAACACTGTCACAGAATAACTCAACGTGACACACTACAAATACAATTCAAACACTTTATTCACGCGCCTCACTCATCACAACCATTACATGCATCGCGCAATTACAATATCGATGCCATAATGCAATCAATCAATCAATAGACATATCAATGTAATGTATACAACTCACAAGCGCACAGTCTCCTATCCTCATACAGGCTTTCTATCTATTATCGTTCATCTACACAAGTATACGAGCACCATTCATTCTGTCCGTCCTGTACAACTTCACCGGGCCGTCTGGCCGCTAACCACTGTGAGTGGTCGCTAGTCGGAGTTGTGCCCCTGCGTGGACTCCATGTCCCACGCATGCACCGACTGACCATTCCTACCACAGCGTGGTTAGCGTCTCTCACAGGTGGACCTGGCCGTAATCGCCAGGTGCCGTTGACGACGACGCGTTAGAACAGATGGGGAGATTATGACATTCTCCCGTCCTCCTTTTCATGAAAGGAGAATCCTTTCATGTACTCTATATACAAATGGGTTTATTAACCCTTTACAGGGCAGACGATTGTCCATTTTTTAGCCCTGAACGGGCAAGATTTTTTCAGGTTCGCTAAAATTTCGGGTTGCGTTAGTAAAAACATCACAAATAAGGTGTTAGTCAACCGATTTTAGTTAAATAAACAACACAATGAAGGGAAAAGCATGCAGAATATGTTACTCACGTGATTGTTGCCGGTAATCCGTATATGAACACAAATATTTACGAAATATGGCATGTTGTTTGTGATTTTCCGTCATCTATACGGCAATTTACAAACAATTTTCAGAATCATAATCACTTTCTTTAAAGTCCGACTCACGACTGCTAATGCAAAGTAACGCTTTGCACTGATATCTAGCTCCGATTAATAATCAACTTCGTGCCCTTTAATGTCATTTAAATTGAACAGAGCGAAATCTCGGCTATCACTTGAAGAATCGCCGAAATCCATTTTGAAAAACAGCGTAAAAATCCCGAAAACTATCAAAAAAAGTCCGTTAAAGTCTGTTCAAAGTCATTGTAGCGCGTTTACAAATGGCGGCCACGTTGTCAAGCTATCGGCGAAAGTGAAAGTAGCCATCGGAAGTGTCGGAAAACCGAGAGATCGCATTTTTAAAACGACTAGTCGTCAAAGACGCGATTGGGCGCTATGCCCGTTTAACGCATCGAACGCTATCAGGCGCTGTGCCTGTTAAAGGGTTAAATTACCTGTCAGAATCGACCCATTGTTTGTCATCTGACGTGACACTTTGGTTTATATTGAAATATGTAGATAATTGTAAGTTATATACACACACTCCAATGATGCTGTTAAGCAACACTCCTCAAGTACAATCCACTAGATGGATTCTTACGTTAGTTGCAATTTGACACAGCCAGTCCGGTAGCTATCAGCGAGCAACGCAACTACCTCTCGACCAATAAACAAAAATAACAAATACGACATGTCAGGCCGCGAGTCCCCCCCTATGAGATGACTCCAACATTTGACCCCAACCTCATGTGGTCGGAAAGTCTCATGTAGGTCTACAACTTCGGTAATTACTACCATGCATAGTTGATGTCACCTTGATGTGTCGCCAATCTGGCAACATAAAGATGGCTTCTATATGTGTTACACGTTACCACTAATTTCAATTGTTTCCCTTGATTGTAATCAGTGAAACACTACAAAATCTATGGGCAATAATTTCAACATGCTTTCAAAGAAAATAAATTACATTAGTAAATCAATTTCTAAGCGTCATAGTTTGATGCTTATTGACAATAGTGAACCAAATGTCACTATTGTGAACAAGTTAATCAACTTATGATTCTAAGATTACATCTATCCAAATCCTTGCATACAGTTTGTATTATACAAACTTTCAGCTCACAAAGTTTATATCAATTGTCAATTCTTTGTGAGAATTACACTATAGTCTGCTAGTTTTTGAATTAATTAATTAAATACTGGAAGTACACAGCTGGTGTGTTGAGGTGTAGTTAACACAATGTTCTTCTGTCGGGATGTTATATAAACAAACGGAGTACACAGTTTCATAAGAACAGCTGCTGGATTAACTCTTTCTTTCAAAATATGGATTAAAGTGTTCTGTAGAATTCAGATGGCACTGTCCCTTTCACACGGAGTAAAATACGTCGGAACACTCTGCTTCGCAGGTACTATGGATACTGGAACAGTTCATGCACAGTAAGTCTTGAAATCACGTAGCACTGTTCGTTACAATGTTAATACATATTTAAAATAATGTTACCTTTCGATCACACACAACACAAGTATTCATCACAATTATCACCACAACTATAAAATATATGTACTATATTTAAATTGGGACGTTGTCCCTATCACAATTTCTACACAGCGTTACTGAAATAATTTCACATTTCGCTGTGATGCTGAGCGCTTTACTAATCTGCAGATTACTTATTGATCTGCTGTGTGCGCTCAGGCACAGTTAGGCTTTCGGATGTGTCGTAAGGACATCTGGAAAGAAGGTCAGCAAACGTATTCTGCGTGCCAGAGATTTGCTTGACTTCAAAACTGAAATCTTGCAGTAAAAGTGACCATCATGCTACCCTGTGGTTGGTAGGAGTTCCAGTCGTGATGATTGGTCGTGCTGTTGCAAAAGTACTGCCCCAATCGCTACGGAGCTTGGGTCAGTTCTTAGTCTGAAAATAATGTCCAAATTTGGTAATTTAAGAATGGGGTTACTAGAAAAGTAAGATAACACTTTTTGTAAATGCAGGTCTTAGGCATTCGCTGTTTATAATTTTGTTAGTAGGTTAGTGAAACACTCCGTCAATGTGGCAAAATTTGGTATACAGTGTCTGTAATAATTTAACAGACCTAGGACACTTCTCAACTCTTTGTCGTCGGAAGGGACAATTTAAGAATTCTTGACACGATGTTATTGTCAGTCATGACAAAGCCATTACAAATTTTATATCCCAAAATGAAATTTATTGGTAGGCTATGTCGACTTTCGATGGTTTGACTGTCAGTCCGTGTTGTCTGATACGGTCAAATGTCTGCTGTAATGTTGTTACATGGTCTGTCAGAAGAAGTCTTGTCATCCGTACACAGATGTTGTCCATGTAACAGTTGTCTGCAATCGTCAGTCTCTGTCTGAGTCAGATTAGGATTTATTCTGATGTCATGCAGATTGTTTGTCGTGTCAAGTGATGGGGTCGGTATTTCGTCGGTCTCGTCATCGTCTGCGTGGTCTACTATCGTTGTGCTTGCTGCTGTCTCGTCCTGGTCTTCGTCTCTGGTGTAGTATGGTTTTAACATGTTGATGTGAAATATTTTGTGTTTGTCTTTTATTGCGATCTCATAGTCCACTGTCGAGATTTGTCTGAGTACTTTAAACGGTCCTTGCCATGAGTCTGTCAAAAGCTGTCTGTCGCTTGGCAAAAGAAGTAGTACGTCTTGTCCAGGTGTCAGTGTTATTGTCCTATTTCCTCTGTTTGCATACTGTCTGTAAATAGCACCAGATTGTTTTAGTGCTTCTTTAGCTAATACACAAGATTTCATTATCCTATCATGCAATGATGTTACATGTTCATATGATGATACTGGTTTATGTACAGTTATACTTTCAGTTAACATAGAATGGTACATAGATAATGGGCCGCGTGGTTTGGCTCCATATACAAGTTCAAATGGTGAGAAACCTGTACTGGAATGAGGTACTTCGCGATATGCAAATAGTATGGCTGGTAAATACGTATCCCAGTCTTCAGGATGTTCCTGGGTAACTTTTGATAGCATGTGCTTGAGATCACCGTTCATCTTTTCTACAATTACCGTAGAATGAGGGTGGTATGGGCTGTTAAAGCAATGCTTTTACCCCTAACATTCTAGTAAAAGCTTGAGTGTCTGCAGCTATGAACTGACTCCCATGATCTGAGAGAATGGTATCAGGAAACCCTACTCTAGAAAAAATTTGGAAGAAAACTTCCATAACATCCTTGGCAGTTATGTTCTTAAGTGGAATTGCTTCAGGCCATCTGCTACAGAGGTCAATTTTCGTTATTATGAACTTATTTCCTCTTGATGTTAATTGGTTTAGAGGACATACAATGTCAACAGATATCTTTTCGAAAGGTCTACTTGCCAGATCTGTTATTTGTAGTTCAGCTTGCGGGTGTTTACCCTTTTTAACAAGCTTCTGGCAGATGTCACAAGTTCTGCAATATTGCTTGGTATCACTGCAGAATTTAGGCCAGTAGAACTGGGTAAGTAGTTTAGACCTAGTTTTTGAATAAGCCATATGCCCTGCAAAGGGTATGTCATGTGCTAGATGTAATGCTTGTTTGCGGTGTTCGATTGATAACACCATTTGCTCAGTGGTGCTGGTACCTTTGGTATAGTACCGTGTAAGGATACCACCTTTGAGTGCAAAATGCCATCTAGCATTCTTTGTAATTCTTGGCTTTTGGCCTATTAAATTAAAATATTTGTGCAATGATAAATCGGCCTTTTGGGCTGTTATGAAATTCTCCCTCATGGTCTTAGGAGGTAATATAACTGGGCTTAACATTTCCAAAGCCTCAGTTTGGTTAATTTCATCTTGCACTTTTGCAGCAGATCTTGTTACTGCATTTGCAATATCAACAACATGACAAGGTGATGTTACATTTAAATCAATACAATCATGTGATGAAGTTAATGAATTGGCAAACATACATTCATTCACAGATGATAATACATTGTCAACAGTATGTTTAGTTGAAGATGATATTGCATTATCAATAATACATTCGACAGAAGATGTTATGCTGTCGTGTGGCATATCATTTACTTCAGGAAGGTTACCAATGATTATGTCACAACATGGGTTGGATAATGCTGCGCATTTAACCTTTCCTGTGAGAAATGGGGTGTCAATATATGCCCATGCAAGTGGGTATTTCTCGATGTTACCTGAGAAAGTTCTGCATGTAACATGTTTGCCAGTATAATCTGAAGGTAAAATAAAGTCTCTCTTCAAACCAATAAGAGTACATCCACTATCCCGTAAAACGGTGGCAGATTTGCCATTTAAAACCCTTAGTGGATGTTAAGTTTGCCTTTGGAGTTTATTACCAAATTAGCTTCTTCATTGGCAATAGGTATTGAGTGGCCGCATGTTAATAAGCCATCCTCATGAAAACGATCACAGATGGTACATTTATTAAGATGAAATACATCAATGGCCTGTGCTGCATTAACAGGATTATTTTATGTTTGTTCCTCATCTGAGGAAGAGCTATCAAACATGGCTGCATTAGCCTTTCTGGTCATTTGTTTACCTTTACAAGCATGACGCCAGTGGCCATATGCCTTGCAAAGGAAGCATTTGGTGAGTCGTTTATAGCTCTTTCTCTCCTTATCTTGCTTATCTATATAGTTTTGCAAGTATGTGAGGTACCCTGGGTGTTTGTCACACATATCACTTTCATTATGTGGAAGATGGCAATATCTGCATTGGTAATATTTATCAGCAGATTGCTTAAAGGGTTTCTGTTTCGTGTAGGGACCTGACTTTGTTCTGTCATAGGTAGCGGCTGCTACAACGTGTGTGTCAGTCAATACACTAGTAAAACACTGTTTGTTGGCTGTGAAATAAGCCGAACCTCGTTTTTCAATCTGTTGCACACTCTCGCACTCACATTCTTGCGGAAATTTAGAAAATGATGGTGGTAGAGATGTAATAATTTTATCTCTAAGAATTAGATCTTTCAACTTCTCACAGTTGTTATTTACTTTGGCTGCTGACAGCCATTTACTAAATATATCCTGTACTACTGAGATGTAGTCAGAGAACATTTGTGTAGGTTTTGGAGCTACTTTTCTAAACTGTTCTCTGTAGCCTGCTTCATCTAACAGGAAATGTGACATAATTTTGGACTTAATATATTGATAATCTTTCCTAAGATCTTGGGAATGGTCTCTATCACTTTGAGAGGTTCCCCTGAAAGACTTCTCATATATATAATGTTCCATTCAGTCTCTGGGATCTGATAATGGTCCATTATGGTTTCAAAATTTTGGGTGAAGGCTGCAATGCAGTCGCCCGTGGTGAAATTTTTGACGATCCCTTGGTACTTTTTGTACTGATTCTCTTTATCTAGTCTTTCTGACTTTCTAGAATCTCTATCTGCTGATGTTTCAGCTTCCAGCTGATTAATTTTCAGCTGCATTTCAAGTTCTTCCTTTTTAGTTCTTGCATTAATTTCAAGCTCCTCTCTCTTGCTCTGGGCAGAGATTTCCGCTTTTCTTAATTCGGCATCTGACTCTTGTCTTTTTAGCATCTAATTCTGCCTGTTTAGTTTTGGCTGTTAATTCTGCTTGTTTTAACGCAGTTTCTAATTCTGTCTTTTTCAGCTCTCTTTCAGCAGCTCTATCTTCACGATGGACATACTCTGCATACTTTGCCTCACTCCATTTTGTCAACTCATCACCAGTTAATTTCATTTTCAAACCAGATTCAATTAAATCATTCAATGTAGACATGATGAATTATTTCAAATACAATAAATGTACAAAAGTTAATTATGGTGTTAGTAAATACAATAATTTTTACAGTATTTATCAAATACAGCTTGTGCCTAAACCTACACACAAAAGTATATGTGAAAAAAGATAATACTTAACTCTTTCGCTACCGTGATCCCATCTGTGGGCACGATGTATTTCCTGAGATGGCAGTCCGCCCTTTTAGTGCCACAAAATGATCAGTGGTTTATTTCACATATTTCTGCTCCGTTTCGGAATTTTAAGTTACAGTAAACTAAAAAGTCGTACAGCCGAAAGATCTCTACGCCATCTTGGTGCGGTCAATCGTTTTCTAATATTGGATTCTTGTGAATTTTCAGTTTTAAGGTAGTGTTAATTTGTTTGTTTTGGTTTTTCACAATGGAAACGCCCACCAGTATGCGTCCACGTAGAATGACTTCAGATCAAGCTAGATTATTATTCGAAACTGTTTTAAACAATAGTGATTCCGATAATAGTGATTCAGACAGCAGTTATATCTGTGAATCTAACATTTTAGCACGTGGTGATAAAGATATTACTAGTGGAACGTCGTCTTCAGCTGAGGTGTCTGATGAATTTCCGTCTGACAATGAATGTCAGGATGTCACAATCACTTCTCAGCGGAAAGGAAAGCAAACAGTACAAAATAAGAATAAAACTGGAGGAAAAAACTTGAATCTACAAGCTTCTGTACAGCGTGATGCACCTATCCCATCACCATCGACATGGCAAGATGTGTCAAAAGGAGAAACAAAACCGAAGTTTGAGTTTCGTCCTCGAAGATCTCACATCAACTCTAAACTTTATCAACTGCAAACACCTATGGATTTTCTCAAAGTTTTTTTTGATGATGACATAGTGGATTGTTTAATTAAAAATGTAAACAAATATGCAGAAAAGATCTTGATGCAGAACACTCCTAAAAGAAAACATTCTAGTCTGTTATCCTGGACCCCACTCACGAAGCATGAATGGCTGAAGTTTACGTCTGTCATTATTGCTATGGGACTTGATCCAAGACCATCTATCAAAGACTATTGGTGTACAAGTGCACATTTATATACTCCTTGGTATGCCACTATGTTTCCCAGGAACAGATTTGAATCTATTTTTCACACCATGTTTCACGTATGTGAACCAGAAGCATCAGGTGAAAAAAAAATTGATCCTCTTGTTGACATGATCCTGAAGAAATTCCAGGAAGCATTTTACCCATTTGAAAATGTGTCCATTGATGAAATGATTATTGGATGGAAGGGCAGATTTCAGCACAGACAATACAATGCAACAAAACCTCACAAGTACCACATCAAAACATTTGGCCTTTGTGATTCTGCGACTGGCTATGTGGTGAATTTAAAAATTTACTATGGACGAAACACCGAATACAGTCCAGATTTAGATCTCACAACTGCTCATGCAGTGAAAGTGTTTGCCACACTACTGAATGTTCTCAGAGCTGGCCATCACATCTTTGCTGACAGATTCTACACTTCGAAAGCTCTGATTGATTATCTGCATTCCAACAATTTCAATTATACAGGGACACTGAATGTCAACCGAGTAGGCTTCCCTCCTGAGTTGAAGCATTTGCGACTTCAGCATCAAGAGATGAAGTGGTTTCTTGAAGGAGAAAGAATATTGTGTGTGGCATGGAGAGATAAAAAAGCTAAAAAACCATGCATTGTTGTCTCTACCAAGTCTGTAGTTGGAACTGTTGAGAGCGGATTGCGAAAACCCCAAAGCAAGCCGAAGATGATCCATGAATATAACATGGCGATGAATGGCTGCGACAGAATGGACCAAATGGTTGGATATTATAATATCCATGATAGGAAAACCATTAAGTGGTGGAAGAAAATCTACTACTGGATCTTTGAAATTGCACAGATCAATGCTCACATCCTACATTCTATATGCCAAACAGAGAAAGGAGGAAAAAAACTGTCATTGAAGGATTTCAAGAAAAGTTTACTGGAAAGTGCTCATTGCGAAGCAGCTCAGAGTATTCCTGAAAGTTTGACACTCTGCCTGCCGAAGAATTTCAAAAAGTCAGTTGCAGGAAATTATGTCGAAAGAGTCACAGGAGCCAAGCATTTAATAGAATTTGTCGGTGTCAATAGAGAATGTGTTTTTTGCAGCACTCGAACTAAACGACACAGATCTTCTTTTGTTTGCTCCGGCTGCACTAATAGACCACACTTGTGCGCCAAAGTTTGCTTTGCAGCCTATCACAAATAGACTGCCACATATAGTAAATAAAAACAAACAGACATTTGTAAATATTCATTGTAATTAAATGTAAATCTGCCAAGTGTTTTCCTAATTTTTGTCTGAAAAAAAAAAATACATGATTCAGAATCTGCGGCAAAACTTCTTTTCGGATGGTTGATTGGAAGCAATGATGTTTATAGTTTAGAATAGTGTTGTTTGTTCAGTAAATTCAATTGGATTAGCAGTGATCAGGATATTGGATAACAACGCCCCCTCGGTAAGTACAATGTTTACATTATTTTTTACCTCTTTTTAACAAATTATGTTAGAAGTTATATTATTATTTTTATTTTATTTACAACATACAGCAAAAATTCTCCTACCAACATATTCCTTGTGCAATCCCCTTTATTTTGATATATAATACAACATTTCTGCTAAAATTTTAACCATTTTCATAACATTATTGCGACATACACCAATTTCCAGATTTCGGCCATTAGTTTTTTTCATTTTTGTGAAAAAGACATGGTTCAGAATATGCACCAAAACTTCCTTTTGGGTGATTTATATGAGCAATACTATTTATATTCTTGAAGACAAGTGGTGTTTGTTTGATTATTCAGTAAATTAAACATGATTAGCAGTATAGGAGTGTAGAAAACACATTCTAAGTGCAATGTTTACATTATTTTTACCTACTTTTGTCCAATTATTTTACAAATTATATTATTATTTTTATTTTATTTACAACCTAAAGCAAAAATTCTCCTACCAACATATTCCTTGTGCAATCCCCTTTATTTTGATATATAATACAACATTTCTGCTAAAATTTTAACCATTTTCATAACATTATTGCGACATACACCAATTTCCAGATTTCGGCCATTAGTTTTTTTCATTTTTGTGAAAAAGACATGGTTCAGAATATGCACCAAAACTTCCTTTTGGGTGATTTATATGAGCAATACTATTTATATTCTTGAAGACAAGTGGTGTTTGTTTGATTATTCAGTAAATTAAACATGATTAGCAGTATAGGAGTGTAGAAAACACATTCTAAGTGCAATGTTTACATTATTTTTACCTACTTTTGTCCAATTATTTTACAAATTATATTATTATTTTTATTTTATTTACAACTTAAAGCAAAAATTCTCCTACCAACATATTCCTTGTGCAATCCCCTTTATTTTGATATATAATACAACATTTCTGCTAAAATTTTAACCATTTTCATAACATTATTGCGACATACACCAATTTCCAGATTTCGGCCATTAGTTTTTTTCATTTTTGTGAAAAAGACATGGTTCAGAATATGCACCAAAACTTCCTTTTGGGTGATTTAAATGAGCAATACTGTTTATATTCTTGAAGACAAGTGGTGTTTGTTTGATTATTCAGTAAATTAAACATGATTAGCAGTATAGGAGTGTAGAAAACACATTCTAAGTGCAATGTTTACATTATTTTTACCTACTTTTGTCCAATTATTTTACAAATTATATTATTATTTTTATTTTATTTACAACCTAAAGCAAACATTCTCCTACCAACATATTCCTTGTGCAATCCCCTTTATTTTGATATATAATACAACATTTCTGCTACAATTGTAACCATTTTCATAACTTTACTGTGACAGACCCCACCTTCAAGATTTCAGCCATTATTTTTTGTCATTATTTGTGAAAAATACATGGTTCAGAATATGCACCAAAACTTCCTTTTGGGTGATTTAAATGAACAATACTGTTTATATTCTTGAAGACAAGTGGTGTTTGTTTGATTATTCAGTAAATTAAACATGATTAGCAGTATAGGAGTGTAGAAAACACCTTATAAGTGCAGTTTTTTAAATAATTTTTACCTCTTTAATTTCAGTTGTTATTATTAAACCTCTCATTATTGTCATAATATTTGTAACCTATCAATTAATTATTAATACTGTCATGTTCCTTGTGCAATCCTCTTTAATTTGATATGTAATACAATAGATCTTCTACCATCTTAACCATTTTAAAAGCATTATTGTAACACACCCCTAGTTCCAATTTTCTGCCATAAATTTCTGTTTGGTCACAGCCCAGTTTTTGTTTGGTAGTGAAAGAGTTAAGTGACTTTGGAGCTCTGGAGTATGATGAAAAACTGTACCAGAGAATGGCTGCCTGAACGTTACTGCACAGAAAAGTGAACTTTACTTGCTAACGGTTTCGGATGACACAAAAACCTGTTGCTTTTGGAAGAAGAAAATATTAGGACATGTATGTTTATGTGGTGTATGCGTTGTCAACTAAGTTTTGTAGGTTTGTGTGCTGTCAAGTATGTTTGTTAGTCGTACTGTCGTCCGTTCAACACATTCAACAGCTCACTTTCCATGTTGCTTTCTTTCCAAAACTTTCCGCTTACACACACGTTCAATCCTATTTTACAACTAATTCCAAGATGGACGATGGACATTCACATTCGCCTCTATTTTATAATCGGTTCAAGCTGGACGATGCACCCATGTTCACACCTGTCAGATTCTTGCATACAGCAATAACAGAGGCTCGTAATAACCAACAGATGTGATACAAACACTGTCACAGAATGACTCGACGTGACACACTACAAATACAATTCAAGCACTTTATTCACGCGTCTCACTCATCACAACCATTACATGCATCGCGCAATTACAATATCGATGCCATAATACAATCAATCAATCAATAGACATATCAATGTAATGTATACAACTCACAAGCGCACAGTCTCCTATCCTCATACAGGCTTTCTATCTATTATCATTCATCTACACAAGTATACGAGCACCATTCATTCTGTCCGTCCTGTACAACTTCACCGGGCCGTCTGGCCGCTAACCACTGTGGGTGGTCGCTGGTCAGAGTTGTGCCCCTGCGTGGACTCCCATGTCCCACGCATGCACCGACTGACCATTCCTACCACAGCATGGTTAGCGTCGCTCACAGGTGGACCTGGCCGTAATTGCCAGGCGCCATTGACGACGACGCGTTAGAACAGGTGGGGAGATTATGACAACCATAACCAACAACTATCTGTCGGCTGCCCTCATAATTTCATCCACCACCTGCCTTCCGTGGCTTCTTTTGAACACTTCCAATAAACGAATACGAAATAACACCACATAATCCACAGGAAAACGCTAAAACAGCGCTGTCCCAAAGAATAAACGCGTCACGTTGCCGCCATTTTACCAGAAACATATATAATATATAGGGTGTATTTTTAATGACTGTACAGTGTTTGAAATTATTTCCGGTCCAAGTTTTGTATTCACCCTCTTTAAAGTTCATGCAACATAATAGGTAAATACAAAACTTGGACCGGCAATATTTTCAAACACTGCACAGTCATTAAAAATACACCCTGTATTTAATATTGTTGTAATACAAAGGTCGACAAACAAAGAAACTTGTTTATCTGTTTGCTATAAATATGTAACCTACTAACTACCATCAGCCGCTGATAATACCAAGCTGGGTGCTACACAGATAGTTACAAATAAGCCACAACTCACCCAAATTGTTCAGATTGTATGTGGGTGTATGAGTGAGGGACATTGGGATGTATCCAAAGTAATGGCAACCTGAACAACTTTGGGAATCACTATTGAACATTCACTGTTTCAGTGCGTCTTTTGAAATATTCATTTCATATATTCATATAGGAAGATGGAGGAGTCTGCACAAATTATCAGAATACTGATTCGCAACAAAAGCTCTTAGATGACAGGATGAGGGATAAAAGCATCATTCTAGCTACATATGCATTTTGGAAACATGCAGCTTACGTAACTATGAAGCAGAATCGGTGTTTAGTATTTCAAAGCAAATTAACTCTATACCTTTGATAAAAGGTACATTTTAAAAGAAGAAACCAAACAAGATTCCTACAGGGAAATGTTACGCAAACTGAAAACTATCATCTCTAATGATACCAAGGCATACAAGGTACAAGATGTGAAACGAACACATCGAGTTGGAATAACAGCCAGAAATCTCCATGAAGTGATTCAGAAGGGCAAACAGAAATTACAGGTTAGTAAAATGTAGAATGTTTTCAGCAGTGACAGAAATGATCGCATATTGTGTCCGCTTAACATTTGAGGGTTAGGTCTTTATTACAAATTTATTTGCATATCAGGAGACATAGAAAAAGAGAAAAATCACAACAAAAATGAGATTCCTGCGAAGAATACTCAATGTATCAAGGAGAGATAAGATCTGAAATAAAGAAATCAGGACTAAAGTGTGGGTATAAGCAGCGCTAGATTTTATTAGAAGGCAACAAATCAAATGGTTTGGCCATGCAACTAGATTACCAACAGTATACCACAACAAGCAATGATGTACAGACCAGATTGAAGCAGAGGAAGAGGCCGACCACATAAACGATGGACGCAGGGAATAACGTGGGAATATCGATACATGAAGCCCACAATTTTTTGGGCATGTTGTGAGAAGAAATGATTTGGAGAACTTGGTGAAAACTGGTAAGATCGAGGGGAACAGACCAAGGGGAAGACCTAGAAGCAAGTACCTTTATGGCTTGGCCTTGTGGCATGGTCGAGACAGAAACACGGAGCTGATCCACGACTCTGGTGATCGAGTGAGATGGCAGAACATGACCGCCCACGCTTACCGGCATGGCACATGATGGATGGATGGAAGCCCATAAGCGGGCACTCTCCTGCTGTTTATACTTCACCTCGACACGCAAGGTACAAGAGGAACAGGATAAGATGAGATGAGAGATCAGGAGACAGCAGAGTTTTGGCTAAGAAGTTAAATGTCTGCTCATGTTTAGAAGTGGTTCTATCTCACCATAGGCTGGGAATTTTTCTAAGAACCACTGGTATCTAATGATATCATACGTCCCCCTGATCTCTTGGGTAGTGGGATCAGATACCTAGCCTTCTCAAATCAGGATGGGAAACAGCATAAGAAGAAACATTGCAGTATTAGATTTTTAAAGATTGTCTAGCCATTGTAGATTTTCAGTTTTTCCATAACTAAACCATTAAAGCTAACACTTGTACTATCTTATGACTGAAGATACCAGCATAAGGGCAATATATCCACGTAGGATTTGAGCATTCTGTATTAGGTGGCCAGAAATACATTAGTTGGCTGGAGATTGTGTTGCACAGAGAACTGGTAGTCTTCTTCTGCCTTCCCTGTGGAGCATGAACTCTCAACCAACTCATCCAAGTCCTCCTATCCTTTGCTCCTGTATCTCCCTCCATATCATTCACATATTATTCTACTCTGTTTCTAATTACTTCTCTTCTTCTTGTGTTTTTTGGTCTCCTATTTCTTTTGCCATGTGGATTCCAGAAGAAAGACATTCTAGTCATATACTTTTTCTAGGAGAAGAGCTTCCTTCCATCTTCGTTGGTGGAGTTATTTGTCTCTTCTTTTTTTTTAGTTTGTTCATGAACGTAAGGGAAAGTCCTGAGGGCTGTGATGTGGGTTCTTGACTAAACTCAACTCAACTCCACTTAATTCAACCTTACTCAACTCCACTCAACTCAACCTTACTCAGCTCCACTCAGTTCAACCTAACTCAACTCAACTTTACTCAACTCAACCTGTTCATGATTGGCTGGATTCTGCAGCTAAAGTTTTCTACTGGATGAGGTAGCCAAACCTACACCAAGCTTCCTTAGTCGCCTCATACGACATTGTGGTAGGTTAGGGTGTTACTATTCTTTGCTTCCCTTAAAGAATCACTGTAACACTTGGGCAAAACCTATATTATTTTTTTTTCCATATTCTTTTTACAGGATATCACTGTCAACACCAGCATTTTACTGCTATTGTTAATGTCTTGGCAAGTTTATGTTCAGTAGTTTGCCATTGCTTTCTGAACGACCGGCTCCCATACTAACTCATTAAAACCCAGCGCAATGCGGTCTGTTGCCAAAGCTGTGTTTTGAATGCGAGTAAGCAAGCTTACGAATCGCATCCGTAAGCCCTTCACCACAGAGACCGACATCTATATTATAGAAGTAGAAATAAATAGATTGTCTTATGGAATAATCTTGCATTGTAACTCTTTCTGCCCTGAGATTATGGTATTTCAAAATAATAACACTCTGGGTCAGAAGAAAGTAAATGCAGTAAGTATCTAGATGACTGTTGCGACTTCCTTGTACTGCCAAAGTAACTAACAACGATTGCCTGAAAGAGGCTAATGAAACTAGAACATTATATACAACAATAAGAAAGAGACATACAGCTTTTTTTGGTCATGTGATGAGAAGAGAGACATTGGAGAACATTGTGATAGCTGGAACGGTCGAGGGGAAGAAAAGCAGATGCAGACCAAGAGAAATTATGCTGGATGGATTGAGACATTGGCATGGAGGAATATCATCAGCAGAGTTGATCCAGAAAACCAAAGACCAAGATCTGTGGAGAGTCATTAACGCCTACACCAGCTGGCATGGCACTTGATGATGATGATGTATCTAGAGGGTTAAAGCAGCAACTGGTACAGAATGAGTTAGCTTAGTGGTTTGTATTTTCAGATTCCAAAGGAAGAAGATGTGATGCTGGTTCTTGAGGATGATGGGACTTTTGTTGATGCAAATGATTTTTTGCAGACCTTGCCATCCCAGACTGTGTTTGTATTTCTCAGGAAAGGAGAAAAGTGGATGGGAGGTTTGTTTGTTTTCTAATGAAATGATATAAATGGATGGGACGTTTGTTTGTTTCCAAATGAAATTATATAAATGGATGGGAGGTTTGTTTGTTTTCTAAGGAAAGGATAAATATAGATGGAAAGCTTATCTGTTTTCTAAAGGAAGGAGAAAAATGGGTGGGTGGGAAGTTTATTTTCCGAGGAAAAAAGAAAACTGTACAGGATGTTTGTTAATTTTCTTAATTGAATGGATAAAAGTGGATGTTATGTTTGTATTCCAAAGAAAGGAGAAAAATTGATATGATGTATGTTTGTTTTCCAAAATAATGACTGCTTTTAGTTCATACCATATGGCATTGTTTACCATGTTTGTCTACAGCCTTCTCTCTCATATGCTGCCAGTTGTTTCTGATACTGGTGTTCCTCCATGCCATGATGTCAGACTTTCCAGCATCTTCTCTCTTGGTTTCTCCCTGTCTCTTCTCCCTGCCAACTTTTCCATTGTTCTAACGTTCCCCAACTTTTCCATTGTCCTAACGTACCCCAACTTTTCCATTGTCCTAACGTACCCCAACTTTTCCATTGTTCTAACGTACCCAAACTTTTCCATTGTCCTATCGTACCCCAACTTTTCCATTGTTCTAACGTTCCCAAACTTTCCCATTGTCCTAACGTACCCAAACTTTTCCATTGTCCTAACGTACCCCAACTTTTCCATTGTTCTAGCGTTCCCAAACTTTTCCATTGTCCTAATGTACCCCAACTTTTCCATTGTCCTAATGTACCCCAACTTTTCCATTGTTCTAACGTTCCCAAACTTTCCCATTGTCCTAACGTACCCAAACTTTTCCATTGTCCTAACGTACCCCAACTTTTCCATTGTTCTAACGTTCCCAAACTTTTCTATTGTTCTAACGTTCTCAAACCTTTCCATTGTTTTAACGTTCCCAAACTTTTCCATTGTCTTACCCCACATTCTTGTGACATAACCCAAAGTGTGTGGACTGTCATGTTCTGATCCATGCTATAAGTTCTTTTTGTGAGTCCCTGTTCTGTGGATTAATGGTACAGAGAGACAGTGTAAGAGCTATTGACCAAACACCCTAGACCAGTGTTTCCCAACCTTTTTTGTACCGTGCCCCACTTAAGCCTTTCTAAAATTCATATTGCCCCCCTCCCCCGCCCCATGCCCCCCCTCAACATATACATTATTTTTAATATTCAAAAATTGAAATGTTCACTAAAGAAACTTGAATGATAGGTTTTAGGAAGAAATCACTAGGTAATTATTGAGCAAACACGGTAAGTAAATTTTCAAAACATAATGGAGAACTGAAATTCAAGTACAAAATAATTTTAATGAAAGATTTTTCTATATTATTTTAATTATTAGTAATTATTTATTATTTAAATTTAGTGAGATCCTTGCGCTTGATGCTTGCTGCAAAGAGATCTTATGTCAGGTTCCAATTTAGTTAACTTCAGTCTCAAGTCTCCCTGTTTTGTTATATTCAGCCGATTTCTTCCATTTTCGAATTTCCCCCCTTAACAGTCAAATTGCCCCCCTGTGGGGCGTGGGCCCCACGTTGGGAAACACTGCCCTAGACACTCGACATGCTACTGTGAAATACAGGAGGAGTCCCTTAAACAAGTTCTCCAAACCACCAATGTTTGAAGACAAAAGTGATGTGGCAAACATCCAGGAGACACACCTCATTGCCCATCACAGCTTTTCAGTCACAGGATATCAGGCTACAGGTTTTGACCATGAAGAACACAAAGAAGGACTTTCCATTCTTACATGAAATTCAAAACCATGGATTGAAGTATTTATCAATTCTAACAACCAAACAGAAATTGTAAGGGTTGGTAAAGAAAGTGAAAATTAGAATTTACGATCTATATAGGAATAAAGATATAATACTGTCAAGCAATTTATTAAATGTATTTATTGTGTCAAACTACCTTCTTTACATATATCTAGAAAACTATAGCAGTCAGAGAAATTATGGGTAACATAGAAATGGGAAAAAGGATTTGTTGGTGAGACCCCTAGGATAAGAGGATCTTATTTACACACGGGGGGGGGGGGGGGGGGGGGGGGGGGGAGTGCCACAGAGAATGGTACTAGGACATGTGAAGATGGAATTCTTCCCAACTGTCTTGCCAAGGAAGGACCCAGTGTGAAACTTAAAAGAAAACAACATAGAGGCATGGAATCTGAGAACTATGTATGAAGAGAAACAACACATAATTATCACCAAAGTAGAAACATTTACCAACACTGTAGCGAAAGTGTTACAAATTTGACTTGCAATCCCACATAGTGCATTCGAAATACAGCTGCAGGTGATTTAGAAGCAAGCCTCGTTGTGCGGGTTTTCATACAATGGTATTAGTGTCTGTAATTCATTCAGTAGCATGTGCCTTGCAGAACTTCGCTTCCATAACAACCATCCAGAAAACTTATTGGTCAAGAGCAGGGTGTCCCGCATCTGATACACCAATCTGGAGATAATCTGCCACATCCTGCACCCATAGTCTCTTTGGCTTTCCTCTTCCTCTCTTCCCAGGCATATACCCCTCCATGATTGTTCTCTCCAAACTTTCATGGCATTTCAAGTGACCAAAATAGTTCAGTTTTCTTCATTTTATCGTCTTTAGAAGCCAACCTTCTTCAGTATTCAACTCTTGTTGTATGGGTACATTTGTTCTTTTCTGTACCCAAGATATTCTTAGAACCCGTCTATAACATTTATATTCAAAGGCATTATGATTTATGCGCGTTCAGCTTGTTTAATAAGTGTCCAGGTCTAACAGGCGTATGCAGCAATGGGAAAGATGCATGCTCTTAAAAATCTGATTTTTGTACTTCTATCTGTCCCTCTCCACAATTAGTTTCTGAAGAGCAAATTATATATTCGTCTTTTAACTTCTTTCATTGTGTCACCATTGTTGGTAATTAATGACTCAAGATATTTGAAATTTTCCACCACCTCCAATTTTTTCCTCATTAACATATCTTGACGTAAACTACTGAACATAAACTTGCCTGGTAATAGTAAATCACAAACAATATAAAAAAAACGCTGGGGTTGACTGAGGTCTTGTGAAGGACATGCAACTAACTTTTTAAGAAACATTTAAAATTGAAATAAGGGAATCTCTGTACATATATTAAGGGGACAAGGACATGTTAATATACAAAATGGAGTCATGTTTATATATATATTCTAATGGAGAAAACCTTGAACTTGTTTATGATGATTACACAGCATTACTCTCAAAAACACAAATGGAAATTGAGAAACTAAATATGTCAATGAAAAGCAAAATTAAAAACAAAATGTATATATCTCAATGCAACAAAAACAAACAATGATAACCAATGAAATGAATGTGTCAGTGTAGAGAGATTACAGAAAGTGGGAAGTTTTGAATATCTAGGTTCACTGCTAGTGGCCTATTTAAATGCGAAAGCAGAAATTATAAGACCAAAAATTGCTGTGCTAAAACTAAAGCAATTAAAACCTTTATGGATTGGAACAGAAAACAACAAAAGTCAGAGCAGTAAGAGCACATTTATTTCCTGCAGCAACATATGGGTGCAAAACTTGGACGTTTAATAAATCAGCTAAAAGTCACATTTGTGCCTTTGAATATAAAATGTTACAGAAGAACATTAAAAATTCATTGGGTGTAAAAAAAAGAAATAGAACAAACAGATCTACCCAACAGAACTCAAAACAGAACATGATTGGTTATTAAAATAAATTCAAATTGATGAAAATGAAAAATTATGGGCATATAAAAAGTGACATGAATGTCTGGAAAAGATAGTTAGGGAGGAAGATGTACTTTGAAATCAAAGAAGAAGACTACAACATAGATGGTTTCAAGATGGATAATTTACATGTGACAGCAATATCGGCATATGATAGATATACAATTTGAAAATTTGTTTGAGGGGGCAAAGTTCTGCATAGACAGGCCATTGGATGATGATGATGATAATGATACTAATTTATTATCGTTGTAAATATTTTCAACATTTGCATGATCTGCAGCTGGAGAGCAGATTTACAGAATCCTGAGTAGCTTGTGTGATATGGATAGGAAGGCAGAGATAGCAGAGCAGATCAGAAAATTCATGGCTGATGACCTGGCTCCAGAACAGATTAGCATCATGTCACAATATTTAGATATGCTGGAAACTGATATAGAGGCCGAGGAAAGATGTGAGCATGAGGACTGGTTTGAGGGTTTGTGTGTGTTTGTGTTTGTTGATTTCATCAGCATCATTTGTCCTGAAAATGAAGTTGATTGTGCTTTGTCTGCTTACAGAGAAGCTGTGATATTTGTGTCTTGTGGCTTATATATTCAACTTCAGCACAGTGTCTTTAGGAGCAGTGTTGCTTTTTCTCTTAGAGCTCTACATTTTCAAGGAGATTGCAGTGGTGCAACTTGTTTGTAGGATCACCACTTGGTTCAAGGAGATTGCAGTGGTGCAACCTGTTTGTAGAACCACCACTTGGTTCAAGGAGATTGTAGTGGTGCAACCTGTTTGTAGGACCACCACTTGGAGGTGGGTAGATTCTTGGCAAGCTCCAGTTCTCAGTCAGCTCCGGTTCTCAGTCAGCTTCGGTTCTCAGTCAGCTTTGGTTCTCAGTCAGCTCCGGTTCTCAGAGCCTGAAGCAAGCACTTAAGCTGTGAGACACAGACTAGATTCATTTCTTTTACTAATTGTATTGTTGTGGTTTTAGAAGAATGATGAGAATATCATAGACCGAGAAAACTAAGGAATTGATAGCTGACTGTAATGTTGTCATTTTAGAAGAACGAAGAGAAAATCGTAGATTGGTGAGCAGTGCACATCAATAAATTCGCAAATATTGATTGGCAATCATTAAAGTAGAGGACAGAAGCAGAGATTAGAAGACAGAAGCAGAGATTAGAGTACAGAAGCAGAGATTAGAGGACAGAAGCAGAGATTAGAAGACAGAAGCAGAGAGTAGAGGACAGAAGTATTTCTACGAGTGTCAGTCATTACCTGGGAATGTATTTATGTGCTGTGTTTCTGTATGGATACTTATAGTTCCAGTGGTCAGTTGGTTATGCACACATCTCACTCCATCCAACACCATGATCCTTCCTGCTGGTGCCAAACTGAGCCGTAGCCGCTTGTTTGTGTTTCCTTGTGCAACCAGCAATCATTTATAGACAGTTTGTATCTCTCTTGCTCAATCTCCAAACTGAATCCCTGATTCCATGAGCCGTAGCCCCATGTTTGTGTTTCCTTATGCAACTATCAGTCGTTTATAGACAACATGTGTCTCTCTTGCTCAATCTCCGTGTTCACGCTGGAGGTCCTCTGAAGCCCAACGAATTGGCCTTTTCACATCCTCAAAAACTTACATAATTTGGACAGCAGCCAGTTTAGCACTTATAGATGTTATGACTCCATGCATCAAATATCAATGCCAGAAATATTTGGATTGAACCTTCTGGTGCACTGATCAAGAGTCAGTTATGATGACTACTTGTTTGTATGGGATCACTGTAAACTATCTCAGAGCTACAGTGACTGCCTCCACTTCCATTCTCATGCTTTCATGTTTCATATTTGAATATGCTCTTCTATTCAAAGATCTTGTTTTCTCTTCAAATATCACCGTCTGGCTGTGAATCTCTCACCTCACTGCACTCATCCATCAATATATACTATTGATTTATTTGTGATTTTGTAAGTATGAATTGTTTCTTTACGTTTATGCATTGGAACGAAGGTCAGTATGGCCAAATGGATACAAGCGCGCATTCTTAAACATCTGGTGTGCTGATGCCGAGGTAGCAGGTTCAACCCCTACACCTGTCAGTTGGACTAAAATACTAAAATGTTGACTTCCTTGACTTGGGACATAAATTACAAGTACCTCAGAAGTCGGAGTTTGGTCATCTGATGGCGAAGGACACTGGTAATAGGGAAAGCTAATCCACATGCAAAATTCAGTCACTAGAAGAAGTAGCATGTGTATCGACTAGGCTCGAGTTCAAAGCTAGCCAACACAAAAAACAAAATGAAACTGTTGTAATAGAAATGTCATAATAATAAAATGTCATAATAAGAATGTCATAATAATGTCATAATAAGAAAAATGTCATAATAATGTCACAATAACTGTGGTCTACGTCTGCTGAAAGTGCTAGGAATATCATTGAATCACTGTATGGATAATATACCATTTCCTTATTTTGTGACTGAATATGCCACATTTTCTAGTGTTTCCTTTCTTTTTTTCTTTCTATGTAGGAGTCAACAAGAAATACAAAACAAAAGGAGAGGTCATGAAGAATACTGCTCAACAAAGGATTCGGAGCTACTTGACCAGTGTAAGTTTCATGACATACAAATTATATTCTTCTTCTGCTTCTTTTTCTTCTACTTTACTACTTCTCATCCTACTCCTTCTTCTTTTCTTTCTTCTTTTCCTTCTTCTTCTTCTTCTTCTTCTTCTTCTTCTTCTTCTTCTTCTTCTTCTTCTTCTTCTTCTTCTTCTTCTTTTCCTTCTTCTTCTTCTTCTTCTTCTTCTTCTTCTTCTTCTTCTTCTTCTTCTTCTTCATTTTCCTTCTCCTTCTTCTTCTCTTCCTGCTATGAGACTTAGACTATATTCATTACTTTTACTGATTCTTCTTCTTTCGCCTCTTCTTTTTCTCCTCTTTCTTTTCTTCTTTTTCCCCTTTTCCTTCTCTTCTTCTTTCATTTTCCTCCTCCTTCTCCTCTTATTCTTTCCCCCTTTTCCTTCTTCTCCTTGTCCACTTTCCTCCTCTTTCTCCTCTTCTTCTTTTTCTTCTCCACCTCCTTTTTCAGGTGCACAATTGGCTCTCCATTCCTCTCTGTCATCTGATAGTTTGATAAAGCTAATGTGTAGCTTATATTGTTATTTATTGCCTAACTCTTCAAGCTTCAAATATACATTAAACTTTGTACCCTTCTGACACCTTTTGCCTAGTATTTTCCCTACATACAGCTAATTTATATATTCCACCTCTTATCTTATGACCCATACATTTTATTTGTCTTTTCCTTATGGTTTTATCTAGTGACATTTGCAGCTGTCAATAATTTGTGTTCAGCTCTTTCCACAATATTCTCAACATTTTTCTCAAAAATCACGACCCTATTTGTTCCAGATACTTCACTGTGTTGTTACTCATTGTCGTGCGTTCACATCCACAAAGAACAGGCCACAAAAACGTTTCAGTATGCGGATATTTGCACCTGTTGCGATCTTTGTGTTTTTCATGTTGTTAATTATTCTAGTTAAAGAGTCGTGTGGTGATTCTTTTCTGTTTCTCTGTGTCACATCTTCCATCGGATGTTATACTACAGTTGCACGACAGTCCTAATAACTTTTGTTCCATTATGCGGTTTCCCCTCTGATGTGTATCCACTGTGTAATTGGTAGAGGGACTTACATTCCAATAACCCTAAGAGCTATGAAGACGGTGTCGCAGCTAATGGTAGGGTCTTCCATGTCGGACAGGTCATGGGGAAGGGTCTATATGAAGCAATACACAAACCTGCTGCCTTGTTGGTAGTCTGGCAACAGTCAAAGGTTAGGGACAGTAAACCTAAAACTAAAATTGCTTGTTGAAGTCAGATGTACAGAGCCACTTTCTTGATGAAACCACACAATGCATCTCACGAAATGATGATGATGATATGCGGTTTAATATAAATATTAAATCTTTAATTCTCCACCCCATCCCCTTCCTTCACCTCCTCCTTATGCTTAACAGCAACTATGGACCCCCAAGTCTTTGTCCACGTGGGAGTAGACAGACAGACGGATGAAGAGACAAATGGCTCACTGGCACTAATTGCATAATGTAAATATTACAATGAGTTGTTGTTGTTTTTTTACATGAAAGGATTTGGCTTGTACTTTATCATTCTTCAGGTCATTAGCGATTGAATGAAAAACATCTTCATAGATGGTTCATCACTTGTAGACACCATGTCAGGTATCTATGGTGCTATCTACGTTTTTAATCTGTAGTCAGAAATACCAAATGAGTTCAGTTTCCATTCAGTAATTTTCTTTTCATTTCTAGCTTGTTTATAACTTCTTTATTTGTCACCTTGCCTGTCCATATTATTTGCTCCTTTCTTTTGTATATCCACATTCTGAGAGCATTAGCTGTTACATCAATTTATTGTTCTTTTACCTCTGTTTATTGTTCTTAGTGCTTCTACACCATATGGTAACATATCATCTATCCTTATGTATGGCAGAGGATCGATCTCTTATAGAGACAATGTCCGTGGTCACTGACCAGTATGGTCACTACCAAGAAGGAAACCATTGGCAGATTATCTTTCTTACAGATGCCTGGAAACCTATGGCAGTCACACACAAACATGGAGAAAGATTGTTACAGGGGGAAAGTTCTGCACAGGATAAGCCATTGAATTGTGATCCTCTATTATCAAAGGTGGCTTTTAATCCACATTTGCTGTTAAGCATATGTGGGACTGACATTTTTTTAATATAAAACTAAATGTGTAGCCAGAGTATATTGAGTTTGTGCTTGTTTATTATACCTTTGATATAATCACCCATCTTGGTCTTCTTCCAGCTTCATAGCCAGGTTTTTTTTAAACTGGATGTATCACAATGGTGTAAGCATAGTTGACAAAAATACTTCATATTGTGGCAAAAATGAGACACTCATTGTATGAAGTGTATGTTCTGCTGATTCTTTCATAGAAATCATAAGAACTAGCTTGATTTAAAAATTGACAAGTGAGCAAGTTGTGGACAATACACCAGAGCAAAGAAGACTTCTTAAAGTAATCAAACAGTGAAGACTGTCATTCTATGGTCATATCCTAAGACAAGAGGAAACACCTAATAGAGTACTAGAGGGCACAGTACTGAGGACAAGAGGAAGGGGTAGACCTTTGACAACATATACAAAATAGGGAGGTATAAATCTATCCTTGCAAACACATGGACAACATTGAAAAAATGGGCATGTAAAAATCTATCCTTGCAAACACAAGGACAACATTGACAAATTAGGCATGTATAAATATATCCTTACAAATACAAGGACAACATTGACAAAATGGGCATGTATAAATCTGTCCTTGCAAACACAAGGAATTAAGGAGTCTCCGTGGTGAAGTGTTGCGCCACCTGCCTCACGATCCAAAGGTCATTGGTTGGATTCCAAGCTACGTCATTCGGTTCATGAATGCAGTTTTCTTGGAGACTCCTGGGGGTTGTTGCTAGAGCTATGGGGTTCGTGCTTTGTGCTACGCTTTTGCCAGGCTGCCTGCACAAAGAGGCTACACCATATGGGATAAAACCCAGTGTAATGAACATAAAACTTGCCAAGAAATCACAAACAGCCAAAAAAATGCAGGGGTTGACTGCGATGTCATATAAAGGGTATGCAACTAGCTAATGAAGTCAATCATGTTGCCTTTTAAACTCTTGTAAACAAATGGAAGCAAACAAAGACGGGCATAATACAAACAACCAATGAATGGAATGATCAGGAAGCTTGACGACCCGCCCAGGTGCTGAAATGCTTGATGATCATGATTCCTTCAGATCATTCTCATACCATTTGTCCATTCGTCTTCTTCTCCTTCAGGTGTCTGGTCTGGATATTTTGATGAAGCATGTTTACATCCTGTGTATTTTAGGCCAAAGAACAAATCAACAAAGAGAAAGATCCAAGAACAAGAGCCTTGCTTGTGCGTGTCTTGCAAGACCTGTCCACAAAGTTAGCAAGAAATGAATACCATGGTTACTACTTTGACCGGACAGCTGCAGCAAAACTCCGGATGTGTGATAAAAAAGGATGGTTCACTTGTGAGGGGGCATTTGATGAGGGTACCTGTTCTAGACATCACAATATTAACCCTTATGCCTCGAGAGGCTACAGGCAGCTTTTTGGACTTTGGAATCTGGATCATGTGTGAGTTTCTCTTGGTGTTGTGCTTATGAGAGACAGATGTGTATGGTTTTGTTAAAGTTTTCTGTCCTTAGTAACCATGATATTAGTTTTATTATTGTTATTTACATTTGTCAGTTGGTTCTGTGGCGAAGGAGTTACGGATGTATTTTGTAATCCCACTTACTGTATTCGAAACAGCTGCGGGCGATTGGCAGCAGACCGCCTTGCATTAGTTTTGATAAAATGGTATGAGTGCCAGTCATTCAGAAAGCAGTGGCAAGCTACTGAACGTAAAGTTGCCAACGAAGTCACAAACAGCTAAAAAATGCTGGGGTTGGCTGTGACGTCCTGTAAAGGACATGCAACTAACTAACATTTGTCACAGAGAGCTGTGTTTACTCAGTGACTAGCATAATTGCCTCCCTCCTGGTGCTTATGTGTTTGAGTCCCCATTGAGGCTTATTTGTTTGATTGATTTGGGTTGCCAGGTTGATCCTGCCTCGTTTTAATTCTTTTCCTCATAAAATGGCTACCAGAGTGCTGCGAAAGTAATGCAGGTGGCAAAATATTGACCAAATTATCCCATGCATGTTGCTGTTTCCAGGAAAATATGGGTACATACTTATCTCCAACATTTGACTTGTAACTGGGCTTTGTTTTGGGTTTAGTTTATAAAAATGTTCACTGCTTCAGACTTAGTTACTGTTAGTTATAAAAATGTATACAACTTTAGCTTTAGTTAATAAAGATGTTAACAGCTTTAGGCTTTGTTAATAAAAATGTTCACTGCTTCAGACTTAGTTAATAAATATGTTCACTGCTTTAGCTTTGTTAATAAAAATGTTAAATGCTTTAAGCTTAATTAACCGAGTCACTGCCAAACAAAAAAGTGGGTTTGGACCAAATAGAAATTCATGGCAGAAAATGGGAAGTAGTGGTTTGTCACAATAGTGATGTAAACATAGTTAAAATTGTAGCAGATATATTGTATTATATATCAAATTAAAGGAGGTTGCATAAGGGACATGACAGTGTTAATAATTTTGTGCGATGGTAGGGAAATTATAACAGTAACGATATCTTTTGTAACAACAATTTAAGTAAAAGGGGTGAAAATTATTAAATATTTCCACTTATCAAGGCGTTATTTCTTATCCTTTGAAGATAATCCTATTAAATTTACTGAATAATGATAAACACACCACTTTTCTTCACCAATATCACAAGAACTGCTCCATAACACCAATAAACACAATTAAAACATTATATTTTGAAGTACACCATTTTCACACAAAATTGAAAATATCAGGAACACACAAGGCAGATTGTATTGAGAAACAATATATACATTATTCCCTAATTTAGTTATAATTATTATTATTTTAAATCTAATTATTTAAATACTCCTTAAATACTTTGTGATAGGCAAAGCAAATTTAGGGGCACAAGTGTGGCCCATTAGCGCAAGCATAATTCGACATGTGCCATCATATTTTTATGAATTTTCGCTGTTAGTGTTGTTTTCCATTATGATCACCTGCTAAATACTTTCATTAAATAATGCATGTGATATTAGTTTTATAATCTTTCACAAAGTCCTTTAAATCAGAATGTATTGGCTTCTGGCAGTCCAGAGTCATTCCATTGCGCCGATGTATCGGCTTCTGGCAGTCAATCAGTTAATTAAATTGTTCACAGCTTTAGGCTTTGTTAATAAAAAGTTAAATGCTTTAGGCTTAGTTAATAAAATTGTTCACAGCTTTAGGCTTTGTTAATAAAAATGTTGACCCTTAAGTTACACTGTTTTGCTTTTCTTATCAGAATAGAGAAGTCAAGGGAGATCATTCCCTCATTAATAGAAGCAGCCAAGAGGAAACCAATTTCAAAATCCTTGAATCACGAAGAAGTATACAGATTACTTTTCACTCGAACCAACTTAAAACTGGTTCACATCAGTTGTCACAAGAAGTCAGCGCGAACTTTGCAGACTGTTGATATAAAACAGTTGATTGAATAGCTAAGGGTGTCCAGGTTTCTTTATCAAGTTCAGCTGATAAAAAGATAGTTGCTTTACAGGAATCTGAAAACGAGCATGAAGGATTGAAATAGTCAAATAATTAAATTGTTTAATGTAGGGTTCCAAATGTTGCTGTATGTAGCCGAGGCGCGGTGTTGGGGTGAGCGCCCAACATTGCTCAAATACCTCAATGGCTCGTGAATACATAACCTATGCAGCAAAAGTCCAACTCCTGGCCTTCACGTGGCGGACCTGTTTAAACTAACAGGAGAAGGGGCGACGGCGAGTCTCTGGCGCCGGAAAATAACCAGTATGCTCTAGATGTGTATGCACGTACATGCATGCGCAGACAGGTGTGTGCGCGCGTACACATCTACACTCGAGTGAGACCACAGTCTGCTCTAGCAAAGAAAGGTGCTGAAGACGGAGGCAACCAGCCAAGAGGCGCACCACAGAAATCAGGATGCCACGCAATCACGCAAAATGGAATATGTCGACTACTGCTAATCGTTATGGTGCTCGCCCTGCTTTGGACCCCCAGGCAGGTGCAGTGCCGGGCCCTATGTCTCGAAAGGGTCCAACCCCAACTACTGGAGGTCCTTCTCAGATGTCCTGTGGAGCCAGGAGACATGAGAATAGGACGACTGGCCATACTAAACGAAGACTTAAAATAATGCACTGGAATGCGGAGGGAGTCAGCAACAAAAAAATAGAATTAGAAAAAATCTTGGACCAAGAAAAAGTAAGCATATGTTGCTTGCAAGAAACTCACCTCAATGAAAATATAGCCTTCAAAATCAGAGGCTACCAGTGTTACCGATCTGACCGAAAGAACAGGCGAAAAGGTGGGATACTGACCCTTGTAAGAAATAACATCATGGCTTCCCAAATCAAAGTCTACATGGAAGGGGCTGAGTATCAGACACTTAAACTTAAGACAGGTAATACAGATCTACATCTGATCAATTACTACTGTCCAAGTGACCGCCCACAGGCACTGGACACTCTACCACTAAAAGAAAAAATGATTGTGTGTGGCGATTTCAACAGCCACTCGCAGAGCTGGGGCTATGATCACATGGACCATAGAGGAGAGAGACTGGAAGACTGGCAGGATGAGAATAGATTCATGTTGATTAACAAGCCGTCCGACCCACATACTTTCTACTCGAGATCATGGCACTCTACAACTACACCTGACCTGGCTTTTCATTCACCAGACCTGGAGTGGAACATTACACGAACTGTTGGGAAACAACTTGGTGGCAGTGACCATCGGCCAGTCTTTCTAACTGTAGAAAATGAGCTTGTAAGTGAAAGCAGCACCCTCTCGAGGTGGAACTACAAGAAAGCAGACTGGGCAATGTACAAGCTTCGCACCAGCATACTGGTTAGAAACCTGAACACTGAGAAAGACATAAATAAAGCAGTTGAAGAGTTTGGGAAATGCATACTACAGGCAGCGCGAGAAACAGTACCAAGAGGAGCCCGTAAACAATATAAACCCTACTGGAGTAGTGAACTGGAACAGTTGCATAATGATGTTGAAGTGTGTAGAAAGCAAGCAGAGGCCACACCCAGCCAAGAGCACCACAATAAATTCCAGCATGCAAAAGCCAAATTTCAAAGGGCCAAGCTGCAGGCTAGACGGAAAAGCTGGCAGGAGAAAACAGAGTCTCTGAACTTTGAAAGAGACACAAGGAAATTGTGGAAGCTAATAAAACAGCTTAATGACGAGGGCACAGGGAGAAACTCAAAAATTGCACTACATAAAGATGGAAAAATCTTAACAAGAAAGCAAGCAGCTGACCATTTTGCGGACTCGTTCGCACAAGATAGCAATATCAAAATTAGTCCAGAGAAACAACAAGAGATTCGAGAGAAACGACAACATACAGGACAGAAGGAAATAGTACATGAGGTTCTGGAGGCACCCATCACAATCAGCGAACTGGAGCTAGCCATATCAAAACTGAAAATGAGAAAGTCACCAGGAGCTGATGGTATCTCCAATGAAATGATCAGGAACCTAGGAACAGAGGCCAAAACAAAGCTGTTGCAGATCTTCAATAACAGCTGGACCTTAGGCAGTGTTCCACAAGCCTGGAGAGAAGCAATCATGATACCCCTCCTAAAATCAGGGAAACATGGTTCCATTGCCTCTAGCTACAGACCAATTAGCCTCACCAGCTGTCTCTGCAAAACACTGGAGCGCATCATCAATCACAGACTGCAGTGGTACATTGAAAGTAAAAACATCCTTGTGCCACAGCAGGCTGGCTTTAGGCAGTGCTACTCTACGGAAGATCAGACAACCTACCTCTCTCAAGAAATTGAGGATGCACTCCAAGAGAAGAAGCTGGTGCTTGCGGCATGGATAGATCTGAAGAAAGCCTTTGACAAAGTCTGGAAAGAAGGTCTGATGAAGAAACTGAGAAACTGCAAAGTCAATGGAAGAATGTACAAATGGGTGAAAGCATACTTGCACAACAGAAGAGCCCGAGTACAGATAGACGGACTCAAGAGCAAGAAAGTACTACTGCGTCACGGTGTCCCCCAGGGCGGAGTCTTGTCCCCCACACTTTTTCTAATCTTCATCAATGATCTTGTTGCTCACCTACCGCATGGAATTAAAGCGGCAATGTACGCCGATGACCTGGTTCTATGGAGCACAAATGAATATGCATCAGTGGCCACCAGATTGCTACAAAGAGCTGTAGATACATTTGCTGCATGGGCAAATAGATGGTGTGTCAGCATAAACACTGACAAGTGCAGCACAACCCTATTTACCCTCTCTCCAAAACAAAAGGCAGGGATCATTCAGATAAATGGAACACCCCTAAGAGAAGATAAAGAACCAACATACCTTGGAGTAACATTTGATGGCAAGCTGACATGGAGAAAGCACATCAACAAAGCAGTAGCAAAAGCCAGAAGGAAAATAGCCATCCTGAGAAAGCTAAGTGGAACCACATGGGGAGCCAGTACGAAAATACTTAGCAAAGTTTACCAACAGAGCATACGACCACACCTGGAATATGGGTCAACTGCGTGGTGTTCAGCATCAAATACCACACTACAAGAGCTGGACAAGGTGCAAAATCAAGCACTTAGAGTCACCACAGGAGGGATGAGATCAACCCCTATAGTGGAAATGGAGAAGATGGGGAGGACACAGGCACTGAGTGAGCGCAGAGATACGAAAACGCTAATACAAGCAGAAAAGTTCCTCAGCTTGCCAGGCCACCCTATGAAGAACAGATTTGAAAACCTAGCTATGGGGCGGTTGAAAAGAAGTAGTTTTATCCACCAGGCCAAACGACTCTGCAGAGAAACCACTGATCTGCCCACAGTTGGTATCCCCCTAACAACTATTCCAGAGCGAACTCCATGGAAAGATGAGCATAGACTATCGTTACAAATCCAGACAAAAGTGAGAGGAATATTTGACAAGGAAGAACAGAACAGTGTGCAGCGCAGAACAGCCTCTCTTAGCTTCCTTGATGAAGAATACCCACAGGACCTCTGGATCCGAGTCTACACAGATGGGTCAGCACAAAATGCTGTTCGAAATGGAGGAGCGGGAGTGTACATAGAATACCCAAATAATACTAGGGACACAGCCAGAGTACCGACAGGAAAGTACTGCCATAACTATGATGCCGAAATTGAGGCAATCAAGATAGCAACAGAGAAATTACTAAATAACAGCAATGGTACTCAACCTGTGGTGCTACTAACAGATGCAAAATCAGTACTCGAGGCGCTCCTCTCTGGGAAATTGCCAGTACTAAGGACACTACTTTCTGAACTTAGCAGTCAGCATAAAGTCACCATACAGTGGATACCATCCCACTGTGGAGTACCCGGAAACGACAGAGCTGATCAATTGGCTAAGGAAGGAGCCAAAGAGGAACAGCCTGATGTGCCCGTTACATACCACCAAAAGAAAAGAATGATCAAATCAGTCAGAAAGCCACCAAAACCTGCTCAAGATGACTACCACATTATGGACAGACCAGAACAAGTCATTATTCTGCGCCTCAGAACAGGACACAATAGATTACGCAACCACATGTATACAAAATTCAAGATTGGTGAAACAGCCATGTGCACATGTGGATTGGCGTCGCAGACAGCAGAGCACATACTCCAAGACTGCCCAAAATATAACATATCTAGGCAAACCTTCTGGCCTAGAGAGACGACAGTGGAAGATAAACTCTATGGACCACTGTGTGAACTGAAAAAAACAGTTCATTTCATGCAAGAGACGACATTGCAGATATAGACATATTTCAAGCGAACGAAAGAAGAAAAAAAAATGTTTAATGTAATAGCAGCATTTTTGTTATGAAAGTTAACCCTTGTATGTATATTAATCCATTATATTTACACATGTAATTTTATCTGCTGCATTTACACATGCATCTTAATCTGTTGCATTTACACATGCATCTTAATCAGTTGCATTTACACATGCATCTTAATCAGTTGCATTTACGGGTCAGTGCCATGACATTTCTATTGTAGATAAAGTTGTGCACTTCTGCATCTTCTGCAGTTGCCTGGTCTGGAACACATATTTATGATCACGACTCTCCGATCCTCTCTATCATGTGATATTTTTATGACATGAATGTTGCTTATATTTATTATTTATTGGGCACGCAGCTGCAACAGTTGGGAGTTACGCTGAAAATGGCTTGAGCACAGTTATAGAGTTATGCTGGCAATGGCTTGAGCACAGTTGGATAGTTTCGCTGGCAATGTCTTGAGTACAGATGGAGAGTTACACTGGCAATGACTATTTCCACACATAAGGCTAATTTCTCCGTCTCATCTCTTCTATCGATATGCCCCATACATTCTATTTCTCTCTTTGGAGGTCATCACAGCCAAATAGATACAAGCGTTCGCTCTTAAACTTCCTGTGCGCTGATGCCGCGGTAGCGGGTTTAACCCCTGCGCCGGTCAATTGGACTAAAATGTTGACTTCGTGCCCTTGACTTAGGAACATAAATTACAAATACCTCAGAAGTCAAAGTGGGTTCACCTGATGGTGAAGGACACTGGTAATAGGGAAAGCTACTCCACACGCAAATATCGGTGCAGTATACTAGTAGTAGTAGCACATGTGTGGACTACGTTTGAGTTCAAAGCAAGTGAACGCAAAGAAATTAATTGTCTCTTGCTAATTGTTGTTGATCACAAACTGATGGTGCCTGTAGATCTCAGTGCCTCAGCATTTATTTTCCTCAATTTCCATGATTTTCTTAACATTCTTCTCAAACAGCACATCTCCACTATGTGCATCCACACCTGCCTGCATTTACATCTTTGTGCCGTGACATTTCAGTTGTAGATAACTCTATGTTCTAAAATTAATAAAAATAAAGTTTCTTGTTGCTTCACTTAAGTTAAACTAAACATTGTTTTATAATTGTTGTAAAATGAAACTGTCAAGGTAGTCTCATAGCAGTTTTGGGCTGTGAAGTTGTATGCCATTGACACCTTTTAGACCATGTTATATGAGATGGGGTGGATAGTTACATTCCTCGTCACCAACCCTTCCCAGACATTTCCCGTAATTTTGTCTGGTACCTATGTATATGAGATTGGGTTGATCCCAAAGCCATACTAGTCATTAAAAAAATCCTACCTCTACTGAGGATTGAACCTGACTCATTGTCTTAGCAGATAAGCACACTGGCAATTTTGCTGCCATGGCTTGATATTGTTGTACATTAAATTTCAGCTCTGCAATAGTGGGGTTTTATTTTTATTTTTAGGGTTGTAGGCCTTTGGGTTATGGGCCTTGATGTTTTAGAAATTGGGGTTTCGGTTTTGAGCTTAGGTTTGGGATTTGGGGTTATAAGGTTAAGATTATTTCAGCATTATATCTGCCAGGTATTAATTGTCCACATGTAGTAACATATCTGCCAGATATTCAGTGTCCACATGTAGTAACATATCTGCCAGATATTCAGTGTCCATATTTAGTAACATATCTGCCAGATACTCAGTGTCCACATTTAGTAACATATCTGCCAGATATTCAGTGTCCACATTTAGTAACATATCTGCCAGATATTCAATGTCCACATGTAGTAACATATCTGTCAGATATTCAGTGTCCACATTTAGTAACATATCTGCCAGATATTCAATGTCCACATTTAGTAACATATCTGCCAGATATTCAGTGTCCACATTTAGTAACATATCTGCCAGATAGTCAGTGTCCGCATTTAGTAACATATCTGCCAGATATTCATTGTCCACATTTAGTAACATATCTGCCAGATATTCAATGTCCACATGTAGTAACATATCTGCCAGATATTCAGTGTCCACATTTAGTAACATATCTGCCAGATATTCAATGTCCACATTTAGTAACATATCTGCCAGATAGTCAGTGTCTGCATTTAGAAACATATCTGCCAGATATTCAATATCCACATTTAGTAACATATCTGCCAGATAGTCAGTGTCCACATTTAGTAACATTATCTGCCAGATATTCAGTGTCCATATTTAGTAACATATCTGCCAGATATTCAGTGTCCACATTTAGTAACATATCTGCCAGATATTCAGTGTCCACATTTAGTAACATATCTGCCAGATATTCAGTGTCCACATATAGTAACATATTTGCCACATATTGAATGTCCACATTTAGTAACATATCTGCCACATATTTCAGTGTCCACATTTAGTAACATATCTGCCAGATATTCAGTGTCCACATTTAGTAACATATCTGCCAGATATTCAGTGTCCACATTTAGTAACATATCTGCCAGATATTCAGTGTCCACATTTAGTAACATATCTGCCAGATAGTCAGTGTCCACATTTAGTAACATATCTGCCAGATAGTCAGTGTCCACATTTAGTAACATATCTGCCAGATATTCAGTGTCCATATTTAGTAACATATCTGCCAGATATTCAGTGTCCACATTTAGTAACATATCTGCCAGATAGTCAGTGTCCACATTTAGTAACATTATCTGCCAGATATTCAGTGTCCATATTTAGTAACATATCTGCCAGATATTCAGTGTCCACATTTAGTAACATATCTGCCAGATATTCAGTGTCCACATTTAGTAACATATCTGCCAGATATTCAGTGTCCACATATAGTAACATATTTGCCACATATTGAATGTCCACATTTAGTAACATATCTGCCACATATTTCAGTGTCCACATTTAGTAACATATCTGCCAGATATTCAGTGTCCACATTTAGTAACATATCTGCCAGATATTCAGTGTCCACATTTAGTAACATATCTGCCAGATATTCAGTGTCCACATTTAGTAACATATCTGCCAGATAGTCAGTGTCCACATTTAGTAACATATCTGCCAGATATTCAGTGTCCACATTTAGTAACATATCTGCCAGATATTCAGTGTCCACATTTAGTAACATATCTGCCAGATATTCAGTGTCCACATTTAGTAACATATCTGCCAGATAGTCAGTGTCCACATTTAGTAACATATCTGCCAGATAGTCAGTGTCCACATTTAGTAACATCTCTGCCAGATATTCAGTGTCCACATTTAGTAACATCTCTGCCAGATATTCAGTGTCCACATTTAGTAAGGGAGCTGCCAGGTGTTCAGATAGTTATAGTTTTTATTTTATTTTGTTTGTATCTTCTTTGTCATTGTCCATTACTTTTCTGCTTTACTTCAGCCTGTGTTATAGAAAGACATGTTTTAATTTGTTGTAATGTATGTACTGTATTCCGGTCTCCCCGGCCTAGGGGTTAGCGACTTTCTCTGTAATCCCATTTATCCACGTGAGCAAACACGGCTGCGCGAGAATTGGTAGTGGTTCTTGCCGCGCCCGTTACTTACGGGATATGTGAGCTGGCCGCTCAGAAAGCAATGGCAAACTACTGAGCGTAATCTTGCCAAGAAATCAACAGCTGTAAAATGCTGATGTTGACTGCGATGTCCTGTAATAGGATATGCAAAAACATGTACTGTATACTAGGGGTGTCACAGTAACACACTGAATAGCATGGTTGTCTGCCAACCCAGTGGTCGTTTATTCGAATCCCCTTTGAGATAATCAAAAATAAAATAGGAATACTCTAAAATTGTTGACTGTGATAGCAGCATTCTTGTTATTACCCTTGTGGGTTTCACCATGTATTGCATTTGCTCATTTCTGCCATGACATTTCTATTGTGGATGTATATTGTGTTTCATTTTCTGCGCTCAGCTTGTATACTTTAACAAATCAGAAAGATCTTGACTGCAATAGCATATGGAAAAATAAAATACGAACAGGAAATATATGTTAGAATCCTGTGAAGAAGAAAAAAACAGACAGAAACTCAATTTTGTGTGGTAAGGTATGTGATTTTGTACAGGGTGTATTTTTAATGACTGGGTTGTTGTTTTTTTTTTAATTGCAAGTTTTGTTTTTACCTTTTATGTTGTATGAACTCCACAGAGTGTGAATACAAAACTTGGAACGGCAATATTTTCAAACACCCCACAGTCATTAAAAATACACCCTATATTTGTGGTTTCTTAATCTCACAAATGTTTATTTTGTATTATATATTTTAGCCTACACTGGTTTTATATATTTCATTTAAAATGTAGTTTTAAAGTTAACAAAAATGTTATTTCTGTAAACTGAGTGTTCTAAAATTTATATTTTTGGCAGGGAGCATATGTTATTAATGCTATTATTTATGATAGTGGTTAGTGTGTTTGCCTGTCAGAACAGTGGTCCAGGTTTAATCCTCGGCATAGCAGAATTATTTTACCCCACCAATTCGGCTCTGAGGTTTACCCAGCCTCGAAAATATGGGTAGCGGACAAATGTCTGGGGGGGGGGGGAGAAAAGGGGGGGCATGGACAGTAAGTGGTTACCCAACCTCATATGTTATGACCTAGAATACGTGAAGGCCTGACACTTCACACTTCTTAATGACAACTAGCAAGCTTGTTTGGAAAGAGCCAGAGGAAGACAGAGGGATAAATAACTTGATGGTTTGGCAGCATGGTATGGTCGGGACAGGAAAGCAGACCTGATTTGAGACTCTGGTGACCGTGTAATGATCATCATGTAGCAAACCCTTTGTAAACCATCGCGCTCATCACATCCCACTAGAATGATTCTCAATCCATCACCACCCGCCTGTCTCATGCATTGTCATGACCAGAATGCCTTTAATTTCCTGTGTCCCCTGTCGGTTTAGTTGATCCCTGCCTCTTCTCCAGGAAGTATGCCTTCCTTTACTTTCTTTCTAAACCACCGTGTCATTTAACATGGCCAAAGGGTTTCAGTTTCCCAGACTAGATACTGTTTGTAAGCCAGTTTTCAATGATGTTCAGATCTGGTGAAGTGTCAGTATTTTCCTGTTCACTGATCCACAGTATTCTCAAGGTCTCTCTGTAACATTTAAGTTTGAATATCTTGATTTTCTTCTTTAGTGATTGTCAAATGTTCCATAATTCACATCAACATATTGCCAGTTTGCTGATGTAAATCTTTTAGCTCCAAATATTTGTTACCTTCAGCATTGCTAGTTCCAGCCTCTTTTTAACTTCTTTTTTAACAGTTACCGTTGTTGATTATGGAGCTGAGGTATTCACAGTTTGCGACATTTTCAATTTCTTGTTGATTGTCATTTTTAGTTGGCATGTGGTTTTAACTGTTGTGGCAGCTTATAAAGGCAGTTTAACCAAAATGTGTGTGTATAGGGAAGGCATGATGGTGCAGTGGCTTGCATGCTTGCCGGCCATCCTAGAGGTTGTGTGTTTGAATCCCCCTTGAGCCACAGGTTTTGTTTCTTTGTCAGCCCAGCCTAAAATGGGTACCAGAAAATGTCCTGGGGAGTAAAGCGGGCCTCTTCACCCATCAAGTGCTGATTGGTCTAACAAACCTGGTGCTGGTACCAAATAGCCAGAATGTTCCTCATGATTAACTGCGTTTGTTCAATTTTATTTGTATACATTACACTCTTATAAAAACCATACTGGAGGACAAGGTTGAGGGCAAATGAGCAAGAGGCAGATATTGATACAAGTGGGGAGATAACATCAAGAGATGGACGAACATCAATTTAACAAAATGTACAGTCAAGGCGAGAGACAGTGTTGGAGATCCATTGCAGCCAACCTTCATTGTGGAGATGGCACCTGATTGATTTGTATACATAATTGTGCACTACCTCAACACTGGGCATTTTAACACTAACATTAGTCATACATCTGTAAGACACTAAGGCATTCCTCAGTGTTTTGCTTACCTTTTTATCTGTGTGTTTGTGTGAGAGAGAGAGAGAGAGAGAGAGATCTAAAAGTAAATGTTTTGCACTTTATTATGAAAGAGTTAAGGCATTACCTGAATATTGGTGTGAACTTCAGCCCTCTACAAATTACCTCCACAAACGATGCACTTCTCCCAACTCTCCTTCACCAATCTGATGACCCAATTTTAGTTTCCCCTGTCTGGGCCCAGAACCACCTCTGTAGTTCAGAAACCAAGTCCTGGTCATTGGGAAAGCGTCCAGGAAGTGAATTCGTGTTTGGAAACAAGAGGAGGCCACTCTGAGCCAAGCCCACCAAGTATGGTGGATGGGACATGATGCTACTACATCAGCACTGCTAGGCAGGGTCAATGGGGTCAAGAGCTGCAAGAACTGGCACATTGCCCTAAAGCAGTTGAAGGCCTTGACAGCATTCCATGTCTTTTGCATGTTGTTGTTTTTTTTTGGGGTCATAAATTCCGGAGAATTTTTTGATAGTACGTGGAATTGGTAGGAAGGTTTTTTTTTAATGCATATTCTTTATAGGAAGTTGCCATCATGACCTGATTTACTAGGCAATTTTACGTGCAGTAGTTTACCATTGCTTTCTAAATGAGAAGTCAACTTTTAAGTCCAACAGGTAGCCCATGGAACAAACCCCTTTCATCCAAAGTTTAAACTTCTTAAATCTCTCAGCCTAGCTGGCATCCAATAGGAAGGTAGTAGGTGAGTATTATCCCTCAGCAGCCCAAAAGATGTTGAGCATGATCTTTCCCACCAAGGGTTTCAACTATGCCTTCTCTGGTGTTGGTGAAAAAGAATGTTTCCATTGCTTTATCTGGTCTTTGGCCAGGCAGGCATTGTAATCATCGAAAATTTGTCCACAGTAACCAGTCTAGGAAATAAAATGTTCCTCAGCATTGCATATGTCCAACATCTGCACGGCTGCTTCGGCTTCATGCTCCTTTTGGAATGGTGTGAAGAAGCTGGGAACCTGATAGAGCTCTGACATGTGAAGTTGTTCACACAAAATCTTCTGTGAGGTCCCATAACTTAGCCCCAGCTCAGCCATGATTTCCTTGACAGTTGTGCACCTGTCTGAGCAGGCTAGGGTCTACACTCTGGCAACGTTGCTATCACCATACGCAAAGGATAGCCTGAATGCAGCTGTGGCACATTTGAAAGATATTTTCCAACTTTTCAGTGTTGTACGAAGGACTGGCATCCTTATAAATGGCTAACATCTCATGAATTTGTTTCGCAGATTTGCCTTGCAGGAATTTGATTGCGCAGTGAGCCTCCGTATTATCCATGCATAAAGTTTAAACCAATAGTGTGTCTTTACAATGACACAGAAAACACTCCTGTCTATCTTAACAATGTCTTAATAAAGTGCAAAACTCTTTGACCTCCCCTCATATATATATATAATATTGGGTGGAAGCTGTTACGTTTCTTTTATTAATTTTCTCTGTAGTGATGTATTTTTTAAAGATGCATATCCTTTACAGGACAATAGTCAACCCCAGCATTTTTATATTTATGTCTTAAACATCTCTGTAAATGAAATGTCCACAATGGAATGTGCCTAAGTATTTGCATTCCCAAGTGACCAAGTAGAATGTCTATATATTTTTTTATGTTTATAGCACCAAATAAAATTGTACGATGCATGCTATATTTTATTCTTCCTCTTCTTCTGCGTTCATCAGGATTTTTTTTTTTTTCCGGACATGACTGCGTTGTGCCTGTTTACAGCAAAGCTGCGTTCTTGCGCCATTAGGCCGACACATCAGACTTCTGCGGGCATTTGTTGACCGGGTTAACCTTCCCGGGGATATATTTTATTCATATATATATGTATTCACATTTATGCAGTTATATTATTTTCAACGATTTTAAGAAGAGTACTGGGGCATATTTATGATTATTAATCAAATGTATTGTTACAGCTCTTGCTTATTATTTTTATTTGGTTAGATAATTGCACGGAAGAGTTGAAAATTCCTTGGACAGCCAAAGTGTTTTGAAAGAGGCTAAGATAAGCAGACAACTTATCATTGTAGTTATTTTCTTATAAACAAAAGAGAAAAGCTGGAACATGTGACAATATGAAACATTTATAGGAAAAGAGAAACTACTAACTCATCATCATCATGTGTCATGCCAATAAGCATGGGCAGACATGTTTCGCCACCAGAGTGGTGGATCAGCTCAGTGTTCTTGTCTCGACCATATCACATGGCCAAGCGATCCAGACAACCTCTTGTTCTTTTCCCGTCGATCTTGCCAGTTGTCACCAAGTTCTCTAGATAATTTCTTCTCATAACATGCCCAAACAAATTTGACTGCCTACGTCTAATGTCTCTAATCAGTTTACAATCTTCATTTGTTTCTTGTAGTACTTGGTCATTGGTTTTTCTGTCTGTCCATGGTATTCTTTGCATTCACCTCAGAAACCACATTTCTACTGCCAATAGATGTTTTTCAGAGCTGGTAACTACTATCTGATGTCATGGCTGCCCCTAGATATTTATTTCTCTTCCATCTGATGGCATGGCTGCCCCTAGATATGTATCTATATCATCTTCCATTTGATGTTATGGTTCAATCAATCAATCAATCATGTGCCATGCCGGAAAGCGTGAGCAGTCATGACTCACCATTTCACTCGATCACCAGTGTCGTGGATCAGCTCAGTGTTCCTGTCTCGTCCATGCCATGTGGCCAAGCCATCCAGGAATTTTCCTCTCAGTCTTCCTCTTGGTCTGCTCCCTTCGATCTTGCCAGTTGTCACTAAGTTCTCCAATCCATTTCTTCTCATAACATGTCCACAAAATTTTGACTGTCTACGTCTAATTTCTCTAATCAGTTTACGATGTTCATTTGTCTCCTGTAGTACTTGGTCATTGGTTTTTCTGTCTGTCCATGGTATTCTTTGCATTTTCCTCAGAAACCACATTTCTGCAGCCATCAGATGCTTTTCAGGTTGACTGCTCATTGTCCAAGTTTCACATCCATACAAAAGAACAGGCTCTATGTATCCCCTCAACACTCTTTTTCTCGTTTCAATTGACATCTTCTTATTGGTCAGAATGTTTTTCATCTTGCTAAAGGCTACTTTCGCCATGGCGATTCTTGTTCTAATCTCTTCAAGGCATCTCCCATCCGATGTTATGACTGTTCCGAGATAATTGAACCGATTCACTTGTTGAAGAATATTTCCATTTACTTGTATATTACATTGTGGCACTTCTTCCTTCCTATGTTATGGTTACCCCTAGGTATTTATCTATCTCATCTTTCATCTGATGTCATGATTTTATTTATTTAGTTACATGTCCTTCACAGGATGTAGCAGTCAACCCCAGCATTTTAGCTGTTTGTGATTCGTGGGAAAGTTTTATGTTCAGTAGTTTGCCATTGCTTTCTGAACGACTGGCACCCATACCTTTTTCGAAAAAAAACCAGCACACTGTGTATACGGGGTTACGAATCACGTCCGTAACTCGTAACTGCTTCACCATGGAGACTGGTGATGTCATGATTTCCCCTAGGTATTTATCTGAGACTGAGGTTGGTAGACTTCTATCCCGCTACCAAAGTACAATTTCCACTAGGACCATGTTGCAAACACAACACCATTGAGGCATGCAAGACCCACTAGAACACCACATCTGCAGTGGCATAGAAGGATGTGCCCAGGTCATGCATGATTCAGCACGGCACACAGGATTGGCTGAGATCAGGCCCAGGTCATGCATGATTCAGCACAAAACACAGGATTGGCTGAGATCAGGCCCAAGTCGGTCATGTTTCTTCACATAGAAGGATGTACCAAGGTCATGCGTGATTCAGCACAGTACACAGGATTGGCTGAGATCAGGCCCAAGTCGGTCATGTTTCTTCACATAGAAGGATGTACCAAGGTCATGCATGATTCAGCACAACACACAGGATTGGCTGAGATCAGGCCCAAGTCGGTCATGTTTCTTCACATAGAAGGATGTACCAAGGTCATGCATGATTCAGCACAGCACACAGGATTGGCTGAGATCAGGCCCAGGTCGGTCATGTTTCCTTGACAGGTTCTGGACATGTCATCTGCAGACTCCAACCCAGTGCCAAGAGGCAACCCGGTTAATGAGCTAAAACACGCTCTGCTTTGTGTGCCTGTCACTGTCATAGTTTATGATTTGTTTCTTTATTTTAGCCATCGATGACATTCGTTTCAGACCTATATACACGCGTCTGTGCGACATTCATACTCATGTGTGTGTGTGAATATGTAATTACACGAGTGTGGGTGTCTTAGGGATCTCCATGTTGAAATGATCAAGCCATCTGACTCCCGCTCTGAAGGTCATGGGCTCGGGGATCTTATTCAAACCATGAGTGCAATTTTCCAGAGAATCCTGAGGGTCATTGCTGGAGCCATGGAAGCCTTGGCAGGCAACTTGCCCGTTCTACAGAGAGAGACCGAGATAGATGGGGATGACATCAGGTGCAGTGAAGTCAACCCTCTTGTCTCTATCCCTTTCTTAATGTCAGTAAACGGTAATACCTGCTTTCTGTTAGCACTGAATGTTGGGCGGCACTTACCAAACCCAACACCCCACATTGTGCCAACAGCTTCGGGCGGAGCTCAATTGGGAGGGTACAAGCCTTACCCTGGTGCTAGGAAATGCAATCTAAAGACTACATTTGTCGTGGCAGGGCAGACCAGGCTCCAAGCCTTGGTTGGCAACTGGTCTATGATCGAAGCTCAGTTAGAGCATTGCTTTGCTGATCCGGCAGTTGTGTCTTGTTCCAGACGTATTGGTGTTATCTTTCCCCTGGAGTAAACTAAGCAGACCGAGAGAGAGATCATGCTACACAGGCAACACATGGTCTCTACAATTCAGCCCAGGCTTTGTGCTATGGAGAGGTATAACTCCATCCCTAGTCTTAATCAATCTCAGAATCAAAGCAAGAGGTTACATTTACGGGTTATAAGTCCTTGTTTGCGTAATGGTGTAAATGACCATATGTTCACATGCATCCATTGTGGATGAACATTTACAGCGCAATTTGATCTGATCATCACATTCGCTATCATCATGGCTTGTACTACTTATTAAGCCTTTGTTTTTTTTGTTAAGCACAATGTAACAAACTAGTAAACACATACAAACATTTACAAGTACTTACGAAACACAGAACATTTACAAGTACTTATGAAACACAGAACATTTACAAGTACTTATGAAACACAGAGTAACAACTGGACGACTTCATGTATTTAATGATCAACTCTGCACTGTATTCAAATTAGCAAACACAACGAAGCCTAAGAAAGAGAACAAAACCAATGGCTCATTTCAATGCCCAAAGGAAGACAACTGTTTGCAATGGAAATGAGCACAAACAGACCAAGGGAGATAGATACATAACAATGTCACTGGCATTATGCACCCATTCACCAACAATCTGAACATTCTTCACCTCAACCGACACATCTGCCCCCCAATGAAGCTGTCACTTCAGAATCCTTGACCTTTCTCTCTCAAATGATTATCTATCTCTTTCAAAAAACTTCTGCATTAAAAGTCCAATTCTTTCATCTAAACTGACACAACTCTTCAGTCAATTTCTCTATGATAACCATGATATAGTTACAAATCTTGAATGCTGATGAAACGCGCCACACATGCGAACAAGACACAAACTGTTTTCCCTGCACCAGGCAACTGTGATCAAACATCAACACTGATGGATATGTAGAATGTGAGGAGGACAGGCTCACTGTAGTACTCGCACTTCACGCATCTCCTTTCAGATACCATGTCATATTCACAGGTCCACGGAATGACTACTCTGTTTTTCTTAGCTGAGCTTTTGGTCCAGAATCATTCCAAGCTATCTATGCAGTGTTCACTTTTGCTCATGTGTATTTATGCCAATCGCTCCCACATGGTTCAACAAGGTTAGCTGAAATTTACTGCTGGACACTTATCTACATTGAGACAGGTGCTCGTCGGGTGCTTTTGTCCACCAAAGTTATCATTTAATTTCATCTCTCTTCTGTCATTTCTGCGATCATGACTTTTTGCTCATTTTCAAGACACTAACTTCCCACTTCATTTCTTCGATGAGCACACTTAATTTCTTCCATGAGCACACTAACTTTTTCAGGCCCAAAACAATTAGCAAGCAGGTGCCTGGAAGGGGAAATACCCACTAGGAAAAACCAGAAGCCCGTGATTTTCAGTCTAAATAAATACGTAGTGAAAGTGATCACTGAAGACGCCAGATTTTTCCAAAATCCTCTGACCAAATGTAAAAAAGTACAAGAATACATTACAAGCTAGTTGTGTTTCATGAAAAATAGTCAACCACATTACCCAATACTTGGCATCTACTGTTATTCTATTTCCAGATTATTTACAAGTTACTCGTTACTTTATTATAAGTAACTGGTTACTTTGCATCGACTATGTTCATGTCTCAATAAGATATTTAGAAACATGACCATTTACTGTTGCAGTTTTTATACAGGTCTTTCTTTCTTTATCACTCTTCTTCTAATGCTAGAATGTTGAATAAAATAAATTGAAAAATTGTATACATATGGTACAACACTGATACAACTCTTTATTACATCGCCGGTATAAACCTTCAACATCTTGCTTGCATCAAGTTCAACACATGTCATCACTTTAATCTTTTAAAGGACCTCGCAATCAATGTAAAAATAAACCAATTGAACCTTGGTATAAAGAAAAATAGACACACAATACAATGCTCGTAACTAGTACAACACCATATAAACACTTGACAATATGCAATTCTGGTGACAACATGCAGCTGTGACTTTAGTCAATACTTTGTGTCAACTGTTGAAGCATGGGATACAATCATCAAGAGATTTCACAGTCACAACAACCTCAACTATCTCCTGGAAATGTCATTAATTTAAAATATCAAAGCACACACTGGCGTTGAAGAAATGACTTCAATAGTTCACCTGTGTCAACTGTTGAAAAATGGGTCACAAGCACGACAGACTTCAGATTTAGAACCTCAGTTTTTCCATGGAAATATCATTACTGTAAACACCAAAACACACACTGGCAGTTGAAGAAATTACTTCAATACTTTATCTGTGTCAACTGTTGAAACATGAGTCACAAGCACTGAATCATAGACAAGCACTACAGATTTGAGTATTAAAACCTCAATTTTCCCATGGAAATGTCATTACTGTAAACATCAAAAAACACACTGGCAGTATTGCTTCAATGCTGTATCTGTGTCAACTATTGAAACATGAGTGACAAGTATTACAGAATCACAACAATCTCAATTTTCCATATGGAAATGCCATTAGTTTCAAACACCAAAACACACACTGGCAGTTGAAGAAATGACTTCAGCAATTTATCTGTGTCAACTGTTGAAACACGAGTCAGAAGCACTGAAACATTGGTCGCAAGCACTACACACCTCAGAATTAGAACCTCAATTTTCATGGAAATGTCATCAGTTTAAAATACCAAAACACACAATGGCGGTTGAAGAACATAAAAGGTTTTTTTCTCTTTGTTAGGCTTCATGAAGCTTTCCACTCTCTTAAACAAGCACCTTTAAACAAACATAAATAAAAAAAAAAAAAATAGAAAAGCCAAAAGATCACAATCCAGTATTATAAACCGATTAACACACCAAAATAAAAAAAAAACATTCATGGCTAAAAGTATAGAGTTCATGTGCACACTTCAAGATTTCATATCATATTTCTTATAATCTGAAATGTCTGAAAGAAATCAAACACCCACACACTCCCGTGTATGACAATTATTCATCTCTGCATGAACTGCACTCGCACATAACAGCCTAAAGAAAGGTCACCTAGAAATGAACCGTAACATTTTCAAACGCTGGTCATTCTACTTAACACAATAAAAAAAAGCATGCCATGATTTGAACAGGTCAGAGTTTCTCAGACCAAATGAGAAAGCCAAAGTACATCCAAGAACACATATTTTTCACATCATGCTCATTGCATATGACAATTGCTGACAGACAACTTGGCGCTGCGTGAATACAAGATACAGCCAACCATGGCTTTAGATTCTCCTCCCTCGTCCACTCTGAAGAAGACACTGCCTAATGTTACTTGATGAGCTGCAGAAGCCTAGTGGCTAGCCTGCTTGCCTGCCAGCCAGTGACCATGTGTTTAAACCCCACCAAGACACATTTTGCAAACAACCCTGGCCTCCCAGCTCAAGCTTGCCTACAAGGGGTATCAGGAAATGGTCTGGGAAGTACAGGCGGCTTGTGAGACAATGACATGGCCATGGAGACATCGCCATGGAGTGCTGACTGGTGTATACAGGCAGGCAGTTAGACAATGACATGGCCATGGAGTGCTGACTGGTGTATACAGGCAGGCAGTTAGACAATGACATCGCCATGGAGTGCTGACTGGTGTATACAGGCAGGCAGTTAGACAATGACATGGCCATGGAGTGCTGACTGGTGTATACAGGCAGGCAGTTAGACAATGACATGGCCATGGAGTGCTGACTGGTGTATACAGGCAGGCAGTTAGACAATGACATCGCCATGGAGTGCTGACTGGTGTATACAGGCAGGCAGTTAGACAATGACATCGCCATGGAGTGCTGACTGGTGTATACAGGCAGGCAGTTAGACAATGACATCGCCATGGAGTGCTGACTGGTGTATACAGGCAGGCAGTTAGACAATGACATGGCCATGGAGTGCTGACTGGTGTATACAGGCAGGCAGTTAGACAATGACATGGCCATGGAGTGCTGACTGGTGTATACAGGCAGGCAGTTAGACAATGACATGGCCATGGAGTGCTGACTGGTGTATACAGGCAGGCAGTTAGACAATGACATGGCCATGGAGTGCTGACTGGTGTATACAGGCAGGCAGTTAGACAATGACATCGCCATGGAGTGCTGACTGGTGTATACAGGCAGGCAGTTAGACAATGACATGGCCATGGAGTGCTGACTGGTGTATACAGGCAGGCAGTTAGACAATGACATGGCCATGGAGTGCTGACTGGTGTATGCAGGCAGGCAGTTAGACAATGACATGGCCATGGAGTGCTGACTGGTGTATACAGGCAGGCAGTTAGACAATGACATGGCCATGGAGTGCTGACTGGTGTATACAGGCAGGCAGTTAGACAATGACATGGCCATGGAGTGCTGACTGGTGTATACAGGCAGGCAGTTAGACAATGACATGGCCATGGAGTGCTGACTGGTGTATACAGGCAGGCAGTTAGACAATGACATCGCCATGGAGTGCTGACTGGTGTATACAGGCAGGCAGTTAGACAATGACATCGCCATGGAGTGCTGACTGGTGTATACAGGCAGGCAGTTAGACAATGACATGGCCATGGAGTGCTGACTGGTGTATACAGGCAGGCAGTTAGACAATGACATGGCCATGGAGGCATCGCCATGGAGTGCTGATTGGTGTATACAGGCAGGCAGTTAGACAATGACATGGCCATGGAGTGCTGACTGGTGTATACAGGCAGGCAGTTAGACAATGACATGGCCATGGAGTGCTGACTGGTGTATACAGGCAGGCAGTTAGACAATGACATGGCCATGGAGTGCTGACTGGTGTATACAGGCAGGCAGTTAGACAATGACATGGCCATGGAGTGCTGACTGGTGTATACAGGCAGGCAGTTAGACAATGACATGGCCATGGAGGCATCGCCATGGAGTGCTGATTGGTGTATACAGGCAGGCAGTTAGACAATGACATGGCCATGGAGTGCTGACTGGTGTATACAGGCAGGCAGTTAGACAATGACATGGCCATGGAGTGCTGACTGGTGTATACAGGCAGGCAGTTAGACAATGACATGGCCATGGAGTGCTGACTGGTGTATACAGGCAGGCAGTTAGACAATGACATGGCCATGGAGTGCTGACTGGTGTATACAGGCAGGCAGTTAGACAATGACATGGCCATGGAGTGCTGACTGGTGTATACAGGCAGGCAGTTAGACAATGACATGGCCATGGAGTGCTGACTGGTGTATACAGGCAGGCAGTTAGACAATGACATGGCCATGGAGTGCTGACTGGTGTATACAGGCAGGCAGTTAGACAATGACATGGCCATGGAGTGCTGACTGGTGTATACAGGCAGGCAGTTAGACAATGACATGGCCATGGAGTGCTGACTGGGGTATACAGGCAGGCAGTTAGACAATGACATCGCCATGGAGACATCGCCATGGAGTGCTGACTGGTGTATACAGGCAGGCAGTTAGACAATGACATGGCCATGGAGACATCGCCATGGAGTGCTGACTGGGGTATACAGGCAGGCAGTTAGACAATGACATGGCCATGGAGTGCTGACTGGTGTATACAGGCAGGCAGTTAGACAATGACATGGCCATGGAGTGCTGACTGGTGTATACAGGCAGGCAGTTAGACAATGACATGGCCATGGAGTGCTGACTGGTGTATACAGGCAGGCAGTTAGACAATGACATGGCCATGGAGTGCTGACTGGGGTATACAGGCAGGCAGTTAGACAATGACATGGCCATGGAGTGCTGACTGGTGTATACAGGCAGGCAGTTAGACAATGACATGGCCATGGAGTGCTGACTGGTGTATACAGGCAGGCAGTTAGACAATGACATGGCCATGGAGTGCTGACTGGTGTATACAGGCAGGCAGTTAGACAATGACATGGCCATGGAGTGCTGACTGGGGTATACAGGCAGGCAGTTAGACAATGACATGGCCATGGAGACATCGCCATGGAGTGCTGACTGGGGTATACAGGCAGGCAGTTAGACAATGACATCGCCATGGAGACATCGCCATGGAGTGCTGACTGGGGTATACAGGCAGGCAGTTAGACAATGACATGGCCATGGAGTGCTGACTGGTGTATACAGGCAGCTAGTGAGACAATGACATCGCCATGGAGTGCTGACTGGGGTATACAGGCAGGCAGTTAGACAATGACATCGCCATGGAGTGCTGACTGGTGTATACAGGCAGCTAGTGAGACAATGACATGGCCATGGAGACATCGCCATGGAGTGCTGACTGGTGTATACAGGCAGGCAGTGAGACAATGACATCGCCATGGAGTGCTGACTGGGGTATACAGGCAGGCAGTTAGACAATGACATCGCCATAGAGTGCTGACTGGTGTATACAAATCTGCAGCCATCACTATGTACACAATACACCTCCAGCTATGTAAAAGGCTCCTCCCCTTGAGCCAGCAGTGTTATTTCAGTCTCTCTGTGCTTACATCCACACAGCCCTGGAGATTTGGTTTTATAGAAGAATGTTGGGAATTAATTGGGCAGCCAAAATGAGCAATCAGGATGTTTTAAGGGAAGCTGGGTCGCAAAGACAACTTATCACAAACACCAGACAGAGGCAGTCATAATTTTTTGGCTACGTTATGAGAAGATAAAAATTGGAACATGTGATAATCGGAAATATTTGTGGAATGAGAGATAGAGGAAGATAGCGTGAGAAGATTCTTGTGTCATGGCACAGAAGGGAGTCAACACACAAACTGATCCATGACATCGGAGATCGTAATTTGTGGAGAGGCATGATCGCCCATGCCAGCCGGCAAGGCACTGGATGATGATGTGCTTTCATTACAGGATCACCACCATTGCTGGTATGTGCCTGCCTGCAGAGTTTTTCCAAGCTGAGGTAAGATGACTGCTGGCCCAGGCTGTCAGATATTATGAATCAGTGAGCCTTAATAGTATAGAGAAAAGGTGCCTAAATGTACGACATGATGAATACTCTGTAATCATTTCTCTGAAAAGCACTTTACAGCAAACAAAAGGCAGCCGTGAGAATATGTGATGGTACAACAGATTGGTTTGATATAGATAAAGGCGCCAGACAGGGTTGCAATTTGTCCCCTAATGTGTTTAACTTATGTACTGAAAACATCATGAGGAATGTTAGAGAAAATATCCACAAGGAACAATTTGTTCACTTTGTAATCAGACAACTAAAACCACCAGAACTTTGATGTGCAGACAACACAGTTTTACTTTCAGCAACTCAAATGGGAACTGAGAACCTATTTAGCAAAGTCAGTGCTAGAGCAAAGGAAAAAACAAAATGTATATTTCAATGCAACCCACAAAACAAATGACAATCGAGAAAACAAATACGCCAATACATACATTTGTCAATGGAGAGAAATTACAGAAAGTAGCAGTTTGGTTTATATAGGCATGTGTTGAGTGGCACTGTTGCACTACACCCGCTCCACTTGAAGACAAATTGTATGCAGATGTCCAACAAGCTGAAGCTGACTGCTGCTATCATTGGATTTATTCGTACGGATGCCTAAATGTGTCAGGCGGGCGTTGGAAATGTGATGACAGAGATTAAGAGAGGAACAAACACTGCTATGCAAAACTAAAGCATAACCTCCTTCATGAACTGTAACAGACAGAACCAAACTCAGAGCAGTAACACTAAGAGCATGCATATGTCTCGTGGCAACATACGGGCGTGAAATTTGAATGTGTAACAAATCAGCTAACAAGCACATATGCAACTTTGATCATACATGAAAAAAAAGACTGTAAAATGTACTAAATGGAAAAGAAAACAAACAGATCTATCCAACAAGAAAAAGTCTGGTTATTAAAAGAAATACAATTAAGAAAAAGTGAATATTTTGGGCAGGTCAAAATACATGAATGTCTGTCTGAAAAATGTCAACATAGAGGAAAGCGTGCAGGGAGGCAGGGAGAAAAGGAAGATCACAACACAGCTGGGTTCAACATGTGACAGATACTTTACACACAGCAGCAACAGAAGCAGGTCATCCGACTCATGGTAGGGAGAAATATCAAAAACCTCTTATGGGGGACATGTTCAGCACAAGGCAAGCTACTGAATAATGATGAACCAGGTACCTAACTAAATAAGTCGAGCAATTTAATCCAGGATGAGCAGCGCAGACAGGAATCTGTCCACTAGTACATGTTTACAGCCAATTCGTCCGTATGAAGCATCTAACAATAACACATACACACACACACTCTCTGGAACATATTCCCAGGGACCACTAAATACAAGATTAGCTACGAGGGAAATCAAAACAGAGTATTAAAAAAAAATAGTTGATACACTGTGTTCATGCAAGACTAATAATATAAAGTATTACAAAATACCATTGGCAACTGTACAGAAAAGCAAGCTTGAGAAAACAAACACACACACCCACGCTTTCAATAAACACCAATTATACTGAAATGTTCCTTCCAGGTGTTTTCAATGTCAGGACATCGAAGTAACAAAATAATATCAGGAACTTCCATCTTATACTTTTGCAGGGACCTATCAAATGACCTACTTTCTCAGGTGTCTGTAGGAAGACTCCAGTAATCTAACCCATCTGAGAGCTGATGGCCAGGACTCATTTGTGTCATCTGTCATTTACTGCCAATATAGTAGCTTGCGGTATAGGTGGCCGGGTGGAGAGTATCTTGAGCCTGGGGAATTAAGGCCGCCTGGCTAGTGCAGTCGCCACGAACTGTGCAGGTTAGAGTTTTCTTTTTGACCCCGACAGAAAAAAATTCCACACTTTACCGAGGATTTTAACCCGGGTCTCTCGAAGGAGAATCTGACATTCTAGCCACTCGGTTAGCCGCTCCTCATCTGTGTGTTTATTATTATTCTGCCTTAAAGGGACTTCTGTGGATGTAACCAGTCCTCTGGGACAAGGTTTGCTGATTTAGTCTACAAGTACTAACCAGTCCTCTGGGACAAGGTTTGCATATTTAGACTACAAACATTAACCAGTCCTCTGGGACAAGGTTTGCTGATTTAGTCTACAAGTACTAACCAGTCCTCTGGGATTAAGTTTGCCTATTTAGACTACAAACATTAACCAGTCCTTTGGGCTGATGTGCCAGTGTTGGGGTTTATCCCTCATTTCAACTCCATGTGGAGCATCCTGGGAAGACACTCATTTGGTTAACAAAGGGAAGATTGCACATGGATATCTGGAAAACTGCTCCAGTCTCCTCCCACAGATCACACCCAGAGAATCTCAGCACAGCGCGCATGAAAATCACAGGACTGGTGAGGTTCCTAATGTATACAACAGAATCTCACATGCTAAAAGTTTCTTGTGGGCTGATTTTCTCATTTGGAAATTTGGCCCCGGCAGCGGTCGATTCAGCCTGCTATTCTCAACCTTCAGCTGCTGAAGAACTGTTATCATACATAATGTGCTTATGGGCGGACCCTCCAGGCTTTTTTGCCAGAGTCCAAAAAAGGCTACATATCTAATTCCACTACCCCTGGATAAGGAGCGCATACTATTCTTTTTTTTTAAATTTTGTAAGAATGCAAACAGTCAACCCTGTGAGACAAACCAGGTCTGATTGAGCCAGAGTTGGATGCTGTAACCTTTGACCCCTCTTCTACATGGGAATCATGGCAGGTAACCAGGCTGGTTTCTGACAGTCTGCTACTGACCAGCCTGGTTCTAACTAGCCTGCACATGTTTAATAATCCCTGAACTGGGATGTTTATTTCATGCACAATATATGAATTACAAGGAAGTTTTCTGTAGCATCTGAATTCCACTTATCCAGATCCTGATGTCAGTGCCTAGCTTTGACATTCATTTAAGAGAATAGATACATCCAGAGATGCAACACAGACTTCTCTTAATAAAATTGAATGTCTTTTGGTTTTAAATACTGTCTTATCTAAACAAACAAACAAAAAAAGAAAAATAAAGAATGTCTTGTGGTCATGTAAGTATTAGCGATCAACACACTGCAATGTGCTAGATATAGAATAACCAAGTGAAAAGCACTACCTCTGTGACTGAAGCAGAACTGATGACAGCAAATGATGAACTAAGAATGTTCCACAACAAAAGAAAATGTTGCTGTACGTGTATTTTGCTTGCACAAATAAGGTGATTATATTATGTGAGGATTATTTTGTTCTTTATGCTTCTGGATTCATGTTGTTCTTAAACCTGAGGTATAACCATCCCTTCCCCACACTGTGCATGTCTGTGAAAGGAGAAGAAAGGAAAGATCCTCAAGCAATGCATTTTGCAATTTAAAAACATTCCATTGGAGAGCAAAATTACAGGCAGGAGCAACAATGAATGATGCAGCCAATAGATTGAGAAATTAACACAAAATTAACAGGTAAAAATAAATTCTACTGAGTCAAAGCACATAACTTTAGACATATTAACTCTTCAAAAACACCACATTGAAACAAATTATCAAATACAGATGGCTGTCTATGACACACCTGAAGTGACTTGCACCGTACAATAGTTAAATGTGCTTTCCTACTGAAATGTACAAACACTAAGCTAAGAATATACAGAGGGAAAAAACAAAATGAATTGGATTTGTCAACAGTGATGCCCGCAATCTAATCAGGACAGATAACTAAAGGTTTTAAAATTCAAATCCCTCATGAAGACTGATCATTTCACAGCTTCTATGTGTTTCTCCAAATATCTGTTCACAAAGAAGGATGGATCCTTATGGTTAACCAAACACAAAAAAACTAAACTATGGGTTATCATAGGTTAAAGAACTCAAGTAAAGATAATTATAGGTTGATGAGCCTAAGTACCAGAACTCATCTAGCTTAACAATTTACAGGTTCAAGAATTCTCTCAACTCCCCACCTGAGTCAATCGCACTGTTGCAAACCATACAATCTAATACATACGGCTACATACATTTCTACATGACAGTGCCAGCAAGACAACAGGAAATACAACTATGAATTAAACATCTAAAGGGATTATGTGTATCTGCTATACAACTACAACTGTTACACTGAGTACGAATTGAATAAGTATGGAAACAACAAACTAAAATTGACAACATATGAAAACACGTGCCTCAAAAACCCTCTTATTCCATCTTTCATCCCTCAGTGGAACACAGGACCTCATCCTACCCACAGCAAGCCGCTTCTGTTGCCCCACACCAAGCCGCATCTGTTGCCATCTCCTGCGGCTACCTCTTTGTCCTCTCCTTATTATTTGCCGTTGTCTCAAATTCTTCTTCTCCATGCGTTTTTAGGTGTGAATTTAAGAGAAAAGAACTTTCCAGCTTTACTAACAGATTTTCTCAATGTATCTCCAATTTGGTCAGTCCAGGATATGTCTGTTCGGAAGTCTGCCTGCCAATGGCATCTATTAATCTCTCCTGCTTGCTATTTTCTTAGGAACTGACAACAACATTATTCCTCTATAATTGTTGTGCTCCTGTAGGTTCCTTTCTTTGACAGTTTCATCAAACATCCTTCTCTCCATCTCCAGTCTGCTGGTATTTCTTCATTCTCTTAGTTTAGTTTAGTTTAGTTGATGGATCAACATCACGGCACACGGGTGCAACCCATAAGTGCTCCGTTCTCCTCCTAACTCAAACGAGCATCCGATCTCACTACCCAGAGACCAGGGGAAATTTTATTACTAGAAGTCCACAAGAAAAAATCTGTCATCACCGGGGCTTGAACCCGTGACCTCCAGCACTCGAGGCAGACACCATACCTCGAGACCACGCAGCACACCCCCCCCCCCCCTCTTCATTCTCTCAGACTGCCAAATAATTTATGCAGTAATTCAGTTGATTTGTTTAAACTTTTTTAACAGCTTCTGTTGAGATACCATCTGGACCAACAGCTTTACCAACTTTCAGGAGTTGGATAGCTTTTCTAATTTTTCTTGAGATGGTTTCTCAATTGATATCCAGTTCCATTTCTGCAGGTTGGATATTCAGTGTGCGTGTGCGCGCACATGTGTACACGTGTATGTGTGTCTCGTAGACTGATCTTATCAGAAGTTCCCTAAAGCATTCAACACATCTGTTCAAATTGGCGAGAACTTTACAACAACTATTTTTTTAAGCAGTCCACTTTGTTGATTATAATTCATTATTTTCCTTGTGGTGCTGTAGAGACCGCTGAGGTTTCCTTTTGATGTTGATACTTCTGCCTGCCCTGGTAGGTCATCTAAATATTCTATTTAATCTCTCCGACTTCTTTCTTAGCTTCTGTATGCTTTATGTATTCTTTCATGTTGGAAAAACACTTCCTGCTTTTTTTTTTTAATGTTGCATATCCCTCGCAGGACGTTGCAGTCAACACCAGCATATTTCAGCCGCTGTTGATGTACTAGGCAAATTTTACGTTCAGTAGTTTGCTATTGCTTTCTGAACGACCGACTCCCATACCAACACGTTATAACACAACGCAACACGGTCTGCTGCACAAATCGGTTGCAGCTGCATTTTGAACGCCTGGTAAGCGGCTCACGAACCACGTTCGCAAGACTTTGGCCACGGAGACCGGCTACAATATATTAATTCACTGTGCAAAAACTAGTTCACTAAAGTCTTATTTCCCTATTTCCCCAAGATCTCTTCATATTCCATGTCATCTTATCCTACTTTGCCATTGAGATCACCCATCAAACTTGTCATATTGCCATTTCTGTGATTACCTATAGGACTTCGGAGTTTCATGTAAAATTCCTCCTTGACTGATTCATCGCTTATCACTTGTTGATGTGCAACAAAGAAAATTATATTGACTTTTGTTTTTGTGGTTCTTAATGTTGTTGTTATTCTAGAACTCACTGTTTTCCACATTATTGTGGTTTCTTTGCTTCTTTCGATAGCATTTGGGCCACTCCTTAGTAAAAGCATTTCTTCTGTATGGCCTAAGAAAAGCACTGTTTCACCTGTGTTTAGAAGCTTTTAGCCTGCTCCATCTCATCTTGTTTTTCAGAATCCCAAAATGCTAATCTTAACATATTCAATTTCATATCTAACAAATACACAAAACTAAAACTGTCACTCCCCTTTTTTTTAAATTAATAGGCAGACAGAAGGATCTACTCTTCACCTACCACCACTGGCTGGAAATAGGCAGACAGAAGGATCTACTCTTCACCAACCACCACTGGCTGGAAATAAAATCAGTCCTCTATGACTGAGCAACAGTCAGTTTCTATTATACATATTTTATACATAACACATGCATAATTGTTCATGACAATGGATTCTTTGTTGTTTTTGTTTCATCTAAAAAACAGTCACCGCTTAACAACAGCAAAATATTGATCAGCGAGTTGATGACTTTTCACAACACTAGAACATTTCATTATCTAACCAACTCATACATTATCCAACTATGGATGACTTCACACCAAAACGTCTCAGCATCAACCATCTTACTCACAATAAAACCATGTTTATTTCACATCAGATCTTCTCGGCATCAACCACCACAATTGCAATAAAATTATGCATAACCATAACGTCCCTCCACATCAGAATATGCCTGCATCCAAACCTCTCAATTGGAACAACATTACGGATGACCAGTTTCCCACCACAACAAAACATTTCAGCATCCAGACACCTCATTGGCAATAAAATTATGGATGGCTGACTTTCCACCACATCAGACTGTCTAGGCATCCAACGATCTCACTTGAGATAAAAAGTCATGTGTTCGTGGAGCACATGGTAAAATGTACATAAACAAGAAACATTGTACAGCACCGAGATTGTGTTTTCATAAAACAATACAAGTTTCCACTTCAGACATTTTGACAACACATGCTTTCATGTCATAACTGCAATATTTTACACATTTCCACTTCACTGACTGCAGCTTTACTTGTTTCCACTTTGATGGCTACAACTGTACACATTTTCACTTCACTGACTGGCTTTACTTGTTTCCACTTCACTGACTGCAGCTTTACTTGTTTCCACTTCGATGGCTACAACTGTACACATTTCCACTTCAATGACTGTGGCTTTGCTTGTTTCCACTTCACTGACTGCAGATTTACTTGTTTCCACTTTGATGGCTACAACTGTACACATTTCCACTTCAGTGACTGCAACTGTACACATTTCCACTTGTCTGCAACTGTACACAATTCCATTTCAATGTCTGCAACTGTACACAATTCCATTTCATGTTCTGCATTGTACACATTTCCCCTTCAGATACTGCAATAGCATGTGTTCCCACTTCAGGGACCACAACAGCACATTTTTACTTGAGTGACTGCCGCATTGTGTGTTTCCACTTTAGTAACTGCAATAACTTTTCAGCAACTACAAAAATTTGTGGTTCCACTTTGGTAACTGCAACAATACCAGAAATCCCACTTCAATGACTGCAACAATAAATAGCTCCACCCCAGTAAACAAATAACACCAACTCAACCACACTTCAGCACTGATGGTTGACAATTCCTGTTAGACAAGTCTACCTGTCATGTATTAGCTTCATTAGGCAATAGAGAGCATTTCATATAAACATAGCCCCACCCATAAAGTCATATTTCCTTTTACTGTTGCTGCATTTTGAATTATCAGCCGAGACTAAAGATAAGATTTACTGTGTGAGCGAGTTAAGTCAACTCTAGCTGGTGTTAGGTCATGTATGCAAATATTTTTAAATACATTAAAAAGCTCATTTCTACAAAAGAAAGGGGCAGGGGGGTGAGTGAGAGAATCTATATCTTCAACATGTACTTTTTACTTTGAGAACTGTGATTTATCACACAGATTCTAGCTCTAGATCACTAGACGACACCTCCATCTTCTTTGCACAAAACTGTTGGTTACATCATGATTTCATTTTGTTTGTAAATGTAATGCTTATCTCTTTACAGCACTGCCATTACTTAATATTTTTGCACAGCTGTAACTGTTTAAGAGCAATATTCGAGTGCTAAAGAATGCCATTTTCCTGCAAGCAGATCTACTGATGACATTAGAATAATTGTTCTAACCACTGAGAACAGAAATTTTCCAGACGTATTCATCAGTCCTATGGCAGAAATAAATTAAGCTATATTAGTGTGCAGCTTTCTATTCAAATAAAACAATGAAGTCTAATGAAACCAACAGAAACCAGGATAACTATAACTTTGGAAATTTATTTTTATGTCAATGCTTATCAGCCACAACAAATGTATACCATTCTTGGGACAAAAAAAAAACTGGTTTCCACATTAAAATCAACGTAGCAATCTCAGTATGAGAAACACACAATTTCATTATAAATGCTGCCATAATATATTTTGGATTAATGACATACTTTCTTCGACATTATCTCGGAGTTTACTTTAGAATTTAAAGTTTCATTTCTTTCAAACAAAACTGTTAGCAAAAATACATTGCTTTAAGACTTACAACTGTCAAAAAAAAAAAATACAACCTTTGCAGCTTCACGAAACAGTTACAAAAGCACTCTGTCCACCACAATAACTCACCACGGTACAAATGTACAAATAACCTAGTAACCTGCCACACAGCTAAATACTAGAAACTGTACCACCATACATGTGTCAATTCCACCCGGAGCCTGCTTTGGCCGGCATAGTGCCCCAGTTGGGAACTTGGCTGGTGGCCACCGTGTGTGGTGCAGGGGGCATCTCTGCTGTCTGGCTGCCCCATCCCAGAAAGCTGTTGCTGGCCCCACCTCCGGCTGTCCCCACGGCCCCATTTGTGGTGGCCATGGGAGCCGGAGCATAGGAGGTGCTGATGCTGTGAGGAGCAGCGGCGGTGGTGGTGGCCACCACCAGGGGGTCCCCGTTAGTGGTGGCATTTCCACTCTGATGTGTCAGACCCAGCGGACCCCAGCCAGTCTGGCTGCTGAGGACAGCCTGGGCAGCGGCCAGCATGGCATGGTTGAGCTGCAACAGTCAGAACACCACCATTAAACCACACACATAACAATAAGCAAACAAAGGTAATAACAATTTTTCCATATTCCTCAGAAACTACAAACAACTACTGAAATCCCAGTCTATACTTGATCAATTGGAAATTCTGATAGATTTAACTGCTCTTAATCCAAGAGAGCAGTGAGAAGGTCAGCATGGCCGAATGGATAAGACTTAAACTTCAGGTGTGCTGATGGACCAAATTGTTGACTTCTCATCCTAGACTTCATCATCATCAAGTGCTGTGCCAGCTAGTGTGGGCGTTCATGACTCTCCATAGATCTCGGTATTTGGTTTTCTGGATCAGCTCTGCTGATGAAATTCTTTCATGCCACTGTCTCCTACCTCTGAAGTCGAAGTGGGTTCACCTGATGGCGAGGACACTGTTAATAGGGAAAGCCAATCCACACGCAAAATTCAGTCCATCACTACAATAAATAGTGTGTATGGACTACGCTTGAGTTCAAAAGCGACCGTCAAAAAAATAATATGCCGCCGTCTCAATCCATCCAGCATCTCCGTTGCTTCCAAGTTCTTCCGAATTTGTTCATTTACATTCCAGCACTCACTGCCATACAGCAAAACAGGTTCTATATAGCACTTCAGCACTCTCTTTCTTAAATTCCAAGACTTGGGGATGTAAATTACAAGTACTTCAGAAGCTGGAATTGGTTCACCCGATGACGAGAGACACTGGTAATAGGAACAGCTGATCCACACACAAAAATCAGTCCAGTGCACCAGAAGTAGTGGCACTGTATGGGCTACACTTGAGTTCACAGCGAGCAAACGTATTTCTTTTTTTTTAAAAGGTGTGATGTATCACAAATACTAATCATGTGCAGCACCAGACAACACTTCCAACTTCTCTGCACAAAATGGTTAGTCATATCATTACATCATTTTGTTTGTAAATGTATTACCATTAGTTCATATTTTCGCACTCGCTTGTAGCATTACCATTAGTTCATATTTATAGCACATTACCATTAGGTTCATATTTTGACATAACTATAGTTTATAAGTGCAATACCCAAGTGCTGCAGGAGGAACACTCACAAGGACAGACAAGAAGCCACATTAGAAGGACAGACAAGAAGCCACATTAGGACAGACAGGAAGTCACATCAGAAGGACAATTAGCTACATCACAAGGACAGGGGAGGGGGCGTACACACGAACGGATGCACAGAGAGAGAGAGAGAGAGAGAGAGAGAGAGAGAGAGAGAGAGAGAGAGAGAGAGAGAGAGAGAGAGAGAGAGAGAGAGAGAGAGAGAGAGAGAGAGAGAGAGACTGATACATTTGCAATAAAAGTACCTGTAGAGCATTCAGTCCTAAGTTGCCGATGCCCATGTTGCTGCCCATGGTGGCATTCATGCCCATATTACTGCTGGCCGGGTTCGGGTTGCCACCCCTTCCAGGACCCCAAGACCCCTGATAAGCCACATGCCCATGGTTTGGTACCATCCGCCGATCATACCTACAGAACACAACAAATGAAAGCTTCATAAACATTTAGTTTAGTTTAGTCGACAGATCAACATCACGGCACCCGGGTCTAACCCAGAAGTGCTCTGTTCTACTCCTAACTTAAGCCTGAATCCAGAGAATCTCAGCTCAGTGCACAAACTCTGTAGCACCTGTGAGGATCCCGAAATAATTTGGGTAGATTTTTAACTCACAACTTTGTGGCAGCGCCGCTGGCTACTCTTTTTCGATATCCAACTGCCAAGGGATGTTTTACGTGCGCAACAATACACACGGGCATCCGATCTCACTACCCAGAGACCAGGGGGAATTTTGTTACTAAAGTTCACGTGAAAAAATCCCAGCCCTCACCGGGGATTGAACCCAGGACATCCAGCGCTCGAGGTGGACACCATACCTCGAGACCACTCAGCCCCCCCCCCTTATAAACACTTATTTTTATTGTTTATAAGTGTCATAAACACTTATTTACACTGAGTGCTTGTGGAAGAACACAACTGCTTGGTATAATCTGCCAATCATACTTACATAAGAAAACAAATGAAAACCAAACACTTAATATACAAAGGATACTAGGACATATTGCAAGGATTTGTGGAAAGTGAGTCCGAGTGAGGATTCTACACAACCTTATGTCATGACACTGAAGGGTGTCAGCGCAAGAACAGATACATCACAAGATGTGGGAGACACATGACTGCCCACGCCAGTTGGAAAGGAAGATAAGGATGATGATGATGATAAGGGAGTAGAGAAGCTCAGATTAGTCTCTGGCTCGTGCTTCATGGCCTGGACAATGTGGGTTTTAACAAGTAAAAAGATTGTGGTATATATCCCTCCTGATCCCAGGGTAATGGATTAGACATCAAGTCTTCTCAGACAAGGGCGAAAAACTTGGATACCTGTGGGCACATTCAGCATTGCTTGACAGTCAGAAATTTTAAAAAACAGCAGCCAAATAGGCTGCTTTCCAGCTAATTTTCAAGATGAGAGAACATGCCCATAAATTAATAAAGTATGCGCGATTCCACACACATCAGGGTGCTTGCTGGTGCTACCAAGTTCATGAATTGTGCTCAGATTCTCCTTGTGTGATCTACGAGTGGAGACTATAGCACTTATGGAGACAGGTGTGTGCAAAACATGCAATCATTAACCAATAACCACATCTTATATATACAACCGTCTCCATGGCGAAGGGGTTAGGGACGCAACTCGTAATACCAGCATTCGAAACAGAGCTGCGGGCGATTTTGCAGCAGATTGCCTCGCGTTGGTTTTTTACTAAATAGTATGGGTGCCGGTCATTCAGAAAGCAATGGCAAACTACTAAACATAAACTTGCCAAGAGAATACAACAGCGAAAAACATGCTTGTGCTGACTGCGACTTCCTGTAAAGGAAATGCAACAAACTTTTTATATACACTGAACGCTCATGGTTGGATTCTCTCCCAAGGCACCTTTGACTTGGCCAGAAGAAAGCTTTACCAACCGTTTTCTATGGGTTTTTCTAGGTTTTCTCAAGGTAACTCTGATTTTTTTTTCCAAAGTTTTTCAGGCATATGCTATCTCTGGTGCCCACGTTCCAGCACTGACATGCATATGTGTCTGTGTGTGTATAGACAAACACACAAAAGATATTAATATAAATTAGTTTTAAATTAAAATAAAAATAATTTAATGTTCAAAATTTAATTTTGGATTTCCTGGTTTTTTTGGGTTTTTTTGCATATCCTTTACAGTACATTGCAATCAACACCAGCGTTTTTCAGCTGATGATGATGTCTTTGGCAAGTTTTATGTTCAGTAGTTTGCCACTGCTTTCTGAACGACTGGTTCACATACCTCCATAAGTAACCAATGTGATGCAATCCGCTGCCGAATATCGTGTGGTTGTTTTTGTATGAGAGTACACGGAATTACAAACAACGTCCTTAACCCCTACACCAGGGAAACTGGCATTTCCTGGTTACAATGTACAAATTTCAATGTTTCCCTCTTCCTTCACATTCTCTCAGCCATTATCCCGAGGATTTTCACAACCTTGAAACACACTCAAACTTGCTATTCCTGGGCTTTTCCCATTTCCTATGGAAACAGCTTCCACAGTCACAGGTCAGTGTGCAAACAACCTCCACTGTGATAATAGGTCACTGTGTGCAAACAATCTCCACTGTGGTAGTAGGTCACTGTGTGCAAACAACTTCCAGAGTGGTAGGTCAATGTCCTAACAATATCCACAGTGGTAGGTCAGTGTGTGCAAACAATGTCCACAGTGGTAGATCAGTGTGCAAACAATGTACACAGTGGTAAGTCAGTGAACAAACAATGTCCACAGTGGTAGGTCAGTGAGCAAACAATGTACACAGTGGTAAGTCAGTGAGCAAAGAATGTCCACAGTGGTAGGTCAGTGAGCAAACAATGTACACAGTGGTAGGTCAGTGTGCAAACAATGTCCACAGTGGTAGGTCAGTGAGCAAACAATGTCCACAGTGGTAGGTCAGTGTGAGCAAACAATGTCCACAGTGGTAGGTCAGTGAGCAAACAATGTCCACAGTGGTAGGTCAGTGAGCAAACAATGTCCACAGTGGTAGGTCAGTGAGCAAACAATGTCCACAGTGGTAGGTCAGTGAGCAAACAATGTCCACAGTGGTAGGTCAGTGAGCAAACAATGTACACAGTGGTAGGTCAGTGAGCAAACAATGTCCACAGTGGTAGGTCAATGAGCAAACAATGTACACAGTGGTAAGTCAGTGAGCAAACAATGTCCACAGTGGTAAGTCAGTGAGCAAACAATGTACACCGTGGTAAGTCAGTGAGCAAACAATGTCCACAGTGGTAGGTCAGTGAGCAAACAATGTCCACAGTGGTAGATCAGTGTGCAAACAATGTACACAGTGGTAGGTCAGTGAGCAAACAATGTCCACAGCGGTAGGTCAGTGAGCAAAGAATGTCCACAGTGGTAGGTCAGTGTGCAAACAATGTCCACAGTGGTAGGTCAGTGTGCAAACAATGTCCACAGTGGTAGGTCAGTGTGCAAACAATGTCCACAGTGGTAGGTCAGTGAGCAAACAATGTCCACAGTGGTAGGTCAGTGTGTGCAAACAATGTCCGCAGTGGTAGGTCAGTGAGCAAACAATGTCCACAGTGGTAGGTCAGTGTGTGCGAACAATGTCCACAATGGTAGGTCAGTGAGCAGATAATGTCCATAGTGGTAGATCAGTGTGCAAACAATGTCCACAGTGGTAGATCAGTGTGTGCAAACAATGTCCACAGTGGTAGATCAGTGTGCAAACAATGTCCACAGTGGTAAGTCAGTGTGTGCAAACAATGTCCACAGTGGTAGGTCAGTGAGCAAACAATGTCCACAGTGGTAGGTCAGTGTGTGCAAACAATGTCCACAATGGTAGGTCAGTGTGTGCAAACAATGTCCACAGTGGTAGGTCAGTGAGCAAACAATGTCCGCAGTGGTTGGTCAGTGTGTGCAAACAATGTCCGCAGTGGTAGGTCAGTGTGCAAACAATGTCCATAGTGGTAGGTCAGTGTGCAAACAATGTCCATAGTGGTAGGTCAGTGTGTGCAAACAATGTCCACAGTGGTAGGTCAGTGTGTGCAAACAATGTCCATAGTGGTAGGTCAGTGTGTGCAAACAATGTCCACAGTGGTAGGTCAGTGAGCAAACAATGTCCACAGTGGTAGGTCAGTGAGCAAACAATGTCCACAGTGGTAGGTCAGTGTGTGCAAACAATGTCCACAGTGGTAGGTCAGTGACCAAACAATGTCCACAGTGGTAGGTCAGTGTGTGCAAACAATGTCCACAGTGGTAGGTCAGTGAGCAAACAATGTCCACAGTGGTAGGTCAGTGAGCAAATAATGCCCACAGTGGTAGGTCAGTGAGCAATACTATATACTCCCTATACAATCCAACACCAACTGTAAAGCTGTGTTCAGAGACGGTGGAAAGAACGCAAGCAATGAATTACCTGGGGATACGGTTTGATCGAAGCCTTGCTTATAATGTGCACATAGACCAGGTGATAACAAAGGCCAAGCGGGGTTTGGCAGCGATGCGGGTGATGGCGGCAGCAAACTGTGAGCAGCGCCATCTATGTCTTCTGTACGAGGGGCTGGTCATGTCTGTTTTGGAGTATGCAATGGCAATCCTGACTCTCAGCCATAAGCAGAGAGAAAGGATGGAAAGGATACAGAATGAAGCTATGCGCATTATTCTTGGATATACAAGAGATACAGCATGCAGGGCGATGCGCTACCTTCTTGATTTTCCAACCATTGAAGAGAGAATACAAGTTTGCAGGGCACGCGCCTACCTCAGAATTAACGCAAACACACAACATCCACTGCATAGTGAAATTAGGAAGGTGAAGGGCAGCAGGTTAAAAAGAGGACGGTCGTGGATGGGTCAAGCCGAAGACATTCTTCAACAGGTGTGTTCACTTGAGGACTTAGAACCTGGCGAGGAGTGGGTGCAAGTGCCAACAGACTTCTGCACATCCTTTTCAGTTTGCATCCAACTAGATAGAAAATCTTCTTCTTCTTCAGCGTTCCGAGCCATTGAGGTTCTTTGCTGCAAATACAATCCGTCTCCATTCATCTCTCTGGTGGACCTTCTCTTGCCAGTCGTTGATTCCAAGTGCTTGAAGGTCTGTATATGTATTATCTCTCCACCGCCTTCTTGGTCTACCTCGGGGTCTACGGTCATTTATTTCCTGAGTGTAAGCGAGTTTTGTTTCCCTATTATCTTCCATTCTTTCTATATGCCCCAGCCATTGTAGTCTATTAGCCTTCATGATACCAGTGATTAGCGGGGACTTAAACAGATCATAAATGTCTTTGTTACTTCTTCTTTTCCACTCTCCACTTTGTGTATCCCTAATGGGTCCAAAGATGCGTCTTAAAATTTTGTTCTCAAAGGTTTGTAACAAGGCTTCGTCTCCTTTCGTTGTACTCCAGGTTTCAGAGCCATACAGCACAACTGGTCTGATCAGTGTTTTGTATATTGTGATTTTGGTGTTACGAGATAGCGCCTTTGATTTTAGTAGATGTTGTAGTGCATAGTATATCTTATTTCCAGAGTTGATTCTAGTTTGTATTTCTTCCCTTATGATGTTGGAGCAGTTGAAGATCGTACCCAGGTATTTGTATGTTTCCGTTCTTTTAATGGTCATATTATCTATTTGTATGTGGCCAGAGTTTCTAGCCATTCCGTCTCTTGAAATTACCATATATTCTGTCTTATCTTGGTTGATAACCAGCCCCAGCTGTTGGGCTTTTTCCTTTAAGTGAGTCAATATTTCCAATATCTTTTGTTCACTTTGCCCTATAATATCTATATCATCTGCATAACCAAGCAGCTTGGATGTTCCTCCAATATCACATTCCTCCTTTACCTTCCTTACAACTTTCTCTAGAGCCAGATTGAAGAGTAGCGGCGATAGTGCATCACCCTGTTTCAAGCCAGATGTTATTTGGAAGGGGTCTGATTTCCTGCCTTTATATGTTACTATATTATAAGTATCTTCCATGCAGTCTGGTCATGTTGATTAACTTCCTTGGTATTCCAAATTCCTGCATAGCATTCCACAGACTATTCTTATGGACACTATCATAAGCCTTTTTAAAATCCACAAAAATGTTATGGAGATCTCTTTTATATTCCCAATGTTTCTCGGCTATTTGTCGTAAGATAAATATCTGATCTATTGTTGATCTGTTTTGTCTAAAACCCGCCTGGTAGTCACCTAATATGTCTTCTGAATATGGTTTTAGTCTATTTAGTAATACTGCGGATAGTATCTTATAGCTTGTGGACAGTAGTGATATTCCTCTATAATTTCCACATTGGAACTTGTCTCCTTTCTTAAAGATAGGTATCAATAATGACTCTTTCCAGTCATGGGGTAATTCTTCTGTCCTCCAGATGTTTATTATTAGTTCGTATAGCTTTAGATGTAATGCATGGCCACCTGCCTTTATAAATTCAGCAGCAATTCCATCAGTCCCAGTTGCCTTATTGTTTTTAAGTCGTGTGATTACATATAGGATTTCTTCAAATGTAGGTTCTTCAATTTGTGGTTCGCATGTTACAACCTCTTCCTGTGAGAAAATGTTACTTGGAGCTTCACAATTTAGTAATTCAATAAAATATTCTTTCCATGTGTTGCACATTTCCTCATTGGTATTTATCATATTCCCATTTTTGTCTTTTAAACCATATGTGTTTTGTTGGTGCGCTCATTTCATTGACTTCAGATCTTTAAAAAATTTTCTGGATTCATTTTTCTGGTGATTAGTTTCCATATCTTTGATTATATTACTCATATATTCTCGCTTCTGCTGTCTGACTATTTTTGTAGCCTCTTTACATTCATTTCTATAATGCTCTTCCTTTTGGATGTTATTGATGTCATTTAACCATACATGTCTGGCATTCTTCTTCCTAATGACTGCTTCTTCACATTTTTGATTGAACCATCTGTTCTTTCTATGCGTGGTTAACACACCGAGACATTCTTCTGCGGTAGACTGAATTGTATTCTTGATGTTCAACCAAGTTTGGTCAATGCTTTCCTCCAAAGGGTTTTGCAGAGTTTCAAGTTTACATTTTATTTCATCTGTAAATTTCTCTTTGACTGTAATGTCTTGCAGTTTTTCTCTGTTATATGTTGGGTGTAATCTTTGTAATTTAGTATAGAAAGCTCTCTTAAGTTTTATTTTAAATTTTGCTCCAACGAGGAAGTGGTCACTGTGGCACTCAGCTCCTCTATAACTTCTGACTTGCTGTATGTTTGATGCATTTCTGTTGTTAATTAAAATGTGATCTATTTGATTATAGGTTCTCTTGTCACATGATTTCCAGGTTTGTTTGTGTATATCCTTTCTTTGTAGTCTGGTACTGCTAACCTGCAGTCCTTTGGCTTCTGCCAGGTTGATGACTCTCCATCCATTATCATTTGAAGTTGTATGTAGGCTTTCCATACCGGCCACTTTTTTATTAGTTTGCTCTCTACCTATTTTTGCATTGAAGTCTCCCAGCACAATCAGGATGTCCTGTTTGGGGGTTTCTTCTATGACATCTTCCAGATCATTATAAAAGTCTTCTTTAATATCATCTTCTTTCTCTTCAGTAGGTGCATGTACATTAATCATCGTTATATTTTTCAATTTACCTTTTATTCGTAATTTACTAATCCTGTCATTAAAAGCTTTAAAGTTTAAAACGTTCCCCCATAACTCTTTTTTGATGACAAATCCTGTTCCTAATTCATGTTTATTTTGGGTGTTTCCTCCATATATTATAATCATTCCATTTTGCTCTAAAGTACCCTCTCCTGGCCACCTTATTTCTTGAATTGCTGTTATATCCATTTGATATTCAATCAGCTCCCGGGTTAGTTCTTCGGCCGCTCCAGCTCGATATAGTGTCCGTACATTCCATGTTCCAAATCTCAAAAGTCCTTTAACGTTCCAAGGTCGTTGTCCAGATAAGTCAGTCCGATATCGAGGCTCATGTATTTGTTTCGTAACAAAGATAGAAAATGCAGACAAGAAAATCCGGCTGCTGTTGAGGCTGAAGTACAAGCGTTGATTTTCGAGAATTCGCTAGACGGTGACGCGGCCATCTACACAGGTGACATGTGAGAAGCTCATGGGCCTTTACAGCTCGGGCCGGAGGGAGAATTGTGAAGGAGGACTCTGGTGCTTTCACTGAAACCACAAGTAGCCTGACCATGGAAGTCATGGCAGTAAGTAAAGCAATAACATGGCTCGAGACACAGACATTCACTAGGGCTTGTTTCCTTAGCCACTCAATGAACATGATCAAGAGGATAGAGGAGGGGTCGATCCGAAGAGAATGGTTGCTACCTCTGAAGCGGTCTCGGCTGGCAAAGATTAGTTTCATCTTCGTGCCAGGGCATGCGGGAGTACAAGGAAATGAGCGGTCTGACAAGCTCGAAGGTGAGGCTACTGTGGAGGGCGGACGCGCCATGGACCAGGCTGACATTCTGAATGCTCTACGAGAAGTGAGACTTTTGCGAGAACCAAGTGATGACTGTGAATCTACAACAATGGCCAGACTGCGAGAGCAGCAAATTAAAAGAGGGGTGGCCAAACAAGAACACTACGCAGGAAGCCAAAGAAGATTGATAAACCAACACAGAACTGGCGTCGTTAGCCGCTACACGCTGCGGGATTTGCTGAGGAGGGGATCCGAGCACTTATGGACTGAATGGTTCGATGTGCAACGAGGATGATCTGTCGACTAACTAACTAACTAACTAACTAACTAGTGAGCAAACAATGTCCACAGTGGTAGGTCAGTGAGCAAACAATGTCCACAGTAGTAAGTCAGTGTGTGCAAACAATGTCCACAGTGGTAGGTCAGTGAGCAAACAATGTCCACAGTGTTAAGTCAGTGAGCAAACAATGTCCACAGTGGTAGGTCAGTGAGCAAATAATGTCCACAGTGGTAGGTCAGTGAGCAATCAATGTCCACAGTGGTAGGTCAGTGAGCAATGTCCACAGTGGTAGGTCAGTGTGAGCAAACAATGTCCACAGTGGTAGGTCAGTGAGCAAACAATGTCCATAGTGGTAGATCAGTGTGCAAACAACTTTCAGTGTTTAAAAAGTCAGTTGCACATACTATAAATGATGTTGCAACCAACCACAGCATTTCTGGCTACTCATCATTTACTAGGTAATTTGTATGTTCAGTAGTTTCTCACTGCCTTCTGAACATGCTTTCTGAACTGTTTTCACAGTGGTAGGTTAGTGTGCAAACAACTTCCATAGTAGCAGGTCGGAACATACTATATTCAACCACAGTGACGGCTGGAAAGCAAAAGTTAAAATAAACCATGAATACATGAACTACTATTCCGATTGTGAATATCAACTAACTTTTCATTAGCTTTAGGTGCTGCTCCACTTATATGTACACTGGCTCCCTTGATAATGTGGTCCTCTCCACACAGTGATTGTGCCGTTTCAGCGTCAGCAAAACTAACAAAGGCGAAAGCTCGAAAGGGCTTAGGTATAAACACATCAACCACTTCCCCATATTTGCTAAAGTAGTTTCGCAAATCATCTGCTGTCATGTCCTCTGTACACCTCCCCACAAACACTTTGCGGTTCATCATTTGCTGTGCACCTTCCTGTGAAGAAACCATAATTACCCAATAAATAACAATATACAAGCAGAGAAACACACAACAACTTCCGCTTTTCATCTGTCAATGGAACATAGGCTCTCAGTCAAGCTCTTTGTAGACTTGCTCATGATTTGTTTTTTTCTTCTTCATTCCTCTTTCCAGGGAAATGTATCACACCAGGTAAGCGCCTGAGAGGTCAGTGCGTCCAACTCTGGCATGCATTCGTTTAAGGTTGACATCCTCCAGACAGATTCCATTCAAGTTAACAGGCTCTATCTACCTTCAGGTTGATTTACTTTCATTCATTCAGTAGCATGTCCTTTGCAGAACCTCGCTCCCATAACAACCTTCCAGAAAACTTCTCTATCATAAGCAAGATGTCCTGCATCCGACACACCCGTTTGGAGATCATCCGTCGCATCTTCTCTTTGGCCTTCCTCTTCCTCTCTTCCCAGGCATGTACCCCTTCATTATTGTTTTCTCCAAACTTTCATAACATTTCAAGTTACCAACATAATTCAATGTTCTTTGTTTTATCGTCTTTAGTAGCCAACCTTCTTAAATATTCAGCTCTTACTTTATTAAACAATTTTGCCACGGCAGTGGCTTTAGGACATAATCTTCGTGATTTCCAACTGCCGCGGGATGTTTAACATTCACAGCTTGCACACGGGACCTCCTGTATTTTAGCCTTATCCAAGAAGGTTAGGCATCCAAAGGACATCTTTTTTTGGTGAATAACAGATGGGTAAAAGATCTCACGGTTGGCCTCTACTACGATACAAAGATGTGTGTAAGAGGGACATGATTGATACAGGCACTGATATTGCACATTGGGAGCAAGTCGCAACAGAACATGTTGCATGGAGGGCAAAGATCAGAAATGGGAACAATACAAAGGAGAAAATGAGTGTGTGAGACATAAGATGGTGCGTGATGGTGGAAATGACCATGTGTTCACATGCATCCATAGTGGAAGAACATTTACTGCATGAATTGGTCTGAGTAGTCACATTCGCTACCGCCATGGGTTGTAGTTATTATGCCTTTTTTAAGCACAATGTAGCAAACTATTGTCTGTCAAGATGGCAAGGTGCTAATGAAGGTATCCGACTCACTCCCCAAGAGATCTGATATCATCAGATACCAATGGATCTTGACAAATGCCCACCCCGATGCAGGTATCAAACCTGGTACACTGTGGCCCTGAGGCAGACAATGGTAACCTGGCAGCCATGGCTTATTTGCATCTAAAGTGTCTATGGGATGAGGTGGTCAACCCCATGCCAACCTTCCTTTGTTGCCTCTTACGCTATACATGAAAAGGGTTACAGTGTTACTAGCCTTCCCTTACTGACCCCGGTTATACATGAGTGACACACACACACAACTACGACTACTCTAAATACAAAAAAATAGAAGTCGTTCTTGTAGCAAAATATCCTACTGCTGCTGACAGTCAGATGCATTTTTCCAAGTTGATGAATAAACACAGCCAGTCTCCCTGGCCTAGGCGTTAACGTCTTTCTCTGTAATCCTGTATATTCTCGTGAGTAACGTAACCTGAGCGAGGATCGGTAGCGGTTCTCACCGTGTTGGTAACCTATAGGGAATGTGAGCCGGTCGCTCAGAAAGCAATGACAAACTACTAAGCATAATCTTGCCTAGTACATCAACAGCAGCTGAAAAATGCTGGTGTTGGCTGCAACATCCTGTAACGGTTATGCAATATTTTTTTTAAAACACAACTAGCACGTACAGTCAAATGCAGTGCACGGGGTTTACTTCAGATGTCTGGCCCTGGAGCAGACACTGACCATCACGACTGTTCACTCCTATACGTCACCTGATTTTTAAAAATTGTGCATGCCCTTTGTAGGATGTTACAATCAATACAAGGTTTATTTTCTAGGCAATTGTACATGCAGTAGTTTGCAAACACTTTCTGAACAAGAAGTCAATGCTCAACTCCAATTTAATGCTAGTGTAGAGGTTGAACTGCCTACCTCGCCATCAGCGAGCCGGAAGTTAAACATCAAGTGCTCTTTTCCTTTCAACTACGTGGATGTCGTCATCTGATATTGTATTGAAATTAATGTTGTGGTTTCTGAGATAAACCTACTTTCACTTTTCCTTATGGTTTTACTGATGGATCTATTAACACTTTCAGCCGTCATTAACTCAGCAGCTGTCTTCTCCTCAACATTTTTCTCAAAAGCTTCACTGCCTCTAATTTCCTCATGTCATTACTCATTGTCCAGCATCTGCATCTATACAGAAGGACAGGCCACACAACTTTTCGGTAAACAGATTTTGTGCTTGTTGTGATATTTATGTTTTTCATTACACTGCTTATACTAGTAAGAATCTGGATATGCAATTATTTTATTTATCACAGTCACATCTTCCATTTGATGTACAGGGTAGAGTTTGTACTTCACCAAAGAAAGAAAGAAAACAGAAAGAAAGAGAGCGGGAAAGAAAGAAAGAAAGAAAGAAAGAAAGAAAGAAAGAAAGAAAGAAAGAAAGAAAGAAAGAAAGAAAGTCTAATATCTTTCTATCTGTAACATCCTCTATCATTCATTCTTCCAAATTGTTACATGATATGGCCAAACAATATTGACAGTTTTCTTCAGTTATCACTTAAGAGTTTATAAGAACATCTTCACTCTTATATTGGCTGTCGATGTCACTTTTATTATTAATACTAAAACCTTCCTGCAGACACTGTGCTGGAGTCTGTTGTCAACACAACACCTAAAAACTCCCTGCAGACACTGAGCTGGAGTCTGTTGTCAACACAACACCTAAAACCCTCAGAGGAAACATCGCCAGCCTAGGTCTCATCCCAGCCAGACCGTGTGTGCCTCCCTGAATCATGACCTGCTTACATTCTAATCTGTGGATGTGGAGTTCCTATACCAATCTGCAAACTGCGATGATTTGTAAGCTTGGAGAGGGATAGGAGAGCTCTACAAAACCACCCCTGTGGAGATGTTCTTGCAGCACCAGGACAGGTCAGGTCAGGAGGAAAAAATCACGACACCAACTTCACTCCGATAGATGTAAGCCCTTTTCAGGGCTCAAATGACCTGAATGTGATGCCTCACACCTTAGAGTTCAGCCTCAGATTAAGAGTCATTCAGACAATCAACCAAAATGAGCAGTTTTTGCTTCAGTTATTATTATTTCTAACTCTGTGTTAAATCTGCCATAATGGAACCCAAATACCTGATCCTTTGAAAATTCCTCTCTATAACACACTGACTTTGCAGCATGCCTGAAGATTAAAACAAATCTGACAAATCACATAAAATACACAATGACAAACCTTTGAATTTGGTATCCGAACATCACACCACCTGCCGTCAATCATGTGTCTCTGAGCCATACATTTCAACTGGGACTCGTACTCTGCAAATCTCACAAATCCAAAGCCTTTCGACTGTCCAGATTTCAGATCCTTCTTAACCTGTAGAGGGTAGGAAATCTTTGCATAAATTAGTCTAATGTAAACTCTTAAATGGAACTAGTCTGAAGAAGTCAATGTGTTAAGTATTTGGGTACTTTAATAACAACAGGTGGAAGATTATATAAAGTATTTAACTGTAGAATAGTCCAAGCTATAGCAACGTTTCAGAAGATGACAAATATCTTGGAATCAGGGTGAGAAAGAGAGTTCTAATTCTAAGAGCCATATCAAGTCAATCCTGTTTGGAAATGAATAATGGACAGTTTATTAGAAAGGAATTATGTGAAAGCCATAGATGTGGTTATATAGAAATGAGAACACCATGGACAGATAAAAAGCGAATTGAAGATATCTTGAAAAAAAAACTTAGCTCACAAAGAGAACTGGTTACTCACATCAGAAGATGACAATCACCACAATTTAGACACATTATGAGAAATGGAAAGCTGGAGTACGTCATAACAACAGGAATGTTGGAGGGGAAAAGAGGCTGAGGAGACCAAGAGAGAAGATGCCAGACAATTTGACGTGGCATGGAGGAACATCTGTATGAGTAATGACTAGCAGTACACAAAACAGAAAGCTGCGGACAGACATAATGACTTATGTTGCACAGAGGGACTAAAGAAGATTCTCTGGAAAAAATACATTGTGCAAAGAGTGATTATACCCACACTTGATTAGTAATGTACTTGCAGATTCAGATAAATACCTGCACTACTGAATATGACTCTACTTTGTCTGTATTCCATGTCCCAATGGAGCAAAGGCCCTCATTCAACTCACACCAAGCTCTTGTACACGTGTGCATGATTGGCTGGATTTTGCAGCTACAGTTTTCTACAGCTTGAGGTAGCCAGTCTCACACCAGCCTTCCTTAGGTGCCCCTTATGACACGCATGATAGGTTAGTGTTGCTACTCTTTGCTTCACTCAAGGTCCTGGTAACACACAGGCGATGAATATCACTATTTTATTTAATCATTTCATGAAACTGTCAGGATGCAGATGTACCAATATATTGGGGCCTATACTAACCAAGACTAACCCACATAGGGCACCCTGGGCAGTCACTAGTCGGGCTAATGAAGACAGGTCTGACCATGATGTTCATTATCATGCAGCCTACCAAGGTCCCCATTGTGATGCAGTCTGCCAAGGTCTCCATAGTCATGCAGCCTACCAAGGTCTCCATTGTGATGCAGCCTGCCAAGGTCTCCATAGTCATGCAGCCTGCCAAGGTCTCCATAGTGATGCAGCCTGCCAAGGTCTCCATTGTGATGCAGTCTGCCAAGGTCTCCATTGTGAAGTCTGCCAAGGTCTCCATTGTGATGCAGTCTGCCAAGGTCCCCATTGTGAAGTCTGCCAAGGTCTCCATTGTGATGCAGCCTGCCAAGGTCTCCATTGTGATGCAGCCTGCCAAGGTCTCCATTGTGATGCAGCCTGCCAAGGTCTCCATAGTGATGCAGCCTGCCAAGATCTCCATTGTGATGAAGTCTGCCAAGGTCTCCATTGTGAAGGTCTCCATTGTGATGCAGCCTGCCAAGGTCTTCACTGTGATGCAGCCTGCCAAGGTCTTCACTGTGATGCAGCCTGCCAAGGTCTCCATTGTGATGCAGTCTGCCAAGGTCTCCATTGTGATGCAGTCTGCCAAGGTCTCCATTGTGATGCAGTCTGCCAAGGTCTCCATTGTGGTGAAGCCTGCCAAGGTCTCCATTGTGATAAAGCCTACCAAGGTCTCCATTATGATGCAGCCTGCCAAGGTCTCCATTATGATGCAGTCTGCCAAGGTCTCCATTATGATGCAGCCTGCCAAGGTCTCCATAGTGATGAAGTCTGCCAAGGTCTCCATAGTGATGCAGTCTGCCAAGGTCTCCATTGTGATGCAGTCTGCCAAGGTCTCCATTGTGAAGTCTGCCAAGGTCTCCATTGTGAAGTCTGCCAAGGTCCCCATTGTGAAGTCTGCCAAGGTCTCCATTGTGATGCAGCCTGCCAAGGTCTCCATTGTGATGCAGCCTGCCAAGGTCTCCATTGTGATGCAGCCTGCCAAGGTCTCCATTGTGATGCAGCCTGCCAAGGTCTCCATAGTGATGCAGCCTGCCAAGATCTCCATTGTGATGAAGTCTGCCAAGGTCTCCATTGTGAAGTCTGCCAAGGTCTCCATTGTGAAGGTCTCCATTGTGATGCAGCCTGCCAAGGTCTCCATTGTGATGCAGCCTGCCAAGGTCTCCATTGTCATGAAGCCTGCCAAGGTCCCCATTGTGATGCAGCCTGCCAAGGTCTTCACTGTGATGCAGCCTGCCAAGGTCTTCACTGTGATGCAGCCTGCCAAGGTCTCCATTGTGATGCAGTCTGCCAAGGTCTCCATTGTGATGCAGTCTGCCAAGGTCTCCATTGTGATGCAGTCTGCCAAGGTCTCCATTGTGGTGAAGCCTGCCAAGGTCTCCATTGTGATAAAGCCTACCAAGGTCTCCATTGTGATGCAGTCTGCCAAGGTCTCCATTGTGATAAAGCCTACAAAGGTCTCCATTGTGATGCAGTCTGCCAAGGTCTCCATTGTGATAAAGCCTACCAAGGTCTCCATTGTGATAAAGCCTACCAAGGTCTCCATTGTGATGCAGTCTGCCAAGGTCTCCATAGTGACGCAGTCTGCCAAGGTCTCCATTGTGATAAAGCCTGCCAAGGTCTTCATTGTGATGCAGCCTACCAAGGACCATAAACTTTGTATGCTACAAGTCTGCAAGATAGTCATATCAATTCCCCACAATGATGGTTGACAATCAGAACCCAAGCCTTGCACCAACCGCTTGAAGAAGCTGACAAGCATGCTTTGAATGTGTAACTTCTTCCTTGTGGGTTCCAGAATAGGGAGTGTCTAGTTATATAAAGCTCTGGTTTTCTCAGTGCCAGACTCTTTCCCTCACATCTTGATTCCCTGGAATTTTTTTAACTTCTCTTCATGAGCTCCACATTGGTGATTCTGACAGACCATTTTATTCCCACTTTTCTGCACAGGCAGCAATTAATGAATCTGTAAGTTTATTAGTAATTCTTGTAGTCATTCTCCATGTTTCTGATCTATACAGTAATACTGTAGGTAGCTTGCCTACCCAGAAGGAACCAAGTTATCACCCGTCTCCAATTCCTCAAGTCGTACAAGAAGGAACAACTCAAACCAGCAGAGTTTTACAACAACAATAACTCGAAGCAATGTAATTCCTAAGTGAGTTTCAGCAAAGCAGTCACTAACAATAAGCTGTACAATGTACTGATTAAAATAACATATTTTGCTGTATCTCATCCGATGCATATTGCAGAGTGAGATATATCAAGTGAAAAGATGAATGCCTTTCTGGCAGCAGGCACCTGATGAGATGCAACAAAATATGCCAGGCAATACAGTGTACAGCCTATGGTTTGTGACTTCCTTGTTTAAACAACAATAATATTAACAGAAACTGTCTGTCAAAGATCAATGCAGTTACAATGTCACAAAAGCAAGAAGTCACCCACAGAAACAATGGGCAAAGGGAGGAACACCTGAACTCCCCCCCCCCCTTTTTTTTTTGCGTTCGCTCGCTTAGAACTCAAGCGTAGTCCATACATACTATTTATAGTGGTGATGGACTGAATTTTGCATGTGGAATAGCTTTCCCTATTACCAGTGCCCCTCTCCATCAGGTAAAACCACTCCGACTTCAGAAGTACTTGTATTTTACATCCCCAAGTCAAGGACGACAGGTCAACATTTTAGTCCAGCTGTCCGGTGTAGGGGTTGAACCGCTAACCTCGCCATCAACACAACGGATGTTTAAGAACACACATTCTTACCCATTCAGCCATGCTGACCTGCTACCTGAACCCTTGAAAGTCAACATTTCAGTCTTTCAAAGGCAACACTTGAGCCCATGAAAGGCAGCACCTGAGCCCTTGAAATGCAACACCTGAGCCCTTGAAATGCAACACCTGAGCCCTTGAAAGGCAACAACACCTGAGCCTTTGAAAGGCAACATCCGAGCCCTTGAAAGGCAACACCTGAACCCTTGAAAGGCAACAACACCTGAGCCCTTGAAAGGCAACACCTGAGCCCTTGAAAGGCAACACCTGAGCCCTTGAAAGGCAAACACCTGAGCCCTTGAAAGGCAACACCTGAGCCCTTGAAAGGCAACACCTGAGCCCTTGAAAGGCAAACACCTGAGCCCTTGAAATTCAACACCTGAGCCCTTAAAAGGCAACACCTGAGCCCCTGAAAGGCAACACCTGAGCCCCTGAAAGGCAACACCTGAACCCTTGAAAGGCAACACCTGAACCCTTGAAAGGCAACACCTGAGCCCTTGAAAAATAATCATAACTCCCTTCTATACAAACACAAGCAGAGAAAAACATGTCATTGATTCTCCTTACCATAGCTGCCCATATGTTGAATACTCCTATATGTTTTTTATTTGTTATTCCTTATCTAAGTTATACAAAATGCTGAATACTAATAATTATTCAATTTATTGTCATTTATTTTTTTTTGTACCCGTTTAGCCCCCCGATCAGGGTTACGTGAAGCCATGGGTGCAGGTGGTGGATGAAGATGGAGAGCAGCCAACAGATAGTTGTAGGTTATGGTCTCCACCTTCACGACGGTAGGCAGAGGATCTCTTTTTTGAGGAGACAATGGCTACGGTCACTGACCAGTATGGTCACTGCTAGGAAGGAAAGCAATGGCAAACTACCTTCTTTACACATGCCAAGAAAATCATGTTGTGTGAAATCATCGATAATCAGAGAAACGGCGTAAATGGGTGCTCCTTAGGAGCAACCTCGCCCGGTAGGGATAGTCATGCGCACCAGGTGACTCCAGACCGTCAACAGGCTACTAGGTGCAACAGATTGATATCATTGAAAGTAGGAACTTGGAACGTTAGAACAATGAACGCAGATGGAAAGTTAGAAAACATCAAAAAAGAAATGAAGAGAGAGAAGATTAACATATTAGGAATATCGGAAACGAGATGGAAAGGAGCAGGGATAAGGACAGGAGAGGATTGTAAGATTATTTACTCTGGGGGAGAAGAACAGCAAAGAGGTGTAGCCATTATATTAGATAAGCAAACATCAAATTCTGTCAAAGGATATCATGCTGTGTCAGACAGAGTCCTATTAGTAAAATTAAACGGAAGACCTTTTAAAATAAATGTCATTCAAGTATATGCCCCAACAAGTGAAAGCAGTGAAGAAAGCATAGAGGAATTTTATAATGACGTGGAGTCTGCTTTGAAGAACTGCAAAAAATCAGAAATAAATATCATAATGGGTGATTTCAACGCAAAAATAGGACAGCAAGGCGATGGATGCAGTGTAGGCAACCATGGTTTGGGAGAGAGAAATGAAAGAGGATACAGACTTGTAGAATGGGCAAAAGAACAAGAAATGGTTGTAGGAAACACCTGGTTTAAACAGCATCCTAGAAGATTATGGACATGGAGGAGTCCAGACAGCAGGATTAAAAACCAGATAGATTACATCCTGATTAGCAAAAGGTTTCGAAATGCGTTAACAGTCGTAAAAACAGTTCCAAATGCAGACTGTTACAGTGATCATAGATTAATTACAGGCACATTGAGGGTAAAGTTAAAGAAAGTCAAGTATACAGCAGGAAACCCTAAATATGACTTGTGCAAATTGAAAACTGACAAAGAAATACAAGATAATTTTAACATAGAAGTAAAGAACAAATTTGATATATTGTCTGATCTAGAGATCCTGTTTCAAGATGTAGATGATCAATGGGAAACGATGAAGAATTCAATCAGTTGCGCAGCAGAAAAAACTATTCCAAAAGTAAAGAAAGTGGGCCGTAAGACATGGATGACTGAAGAAATTTTACAACTAATGGAAACAAGAAGACAGAACAAAAATAATCCTGCCAAATATGAAGAAATTCACAGAAAGGTGAGAACCTTATGTAAGGAGGCAAAAGAAACATGGCTTGAGAAAAATTGCAGAGAAATTGAAAAACAACACAACAGTAACAATGCGAAACTAATGCACAAAAGAATTCAGGAGCTTACTAATCAAAGAACACGTACATCAGCAGGCTGCCTAAAGACAAAAGATGGAAGAGTCATCATAGAAAAAGATCAGATATTACATGAATGGTCAGATTACGTGAAAACCCTGTATGACGATAACAGGGACGAACAGTATGATGTTCAAAATAATAATGATGGACCTGCAATTTTGAAGATGGAGGTTCAGAATGCTCTTAACCATATGAAATCTGGCAAGACCCCCGGTTCAGACAGCGTCACAACAGAAATGATTAATGCTTTAGAAGAATATGGAATAGATCAAGTTACCAGTCTGCTTAATACAATATATGATACTGGAAATATACCTCAGGAGTTATGTAATTCTGTATTTATTGCAATCCCAAAGAAATCAGGAGCCTTGGAATGTGATCAACATCGAACAATTAGTATAATGAGTCACATCACGAAGATTTTGCTAAGAATTATCATGCAAAGAGTTAGGAGGAAAATACAACCTGAAATAGGAGAAGAACAATGTGGGTTTGTGAAAGGCAAGGGTACAGTAAATGCTGTGTATATACTGAGAAACATAATCGAATGTTCTATAGAAGTAAACAAAGATCTACACCTTTGCTTTATTGACTACACAAAGGCTTTTGATAAAGTGAGACATGTCAACATGATAAGGATGCTTGAAGATCTACAAATTGATGGAAAAGATCTTAGACTTGTAAAAAACATATATTGGAAACAACAAGCTGCCATAAGAGTTGATAATGAAGTAAGCCAATATCAGCCTATTAAAAGGGGTGTGAGACAGGGATGTGTAATGTCTCCAGATCTGTTTTCCCTGTACAGTGAAAGTATTTTCAGAAATATTGAAGATATGGAAGGAATCAACATTGGGGGACGATGCATCAATAACATTAGATATGCAGATGATACAGTCTTGATTGCAGACAATGAACAGGACCTGCAAAATTTAGTAGATGCGATTGTTACACACAGTGAACAACTAGGGTTAGAATTAAATTGTAAAAAGACACAGATTATGGTCGTCACTAGGAAGACGAAATACCACAATGTAATATACAAGTAAATGGGAATATTCTTCAACAAGTGAGCAGGTACAATTATCTCGGAACAGTAATAACATCTGATGGGAGATGCCTTGAAGAGATTAGAACAAGAATCGCCATGGCAAAAGTAGCCTTTAGCAAGATGAAAAACATATTGACCAATAAAAAGATGTCAATTGAAACGAGAAAAAGAGTGTTGAGATGCTACATTGAACCTGTACTTTTGTATGGATGTGAAGCGTGGACAATGAGCAGTCAGGCTGAAAAACATCTGATGGCTGTAGAGATGTGGTTTCTGAGGAAAATACAAAGAATACCATGGACAGCCAGAAAGACCAATGAACAAGTCCTTCAAGAAACAAATGAAGATCGTAAATTGATTAGAGAAATTAGACGTAGACAGTCAAAATATTTTGGGCATGTTATGAGAAGAAATGGATTGGAGAATTTGGTGACAACTGGTAAGATCGAGGGGAACAGACCAAGGGGAAGACCTAGAAGCAAGTACCTGGATGGCTTGGCCTTGTGGCATGGTCGAGACAGAAACACGGAGCTGATCCACGACTCTGGTGATCGAGTGAGATGGCAGAACATGACCGCCCACGCTTACTGGCATGGCACATGATGGATGGATGGATTTTTTTTGGGGTGTTCGCCTGCATTGAACTCGAGTGTAGTTTTCACACCTGCTACTGCTTCTAGTAGTTGTTACTCCTAATGAATGTAGTGGACTGATTTTTGTGGCAGGGTCTGTTTTCCCTATTACCATGTCCCTTTCTATCAGGAGAACCCTCTCTCCTGAGGTAGTTTGTCATTTATGTCCCCACAAGACGTCACATTTCAGTCCAACCAACCGGCAAATGGAACAAACCAACGACTCCGCAGTCAGAAGAGAAAGTTTAAGTGTGTTAAACTTCTCAGCCACAACAAATTTACTTTAGTTACCCATATTGCTGCATATTATATTTTTTTTTAAATTGTCCCTTATTTTAGTTATAGAATCGATTCCATTTTCTTCTGCTTTTCAATACCCAAAGGAACACAGACCTTCAGCCAACTTACACACTGTCAAGATTGGTTGGACTTTGCAGCTAAGACTGTGTCGCACGCCAACCTTCCTTAGTCACCTCTTAAGGAATGCATGGCAGTTTACAACGTTACTATTCTTTGCTTCCCTTATGGGCCCCAGTAACACACAGGCATGAAGAGATCCCTGGCCTAGTTTATTTCGGAAATACATTATGTTACTACTAAATGACCATGTCAGATACAAATCTGGTACTCAGCCAGTTAAGCTTGTATCCCAAAACAAGATCTGCGGCCTAGTTTATTTCTAGAATAAATGAATTATATTACTACTGTAGTTTTCTACAGTTTGAAGTAGCCAGTCTCAAAGTGAATGGAACCAATCTGAAACAAGTCAATGGATTTAAGTAGTTGGGTACTTTAATAGCAGCAATTGGATGATGAAGTTAATACAGAATAGCCCAAGCAAACGCACCATTTCACAAGATGAAGATTTATCTCTGCAATTTATCTTTGTCAATCGAGGTGAAGATAAGAGTTCTTAAGAGATATACTGAGCCAAACCTGATGATCAGAAGTGAATCATAGACAATTAGAAGACAAGTGAGTAATTATGTTGAAGCAATGCAGATGTGGTTTTATATAAAAATTATGAGAATACCATGGACAGATAAAAAGAGCACTGAAAATACATTGACAGAAGTTAACTCAACAAAGAGAACTAGTGACTCACATCAGTCCTTATTCTTTGGGCATGCCACGAGGAGACAGCTCAAGAATATTGTCACAATGTAAATTTTAGAGGGGAAGAGAGGCAGGGGGAGACCAAGAAAGAAGAAGCTGGACAGTTTGACATCATGGCATGGAGGAACATCATTATCAGAAATTATTGGCAGCACACAAGACAGAGCTGTAGAAAGACATGATCATAAAAAAACACAAATCTAAGGAACCAGTTTAGTCTGCATCCCAGAATAGAGTTGAGTTGAGCTAAGAACCGACATCACTGCACTCAGGACATTCCCATTATGTGCTCCGTCTCCTAATTCAACAGTCAGCGAAGAGTCATACTACTAATCCCAGAATTGATTCATGGTTAAACTTATTTCATGAATTACGACCATGTCATTACCAAGTTAAGTTGAGTTCAATTGAGTCAAGAACCGACATCACACCACTCAGGACATTCATCTTCACAGCCAGCAGTCCCAATACTAATGGTACCAGTTGTAGTCTGATTATGTGTCCATCTAGCCTTTCCTCTGAGAAATGTCAGCCAGATCTTCTGGTCACTCCCAACCTTACCATTCTCTCCAGGCCACGATTTATTTGTTCTGTCACACTATACACATGATCTGAAAAAGTCTTGCCCACATCTGCCTTATTGTGCACCAATACCCTACCCAATGGTGCAGACTCAAGTCTGCCTGCTTGTTTCCCACCACACACCAGTATATCCTGAGGAAAAGATCCAACTGATTCTCTCAAATGAAGCATACCACTCTACACGAAGCATGCCTATCCTCATCTCTATCAGCATGCTCAATGAGTCTGTAACAATCACGACATGTGTGTTATGTTACTACTCAAAAACCATGATTTCAAACAACAACACAGATACGTCAAAGATACTTGCTGACCGACCTGAACCATAAGAAGCTCTCCAAACTGCTGGAAGTACTTCCGAAGATCCTCTTCAGTGCTTTTCCAAGGAAGACCTAGCACAATGAGGTCACTACATTTCTGACGGTCAAGACGCCTGTAAGACTTGACAGAATGTGAGGATTCTGAACTATGAGTTGCATTCTCCTTCGAATTCTCTCCTGTAGAACCAGATATTTTCACTATGGTTAATAAATGGCATGATAGATTGTACTCAAAACTATATTTCTACACATCCTCAAATATCTTCTTAAATGTAATAAAGACTTACAAAAGATTACAGAGAAAAGAGATAAAATAAACAGCAATAAGAACAGATGCTGGACAGTCTTGCAAACCTGCATGAAAAGATAGCATAATCATCATTTACTGTATTTTCGACAGTTCATATCATTTCTTCTTCTTCTTCTTCTTCTGCCTTTTATCTTCCAATGGAGAAAAGATCATCAACAAACTCACATCAAGTCCTCCAATATGTAGACTTACTCACAATTGGTTGGATTTTACAGTTTACATCATTCTTCCATTAATTGATGAACTTTCAGATTATTACTATGGAACCCTATGGCCTTTCAGTCTACTACTATGGGACCCTATGAACTTTCAGTCACCTACTATGGAACCCTATGAACTTTCAATCTATTACTATGGTACCCTATGAACTTTCAATCTATTACTATGGAACCCTATGAACTTTCAATCTATTACTAAGGAACCCTATGAACTTTCAATCTATTACTATGGAACCCTATGAACTTTCAATCTATTACTATGGAACCCTATGAACTTTCAATCTATTACTATGGAACCCTATGAACTTTCAATCTATTACTATGGAACCCTATGAACTTTCAATCTATTACTATGGAACCCTATGAACTTTCAATCTATTACTATGGAACCCTATGAACTTTCAATCTATTACTATGGAACCCTATGAACTTTCAATCTATTACTATGGAACCCTATGAACTTTCAATCTATTACTATGGAACCCTATGAACTTTCAATCTATTACTATGGAACCCTATGAACTTTCAATCTATTACTATGGAACCCTATGAACTTTCAATCTATTACTATGGAACCCTATGAACTTTCAATCTATTACTATGGAACCCTATGAACTTTCAATCTATTACTATGGAACCCTATGAACTTTCAATCTATTACTATGGAACCCTATGAACTTTCAATCTATTACTATGGAACCCTATGAACTTTCAATCTATTACTATGGAACCCTATGAACTTTCAAATCTATTACTATGGAACCCTATGAACTTTCAATCTATTACTATGGAACCCTATGAACTTTCAATCTATTACTATGGAACCCTATGAACTTTCAATCTATTACTATGGAACCCTATGAACTTTCAATCTATTACTATGGAACCCTATGAACTTTCAATCTATTACTATGGAACCCTATGAACTTTCAATCTATTACTATGGAACCCTATGAACTTTCAATCTATTACTATGGAACCCTATGAACTTTCAATCTATTACTATGGAACCCTATGAACTTTCAATCTATTACTATGGAACCCTATGAACTTTCAATCTATTACTATGGAACCCTATGAACTTTCAATCTATTACTATGGAACCCTATGAACTTTCAATCTATTACTATGGAACCCTATGAACTTTCAATCTATTACTATGGAACCCTATGAACTTTCAAATCTATTACTATGGAACCCTATGAACTTTCAATCTATTACTATGGAACCCTATGAACTTTCAATCTATTACTATGGAACCCTATGAACTTTCAATCTATTACTATGGAACCCTATGAACTTTCAATCTATTACTATGGAACCCTATGAACTTTCAATCTATTACTATGGAACCCTATGAACTTTTAATCTATTACTATGGAACCCTATGAACTTTCAAATCTATTACTATGGAACCCTATGAACTTTCAGTCTACTACTATGGAACCCTATGAACTTTCAATCTACTACTATGAAACCCTATGAACTTTCAAATCTACTACTATGGAACCCTATGAACTTTCAATCTATTACTATGGAACCCTATGAACTTTCAATCTATTACTATGGAACCCTATGAACTTTCAGTCTATTACTATGGAACCCTATGAACTTTCAGTCTACTACTATGGAACCCTATGAACTTTCAATCTACTACTATGAAACCCTATGAACTTTCAAATCTATTACTATGGAACCCTATGAATGTTCAGTCTACTACTATGGAACCCTATGAATGTTCAGTCTACTACTATGGAACCCTATGAATTTTCAGTCTACTACTATGGAACCCTATAAACTTTCAGATTACTACTAAGGAACCCTATGACCTTTCAGTCAACTACTATGGAACCCTATGAACTTTCAATTTACTACTATGGAACCCAATGAACTGTCAGTCTACTATTATGGAACCCCATGAACTGTCAGTCTACTACTACAGAATCCTATGAACTGTTAAATCTATTACTATGGAACCCTATGTCTACTACTATGCAACCCTATGACTACTACTATACAACCCCATAAACGTTCAGTCTACTACTTTGGAACCCGAGGAACATTCAGTCTATTACTATGGAACCCTATGACCTTTCAGTCTTCTACTATGGAATCCTATGACCTTTCAGTCTACTACTATGGAACCCTATGAACTTTCAGTCTATTACTATGCAACCCCATAAATTTCAGTCTACTATTATGCAACCCTTTGAACTTTCAGTCTACTGCTATGGAAACCTATGAAACTTCAACCTACTGCCATACAACCTTGTGAACTTTCAGCCAACTGTGTCAAGAACCAGGAATGGCCATAACCTTGCAGCATCTTTCCATGGGGCAGCATCTCGCCATGGGGCAGCTCAACCACAGACTGGGTTTCCGAGTCTGGCTGACAATATAAGAATTGCTTGTGTCTCTACACAGAAGCTCAAGTTGAGTTGAGTCAATAACTGATATTGTACTCGGGGCATTCCCATAAGTGCTCAGTCATCATCTTTAACTGCCAGAGCAGAGTCCCAATACTAATGGTGCCCAATGTAATCCGATTGTATGTCCGTCTTGCTTTACCTCTGAGCTCAAGTTGCAGTATTGAACCCCCCTACTAGCTCCTGCACTTGGAGAAGGGAAGGAGAGCCCTGCAACAACACCCATGTAGATGGTACATCGGTACCAAGTCAGGGGGGAAAGTCTGTACATCAGCCTCAACCTCACAAATGCAAGCCCTTTTCAGGGCTCAGATGACCTGAACATCAAAGCAGAAAACTCAAGAGTTAGAACTCACATCTTCTTGAAGCCTTCCAACTAACCATCTCTTGGAAAACTCAACATTTCATATTTTATTATAAATGATGAACTTTCACTCAACTATCATACTCTGTCTCATCTGCAGAGGTAGAACAAACTACACATAATTCAGGAACCAGTATGATTTTTTTTTTTTAGCAAATCTATTGAACATTCTGACGAGAAGTAAATTTCTGGATGGCTTGGCCACATGCCAGGTAAACATTACCAAGTGCTACAGTGACTGGCACTCTGGATTTTTCTACCCTTGCTCGTCTATAACCAAATATGTGAACTGGCAATTTCATATATCATAGCATTTATTCTAATTGATTATCCCTTGCAGGGTGTTGCAATCACCCCAACCCTATTGATTTTTGTGATTTACTAGACAATTTTACATCCAGCAGTTCGCCATTGCTTTCTGAATGAGAAGTCAATATTTAAGTGCAACTAATTTGTGGAATAAACTCACCCACTGCCAGAGTACAGGTGAGCGAGTTATTTTTAGTGTTGCTTAATTTAAATTACATTAGTTGTGTTGTTAAATCACATTGAATTATTATACAGGTGAATGCTGATGCTAGTGTTTAAAAATTTAATTAATGTTTGGGACTAAATATATCAATTTAAATAGCATAGTATAGTTTTCTGAGGTAGGAGTAGGGACTTTTCTCTTTTTCTATAATAATTAATTGTATTAATTTTAACTTTATCATTATGACTAATTAAAATACTATCTATAACAGTACATTTTTTCATAAACACACAAGGCTGGAATTGATCAACAGTGTTGGCAACATGTCTCAACACATTTCTCTCGCTGTGTTGGTAAACTATTCTATTACTTGAAAGAGCATTAAGTATTGAGCCGTCCTGTTCACCTGTTTGTGTGGAAGGAGTAGGCGTATCGTTATTATGATCGTATACGCTGGCGTTGGCTGGTGATCACTCCCCGTCCATGACCTATTTATTTTCTAGTTAGGAAGTACCAATGTATGAGCATAACAAAACAAACTCAGCAAATTCACAATTGTTGTCCGTAACAGATTTAACTTTATCCATTACAATAATTTGACAGATGTTTATAAAATGCACCACAGAAGGACAGTTTGTACAAGAAAACGGTTTTTGTGTTTAATTTCCCATTAGCCTATCAGAAACAGTGGGTTTGACCAGACAGGGGGCGCTATTTAGGGGAGGGAAACTGTTAAACAGATCGTTGTTAAATTTGAAGGTTTCGCGTTGAGTAAAATACGTACCTTTAGGAAACACCACGACATAGACATGCCTGCACCAGTCCACATCAGGGGGGTATAGACGTCCATCGGATAACCTAATCCCTCGCAGCGTTCGTGTTTCTTGGTTACGATACTTCAGACCACAAGCCCCGGGAAACTGAGCCGATAATGTTGTCAACAAAAGAGTTCCATCTTCTTCACTGGGTATTTCCATGGGCTCGTCGCCCTCATTCTCGGATACATGAACGTACTGGCTCATTGTTCGTGTTCTAAACGAACGCCAGCTCCTTAAGAGGAGTTAGTAATTAAGGAAATAAAATGCCCGCCTAACTCCCCGGGTTCAGCATAAGAAAATGGCTGCTCATAGCGCTAACCAAAGCCTTATGGGAAAACAAATGAAAAATCATAACATTTATAATAAAAAATGAAATACTACAACAGCAACATAATTTGTGAAAACAGTATTTATATTTTCAAAATATAGTACAATATTACAAATATTAATTCTAGTACATGAATTCCCCTTTTACGAGAATAAACGGAAACAAACGAGTGGGTTCATTGCGCATGCGGCTTGTGGATTTCATGGAAAATTATAATAAATTATGTCCGGCAATAGTAAAACTGAAACTTACTCCAGATTCCCTGAATGAAGATGATAATGAATGAACCAGTGTTTGGGTAATTCCTCCAGGGGTCCCATCGACAAATTTCAAACATCTCATTAAAACAACGCCGGGTTATTCATCCTCTCTTTCGATATTTAGAAACTGGCAAAGATTGGCTTCAGTGGACTCAGATTTTAACAAATGTGCAAATGCTTTTGTTGTCATAATATCACCATGCTGATTGAACTAGATGCTTTGTTGAGTCAAAACATGGGGGCGTGGTTTGTGGATGCCAGAGGTGAAACCCAAGACAATACTTGATCAGTTGGACTCTAGGGACGATGAAGTTTGGTACTGAACCTGCAGATTTCCAAATGGACCTAAAATATAAATATGAAGCTAGACGAAAAGAAAGACACACCCACACACAGATTTACGCACACGTTTCGACAAAAGTCTTTATCAACAAAGACTGATCGACAAGTTCGATTGTATCTGTGTGTCTTTCTTTTGCTTTGAGCTTCCCAGTTATATTATGTAATTATGTATTCTTTGGCTTTCAATGTTAACTTATCAGCTGTCATCGCTATTTTCTATCATCATTAATTTATTATCATTAAATGCTGAATGAATCACCAAACAAAAAACAAACAAGAAGTAGATTGTGAGTTTTACTAAAACACGATTACAAGAAACAAATCGGACGTTGCAGCCCAAGCCTTCATCAGCACAGAACATTCACAAACCGACACAAAACTACATGAAACACACTACATGACAATAATATTATATTATTAAGGGTACTTATCTGAATCTGTATCCTAGCTTGGAGTGACTGACGACTGACACGCGTTCGAAACGCAGTCACTCCAAGCTAGGATTCAGATAAGTACCCTTAATATTATCGTCATGTAGTGTGTTTTATGTAGTTTTAATTCGGTTTTTGTTTGTTCTGTGCTGACGAAGGCTTGGGCCGCAACGTCCAATATGTTCTTGTAATCGTATTTTAGTAAAGCTCACAATCTACTTCTTGCTTTTTGGTGATTCATTCATTGCCTGTTTAAGCATTACTGCAGTTCCCCTTATTCTCATTAAGCGCTGGCGTGGGCGATCATACTTCTTCACATCTTACGATGTCGACAGCATGGATCAGTTGACTCCCTTCCGTGCCATGATACAAGACTGTCAAGAATTTTCTCTCGCTATCTTCCTCTATCTCTCTTTCTACAAATATGTCCGGTTGTCACAATATATTTCAGTTTTTGTCAGTCCCCAAAAGATGACTGCCTATATTTGATGTTTGTGATCAGTTGTCTTTGCGACTTAGCCTCCATGAAAACATCTAGATTTATCATTTTGGCTGTCTAAACAATGTTCAGCATTCTTCTATAAGAACACATCTCCAAGGCTTCTTGGGATTTTTCGCCTGTTTACTAAATTGTCCAGAATTCGCAGTCGTATGTTAAAACTGGTTCTGTATAACATGCAGGAATTCTTTTTCTAACTTCCAATGAGAAGTACGAAGTACTTTTTGCATAAAATATTCTTAATTTGATAGAATGTATGTTTGTTTTCATGTGCCATTATATTCTTTATCTCTGCGCTTCTCCACATTCTTTTTCTTCTTCTTCTTCTTCTTCTTCTTCTTCTTCTTCTTCTTCTTCTTCTTCTTCTTCTTCTTCTTCTTCACTTCTTCTGTCTCTTTCTTCTTCTTACATTGCTACTGTTTCTGCTTGGTCTTTTTCATTCGATCGATCTCATATAACCACGCTTGTCACTCATTACTTTGGCAGTTCATCTTTAGTTTCTCTCGTTACCATACGGTTGTTGCCCTAACAGAGCTGGAGACTCATTGTATCGCCCTGCATGTTTACAAGTTATATGCTCAGCTGGTACTAGTGGCAGCGTGCCAATTGCACGGACGTGTTAGATGTGTGTCCACCCAGCAAACATCGGGGCCTTTTAGATCTATTCACTTCATTATTTGTTGACAGAGGCTGGGTGTTTATGGCGCGTCCCTAAATGCAGTAACGCCACTTTTGTTAGGATGTGCTTAACTATATCAATGGATTATCATCTACACCTTGCGTCATTAGCTGTGGAAGACGGGGCCTGAAATTTTATGATGTCGATTTTTTTTTTTTTCAATCAATCAATTATATCGAATGATTGAAATTACCACAGAAAATGAGAATTGAGAAAACAAAAAGTAGAGGTGGCACTAAGTAACAGAAATTGACCATCATCGACTCATCACTTCGTGGAACCGCGTTTGCTGTTGTGTTGGCGCTGGTGATAGCACTTTCTCCAACTGCTGAGGTTTGTGGGAAATTTTTGATGTTGTAGTCCATGCTGAGTAACGTTGGTTAGATCGTGTCTGTTCACAATCTTCTGTCTCTGGTTCTGTCAATCACTTCTGATTCAAATGTTCCTCCGTGCCATTAGTCAAACTGTCCAACATTTTTTTTTCTCTCGGTCTTCCCTTGCCTACCCTCTCTGCCAACAAAAACGGAAAGTGGAATTGTTCTGCTGTCATTTGGTGACGATAGGATCAAATACTACTGTGCATATAAGTAAAATGACACTTTTTACACACATGGAGGCTATTTAGGCATATAGTGCTGGCCCCATACTTTACAGACCAATCGAACCTGGGACTGCGATGTTGTCAATACGAAGTCGTGCGCCTTTACTTCCCAAGACACTTCCTGATAGGCCTACCTATTTAAGTCTGGGCCGACCTGAAAGTCTAAGTCATATTGAAACATTCCGTCTCGGTGTGAATTAGAACTCATGACCGGCAGGCAAGCATGCTAGCCATTGTTCTACCGTGATTCTAACTGTACCTTTCAATTTTTCAGTTGTCTTTAGTTTATGTTTCCTCTAATCGCTATCCTTTCCTTATATTTTTATGCGTGTCGATCAATGCTTACTTATTCTTCCTTCGTTCATTTATCAAACTAAGGTTCAGCTAGGTTCTCATCTGTGTTTTTCGGTAACTGATCGAGTTTATAGCAATCTGATTATGTGTCCGTCTGGCCTATCTTCGGAGTTTTCAGTGTCGACTAGATCCTCTTGTCGCTCCCCGCAGCACCATTATTTCCTAGCAGTTAGTTAGTTAGTCGACAGATCATCCTCATTGCACATCGAACCATTCAGTCCATAAGTGCTCGGATCCCCACCTCAGCAAATCCCGCAACGTGTAGCGGCTAACGACGCCAGTTCTGTGTTGGTTTATAAATCTTCTTTGGCTTCCTGCGTAGTGTTCTTGTTTGGCCACCCCTCTTTTAATTTGCTGCTCTCGCAGTCTTACCATTGTTGTAAATTCACAGTCATCACTTGGTTCTCGCAAAAGTCTTACTTCTCGTAGAGCATTCAGAATGTCGGCCTGGTCCATGGCGCGTCCGCCCTCCACAGTAGCCTCACCTGCGAGCTTGTCAGCCCGCTCATTCCCTTGTACTCCCGCATGCCCTGGCACGAAGATGAAACTAATCTTTGCCAGCCGAGACCGCTCCAGAGGCAGCAACCATTCTCTTCGGATCGACCCCTCCTCTATCCTCTTGATCATGTTCATTGAGTCGCTAAGGAAACAAGCCCTAGTGAATGTCTGTGTCTCGAGCCATGTTATTGCTTTACTTACTGCCATGACTTCCATGGTCAGGCTACTTGTGGTTTCAGTGAAAGCACCAGAGTCCTCCTTCACAATTCTCCCTCCGGCCCGAGCTGTAAAGGCCCATGAGCTTCTCACATGTCGGACGACCGACCCATTTGTGTAGATGACCGCGTCACCGTCTAGCGAATTCTCGAAAATCAACGCTTGTACTTCAGCCTCAACAGCAGCCGGATTTTCTTGTCTGCATTTTCTATCAAGTTGGATGCAAACTGAAAAGGATGTGCAGAAGTCTGTTGGCACTTGCACCCACTCCTCGCCAGGTTCTAAGTCCTCAAGTGAACACACCTGTTGAAGAATGTCTTCGGCTTGACACATCCATGACCGTCCTCTTTTTAACCTGCTGCCCTTCACCTTCCTAATTTCACTATGCAGTGGATGTTGTGTGTTTGCGTTAATTCTGAGGTAGGCGCGTGCCCTGCAACCTTGTATTCTCTCTTCAATGGTTGGAAACCCAAGAAGGTAGCGCATCTCCCTGCATGCTGTATCTCTTGTACATCCAAGAATAATGCGCATAGCTTCATTCTGTATCCTTTCCATCCTTTCTATCTGCTTATGGCTGAGAGTCAGGATTGCCATTGCATACTCCAAAACAGACATGACCAACCCCTCGTACAGAAGACATAGATGGCGCTGCTCATAGTTTGCTGCCGCCATCACCCGCATCGCTGCCAAACCCCGCTTGGCCTTTGTTATCACCTGGTCTATGTGCACATTATAAGCAAGGCTTCGATCAAACCGTATCCCCAGGTAATTCATTGCCTGCGTTCTTTCCACCGTCTCTGAACACAGCATTACAGTTGGTGTTGGAGTGTTGACAATATGATTATTCAACGAGAACCAAGTCACTGTTGCCTTTGTTGGGTTGACCATTGCCCCAGCTTCATCACACCAAGTACTTATGCGATTGAGTTCGGTTTGTAGTTCCACAGCAACCTCCTCTCTATCCTTCCCCTGACGATACACTAAAACATCATCGGCATATGACAATGTCCTGCCAGGTCCAGTGATCTGCTCACTGGTGATTCTCACTGTGTAGGCGTTGAACAGTACCGGAGATAGTACCTAGCAGTGATGATCTACCCGTTCTTCTACACTATACACACGATTACAAAGGCTGCGATCACATCTGCATTATGCATTGTTTCCCCACCAAGGGATCCAGACCCAGACAACCTGCCCGCCTGCTCGTATCCCATCACACCAGCATGTCCTAGCCAAAAAATCCAACAGATGCTCTCTATATTTGATTGTTGAATGGAAGCCTGCCACCCTGCCAGAATCATCCCCGTCTGCACCTTTCTCATCATATTGTGTGAGCGTTTGTTACAAGACATACGTGTACTATTTGTCCATCAGCTAGTGGAAGGCCGCCATGGCTGCCTCCAACTCCATTCTCAGACTAGATGTTGTGGTATCGTATGCCAGACTCTCACGCACCACACACCGTCCACCAATGTTTTTTAGCAGTTTATAAAACAAGAGAATAAATCTACATTCTCTTCTTTTTCTGTCCTTTATCCACCATTGAGATATAAACTCCCAACTAATTACAACCCGCCCCTTTAAACATGTTCATGGCTGGTTGGATTTTACATCTAAAGTTTTCTGCAGGCTTGGGAAGCCAGCTCCAAGCCCAGCCATCCTTGGTCGCCTCTCACGACCTGCATGGTAGGTTACAGTGTTGTTATATTTTGCTTCTCGAAATTTGTTGTTGTTGTGGTTTTGAGTATGAATATTGGTCTATGAGGTATGCGGCTAGCACCGTATGTCAATACCCTTACGGAGCTGGAGACTCATTTTATCGCCCTGCATGTTTAAAGTTATATGCTCAGCTGGTACTACTAGTGCTCCGTTCCAATTGCGCACCCAGTCTCTGTCAACAAATAATGAAGTGTATGGATCTAAAAGGCCCAGATGTTTGCTGATTGAACTAAACTATTCTTCGCTTCCCTTATGGACGATAACATTGTACTTTCCCTTTTTCTGTAACTGTCTCCATATTGTCGTGTTCCTCATTTTCGCAAAAAGCTAGTTTCTAATATGAGTGTTATTATTTTAAAGTCTTCCCATAATTACGAGTGTGTTTAATGAAGTGTTACTTGCGTGACTTCATCATCGTCATAAATTGCCATGCCGACTGGCGTAGGCGTTCATTCCTCTCCACATATCTCGGTCTTTGGTGTTTTGTATCAACTCTGCTGATGATATTCCTCCATGCCACCGTCTCAGTCCATCCAGCATCATTTCTCTTGGTCGACCTCTCCCCCTTGATCTTTCCAGTTGTCACGATATTCTCCAACGCGCATCTTCTCATCACATGACCAAAGAATGCTGTTTGTCTCTTTCTTATTGTTGTATATAATGTTCTAGTTTCATTAGCCTCTTTCAGGCAATCGTCGTTAGTTACTCTGCCAGTCCAAGGAAATTGCAACATTCGTCTCAGGAACCACATCTCTGTTGCTTCTAAGTTCTTCCTAATTCATTCATTTACATTCCAAGATTCACTGCCCTATATCAAAACAGGTTTTATATAGCACTTCAGCACTCTCTTTCTTATATTCAATGATAGTGATTTATTGCATAAGATACTTTTCATTTTATCAAACACAGGTTTTGCTTGCCTATTCTGTTCTTAATCTCTGTTGTGCATCTTCCATCTTATGTTATAAATGCCCCTAGGTATTTTAAATTATCCAATTTGTTATTCATTTTCCCTTCTATTTTATAGAATATTTTTTTACTTATCAGGACGTGTGTTGTGCATTCCTTTAAATATCAGCGACAATGTGTTTTAAATATTTCAGCTGAAGTATAATTCATGTATTCACTTCATACAATCTCAAACTCTGCAGTAATTACCTGACTATACGATCTCTAACTCTGCAGTAATTATCTGAGAATACGATCTCAAACTGTGCAGTAATTACCTGATGATACGATCTCTTAACTCTGCAGTAATTACCTGACATTTTGCAGCGAACTACACCCCCAAGGAGTTTCCTACTATGGGACTGTGACAAGATAGCGCCATCACATTTTGTAGGCCTGAGAGCCAGGAAGAGGAGATGGCTGGTCTTCCCCTCATGTTCGACCAAGCCCATAATATAGGGTTATTTTTAATGACTGTGCAGTGTTTGAAACTATTGCCAGCCCAAGTGTTGTGTTCACCCTCTGTAAAGTTCATGCAACATAATAGGTCAATACAAAACTTGGACCAACAATATTTTCAAACACTGCACAGTCATTAAAAATACACCCTGTACAAGCGCACCCCCACAGCAAAATATTTTTAAAAAATTAGTTGCATATCCTTTACAGGACATCGCAGTCAACACCAAAATTGTTTGCTGTTGTGATCTCTTGGCAAATTTACGTCCATTAGTTTGCCATTGATTTCTGAATGACCAGCACTCATACTATTTTGTAAAAAACAACACAAGACGGTCTGCTGCCAAATCACCTGCAGCTGTGTTTCGAATGCGGGTATGCGGGATTACGAACTGCATCCGTAACCGTTTCCCTGCGTATGTCAGGCAATAAATCTGTCAGCCTATTATTTAAGGCTGACGCTACGAAACATACAAGAGAAGGAAAACAGGACTAGACCTGCTGGAGGAATTAGATATAATGAACTGTTGAATGATATTTACAACAGTGGAAACATACCTAATCATCATCTTTCCACTTGTGCTGTCAAGCGTCGTGGGGAGGAATAATTGGCGCTCCAGCGCCCGATTGGTGGTAATTGTATCATACCTTTGATGTCAACAATCCAATGTCTTCTCGGCATCCTCTTGCTCTCTTAGCAGATGTTCTTTGATGTATGGACAGTGCTATTAGTTGATGTTGCATTCTAACGAGATGGCCACACCATTTGATTTTCTGTCTTTCAATAATTGTGGCACAAGGTGTTGATCCCACTGTCTGCCTGACAGCATCATTTGTTACTCGGTCTCGGATAGTTAGGTTGGCAGCTCTTGTCAAGCATTTCATCTCACAGGTACATACCTAGTGATGTGCTGAAATCTATATTTATAGCTACACCCAAGGTACCAGACAAGAGACAGGAACACCGAGCTGATCCACGACTCTGGTGATCGAGTGAAATGGCAAATCATGACCGCCCACGCTTACCCACATGATGGATGGAGGGTACAAGAAGTAATTGAATGTGAAGTTTTGTACAATCAACCTCATAAACCTTGTTACCAAACTTCTACTCAGGTAAGCCCAGTCTTTAGACGCTTGCCTGCCGGATTGGTAGTCAGGGGTCCAAATCTGCATCAAGTTGGATTCTTAAAATTGACCTTAGCTCCCTGTCTGATCTAGTCTAAAATGGGTACCGTGAAACGTCTTGAGATATGTATCATCTTATCTCCCATATCCATCACAATTGTCACTATTATCTCCCTTGTCCATCAACATGGTCATTATTATCTCCCTTGTCCATCAACATGGTCACTATTATCTCCCTTGTCCATCACTATTATCTCCCTTGTCCATCACTAGTATCTATTGCTCATGTTTTGTATTTAAAAAATAAAACAAAACAATCCAGGTTATATTATTTGATAATATGTTTATTTCTAGTTCACTTTTATTGTAATTCATTGTAAACAAAAGGATGAGTTCAAATGAAAATGTATGTAATATATTATTCACTCATTATGTCCACAATGAGAATTCATGATGCCACATTGAGTGCATTTCCCTGTATACTAACACAATACAAATAAATAAATGAATGCTGGCATAAATTATTGAAAACATTCTCCAAAGCTTTTATGTGAAACCTGTGACACGTGGGATATTACATATGAAATCAGTGACACATGAAATCTGTGACACAAACTGCACCAAAGCCCGCCATGATTGGACAGAAAAGTCCACAACACATAACAGCACCGCCATAAACCAGACGATCCAAGCAGGCTAACAAAGATGCAAACCTAACAAAACAATAGCTTCGCGTTCTCTGATACTTGACTCATGCCAAGCAATTAATACTCTTATGATAATGAATCATATAAAAAAATATAAATGAGCATCAGTTATTTAAAATAGTAAATTTACTCTGATTCTTCACAGCTTTTCTCTGCATTAAAGCGCATAATGATCGCATAATAATTGGACAGTAAGCATGCGTGCGCATGCATGCGCACAGAGAGAGAGAGAGAGAGAGAGAAAGAGAGAGAGAGAGAGAGAGAGAGAGAGAGAGAGAGCAGCAGTAAAATTATGTCAGATAATGTACACATTTTAATACAGATATGACACCACTAAACAAGAGAGCTTTGTTTCTGACGCCTGGCATGCAAATTAATACTCTTTGATAATGACTCAGTTAGAAATAGAAATGAGCATAATTTATTACAATCAGTTATTCTTCACAGCTTTTCTCCGCACTAAAGCACACACTGACTGGACAGTTAAGTCCACAAACAAACAGCAGCAACAATGTATCAGAGAATGTAAATATTCTAATACAGATGTGAAATGAAACAAGATGGCTTCGCTTATGACCCTTGACATTCAATTAACTCTTTGATAAGGAATCAGTTACAAGTACAAATGAGCATAAGTTACAGAAATAGTTATTATCCCCAGCTTTTCTCCACACCAACACACACCTTGATTGAACAGTTAGTCCACAACACATAACAGCAACACTGTATCAGATCATGCAAACAAAAAAACACATCACTCGAACAATCGATTCACTTCGGATATCCTGATGCCAAAGGTAGAATGAATACTCAATGGGAATAATCAATAGGGGCTAAGTGAGGGTTGTGTCTAGTGTACCGCCTCCAGACCCAGATGGACATACAACAGCAACCACTGTATCAGATCATTAAAGCAAATTTAAAAAAAAAAAAAAATTCACACCCAGAAATACTTTTACTTTTGTTATCTGTTGCAAAAAGTAGAATAATTACTCTGTGTGAATTATCAGCAGAAAATACGAGTGTGTTGAGGCTAGTGAACTACCTGAAAACCCAATAGCCCTGGGTTCAAATTTCTAATGGAGCAGAGTGTTTTAATTACCACATGGCTCCAGAGTCAACCAACCTAGCCAAATAAAATGGGTATCCCAGGAATGCTAACCTGGTCAAAACAGCATGCTAAAAGTCAGATGTGTTGGCCTGAGAGTTTCGACTCAAGGATGCTTAACTAGACACACCGCAATCACATCTGAAAAAACACTCCGGATGAACACAAAGAAGAAGAAGAAATGGGTACCAGAAGTGATTCGGGAGGTCAATCAGCCAGGAGGTGCGAATCACGTTTCCCATCATGTGTCACAAGGTCAAGTAAAACCAAATCCCCAATACCTTTCCTGTCCATGCATTACTGTAGGCCATAGGGAAGAAAAGTGTGGTAACAGTGTACTCTACCATGTCGTAATAGTCAACTAGGGAGGGCTGGCATAACAGAAGAATGACAAGATAAAGGCAAGCCCATATTTTTCATGTTCAGATAGGAAACATGAAGTAATAAGGTCAGTATTACACTGACCACCTGTACTTTCCCATTCATGGTGAAGAACTGAACTTGGACAAATCTATAAGTGGTTAGTCTCTCCTGGCAAAGGTGAAGGGTGTAGTTAGTATTGTTCTGGTTTCCAGCTGGTTTACTATGTATATGTTGGAACCGTCCTCCCTTGTAGTAATTGCGACCAGTTCGATACTCAAATCCCCACCTCAACAAGCCCTAGTTAGGACAATTCATCAAGAGCAGTGCCACCATGCTCCAAGTTCTCATTTACAATATATCCTCTTCTCAATGTTCCAATAACAGATGTTTGGATAGCTAGCATATTAGCTCTCTTGTTCCCACACACCACTGCAGTATCTGGAAAACAGATCTATATAAGTTCCTGTAGGTTTAGGGCCCCAAATAGCAGCACTCATGCCACAGTACCCATTCTAGACTTTCCACAGCATGGACATAATTAGAGACTTCTTCTTCTTCTTCTTCTGCGTTCATCCGGAGTTTTTTCCCGGACGTGATTGTTGTGCCTGTTTACAGCAGAGCTGCGTTCTTGCGCCATTAGGCTGACACATCTGACTTCTGCGGGCATTTGTTGACCAGGTTAACCTTCCCGGGGTAATTAGAGACAATAATTACCCATGTCAGTGAAGTAGTAAAAAACCATTTCTATGCCTCGGCGGCAGCCTCTATCTCCATTCTCATAATTCACTTTCCAAAAACCCTGGTACTCATTTAATGTAGCTGGTTCAACCATAAATCAGCATTGATTTGGAACAATTCATGTCTGCCTGCTTCCTTAGACTTCAATGACCACATCAGCCTTCAGCTGGAAAAAACAGCATCTGTTCAAGTTTAGGTGACGAATATCACACTTACTTTTACTATGCACACAATTTGCTAGGAAATTAAGAAACAAATTTGGAATATTTGTTCCTGATCATGAGAACAGCGTGGAAAGCAAAAGAAAAGCATCAAACTATCTTCCCAAGCATAAGCTTGTGAGCAGGTTACAGATCTAGGAATAGAGGAATGATGTGTTGAGAAACTTTATATCAGTTCTTAGACTAAACAAGGGGGTGCACTGGTGTAGGGGTTAGGACGTTGCACTGACAACGTCATGAACATTATCTGATGAGGGTTTGGTTCCTGGGCTCATCACTTGCTATGGAAGGGAATGACTGGCCACCTACACCGCCGTGCAGTCAGGCCTACAAAACATGTTGGTCCTTGCACATCACAGACCATAACAGGTTCCTGCTTCGGGACTTTAATAAAAAGAATTAAATATTCTGACATTATATATGTGCACATTAAAAACGTATTGCGTCCACGGCTGCAAAATTTGTCTCTCAAACAACTTGAAGCACCCACAAAGAACAACCAGTGTACGGCCTCAACTGGTATAAATTTATCATTTCAACAATACATATTTATATATAAAGTTAATTCATTAGTGATGCATTCATAATAAATATTCATCTACAGTATTAAGTTAACATAAACAGAACAGATAAAGTATGCACAAAATACTGAATGATACTTTCAAAAACAATGTTTCTTTGTTAATCATACAAGGTTTTCCCAAAAATAAAGTTGCCTAAAACACAAATTATAATCATGCTGGCTCCAAGTTTCCCCATAAATGAAGCTGCCCAAAACACAAAATGTATAATCATGCTGGCTCCAAAGTTTCTTCAAAAATGAAGTTGCCTAAAACACAAAATATAATCATGTTGCAGGTCCTTTTTGCAGAACGTTCCTCTCACCACACTCCGCCAGATAGTTTACTCGACCTCTACACACAAAATAATGTAGACCTTAAAGACAGTGGTGTAATGGTTAATATATTACTCTGACAATGGCATAAACACAGTTGAATGGAGTGTTTGATGCCAGCCCTTGCCATTCACTACGGGAGGGACAGACCGGCTACAAATTCCTTCGTGCATTCAGACCTAACACTTCACATACCCACAGCGAGTTCCTGTTACGGGACTATTAAAACAAAAATATCAAAAACAGCTGGCGCAATTACTGGGGTCTTCTTCAGAGTACCTCTTTCACAGAGAAGTCACTACACCTGGTTATGCAAGCCTCTAACCCAGAAGTCAGTCAGTCTGACTTCAGCATGCATTTGTATAATGTTTACTTCCTCTAAAAGAGTTTCATCAGAGCCATGGACTCTAACTACCCATGGTGGCTGTGTGCAGGGCCTCCCTGCAACAGTGTTGGTGGAATTACACAATCAGTAATCATTTCTTTTTTTGCTCTCTCTCTTGCACGCATGCATGAGAAGTGAGAGAAAGAAAGAAAGAAAGAGAGAGAGAGAGAGAGAGAGAGAGAGAGAGAGAGAGAGAGAGAGAGAGGGAGGGAGAGAGAGAGAGAGAGAGAGAGAGAGAGAGAGAGAGAGAGAGATATTTTAAAACAAATGCCAGTGTTTGTTATGTTAAATTATTTCTCTTAGTATGTAATTATTTATACCTCAGAATGTGAATAAACACAACTGAATTGACACATGGGCAACATTTCTAATTATTAGGGACCTGAAAAAATATATGTTCAAATAAACACGCTCAAGAAAACAAGAGAATAAATCTGTCTACGGTCCTAGAAACACACTAGCATAAAATCACATTATGTGCAATGAGATGCACAAGAAAAACTGCTGTAAAAACATAGGCAGAGATAGAGAGACAATGATACACTAAGAACAACTGTTCGGATACCACTTATTACTGACTTTAGTGACTTTAATGACTCAGTGATATGGAAGGGCCGAATGTAAGACGGGCCTGCGTGCCCAATTTGTAACCCTTTTAAAATAAAGTTGAATTGAATTGAATTGACTTTATAGAGTACAAAAGAATTAAATGGTTCAGACATTTAGTTAGTTTGGAACAGGATCAACCAGTAGCTAGAGCGTTCCACATGAGAACATTGAGATATAAGGCAAATGGACGATACAGGAAGAATTGGTTAGATGGAGGAAATGAGACAATGAAGGAATCAAATATGACATTAGCACAAGCAACAGGACAAGGAAATAAAACATAATTATATCCACTTCCTCTCTGCGATGTTTCACAGCAAAAGCAGTAGGGTAAAAGACAAAGAGGAAACAACAAAAATAAAGTAAGATGATAAAAGACAATGAAAAAATACCATAGCTGAAGTGATGTACAAATTATGAAAATGTTACATTTACTAGGTCACAGTTTTATGAATGGAGTGGCCAGCCCTTTTCCACATCACCTATTAAAAAATAATGTGCTGAGGCGGGTACGCGGTGCACTGAAGCAATGCTGCACTGTGGTTGTGATCCAGTTGACGGAACTTCCTAGTGTATGATCTAGGAAAATATCACATAAAATACACTCAAGAGGACACCCGAATCAAGTGAAACATTGTAGAATTTAACTGCAGCTTCAGGTACAGTCTTCTTTTCTTCGCTTGAAATTGACTGTCTATATCGGCAAAGCTGTCAAACTTCACTGTCGTTTTATTGTTAGTTCACTCAGTGGTCCATAGAATTTATCTTCCACTGTTGTTTTCTAGGACAAGCTTTACCTAGATATATTGTACTTGGGCTAGTCTTGTAGTAAGTGATCTACAGCCTGAAATGCCAGTCCACATGTTCACATGGCTGATTTGCCAATCCTGAATTGTGTACACACATGGTTGTGTACCAGGTCCAGTCAAACAGAGGTTCAATACCCTGTGAGGACTGTACAATCATATTCATTAAAGTACTGGCCTGTTTAAAAAATTGGACCAAGTCAATTAAAGGTATTTGAGTACTGCAGAATCATATAAACTCAAGAATAGGTTATTTTGTGGGGACTGATGAGATGGGTACAGTTTAAAATGTTCTGCGTGAACTGAAAGATCAAGTAAAGTATAAATTATCCTTGCGGACTGAAGCATGCAGATATATATGGATTATCCTGTGTGAATCAAAGAACTAGGTAAACTTTAAATTACTCTGTGTGAATCAAAGAGTTGCGTAAAGTATAAAACTTGGGATTGGCAAATCCGCTACTTGCACATATGGATAGGCACGGTAGACAGCTGATCACATATGCCAAGACTGCCCCGAATGACATATCTAGACAAATCTTCAGGCCTAGACAAACAACAGTGGAAAGCAAACTTTATGGACCATTGATTGAGCTCCAAAAAAACAAAAAACACTAAGTGAAGTTTATACCTGAGACACATTGCAGATATTAGACAATTTCAAGCAAATAAAAGAAGAAGAATTAGAAGAAACAAGTATAAATTACTCTGTGTAGACCAAAGAATCAAGTAAAGTATAAACTACCCTACGTGAACCAGAGAGTTAAAGTATAATCTATCAGGTAAAATATAAACTATCCTGTGTGTATTATGTGTCTAAAATCTTGAATGACTGTGCCCATTTTTTCAAATAAATTTAGTTTTTATTTGTTTCTTGAAGGATTGCCTCATTCATGCTTCTCTCCGTCATGGTGTTCTTGGCATTTTCCTTGGAAACCACATTTCCACAATCTTTACATGTTATCTTGTCTGCTGAAGTCTACATTTTCACAATCTTTACATGTCCTCTTGTCTGCTGAATGTCCACATTTCACATGCATATAACAGTACAGATTCTACATAGCACTTTAACACATTTTTTCTCATTGTAATCAACAGCTTTTTATTGGTCAGTGTTTTCCATCTTGCAAAAGGGTACCTTTGTCATAGCGATTCAGGAAAAATCACCAGCAACAGCTATAAAACCTGCTCTCAACAACACTCTTCTCAGGCAAAGAGCCACAAACAAAAATCCTAAAAGAACGAGCCGAATAAAATAACATACACAAGAATCAAACAATTTCTTCTTCTATCATGAAAATATGTACAGAAATAATTGTTAAGTCCCCATGTGGGAAAGAACAACGCAAGAAAATTCCAAGAAACACATAAATATAGTACAGGAAGAGAGACTAATGCCTGTAAATGTAAGTATTATAGAATGACATACTGGCCTATGTACAATTAATAAACAAATGTCACAAACAGATTCTTCTTCTTCTTCTTTCGTTCACTTGAAACATGTCTATAACTGCAATGTTGTCTCTTGTATGAATCTAATAGTCTTTTTTAGTTCACTCAGCGGTCCATAGAGTTTATCTTCCACTGTTGTCTCTCTAGGCCAGAAGGTTCGCCTGGATATGTTGTAGTTTGGGCAGTCCTGGAGTGTGTGCTCTGCTGTCTGCGACGCCAAACCACTTGTGCACATGGCTGAGTCACCAATCTTGAATTTTGTATACATGTGATTGCGTAATCTATTGTGAGCTGTTCTGAGGCGCAGAATAATGACCTGTTCTGGTCTGTCTATAACGTGGTAGTCATCTTGAGTAGGGTTTGGTGGCCTTCTGATTTGATAATTCTTTTCTTTTGGTGGTATGTAATGGGCACATCATGTTGTTCTTCTTTTGCTCCTTCCTTAGCCAATCGATCAGCTCTGTCGTTTCCGGGTACTCCACAGTGGGATGGTATCCACTGTATGGTGACCTTATGCTGACTGCTAAGTTCAGAAAGTAGTGTCCTTAGAACTGGTAATTTCCCAGACAGGAGTGCCTCTATTACTGATTTTGCATCTGTCAATATCACCACAGGTTGTCTAACATGGCTGGTATTTTGTAATTTCTCTATTGCTATCTTGATTGCCTCAATTTCAGCATCATAGTTATGGCAGTACTTTCCTGTTGGAACTCTGGCTGTGTCCCTAGTATTATTTGGGTATTCTATATACACTCCCGCTCCTCCATTTCGAACATCATTTTGTGCTGACCCATCTGTGTAGACTCGGATCCAGACATCCTGTGGGTATTCGTCATCAAGGAAGCTGAGAGTGGCTGTTCTGCGCTGTACACTGTTCTGTTCTTCCTTGTCAAATATTCCTCTCACTTTTGTCTGGATTTGTAGCGATAGTCTATGTTCATCTTTCCATGGAGTTCGCTCTGGAATAGTTGTCAGTGGGATACCAAATGTGGGAAGATCGGTGGTTTCTCTGCAGAGTCGTTTGGCCTGGTGGATAAAACTACTTATTTTCAACCACCCCATAGCTAAGTTTTCAAATCGGTTCTTCATAGGGTGGCCTGGCAAAATGAGGAACTTGTCTGCTTGTATTAGTGTTTTTGTATCTCTGCGTTCTCTCAGTGCTTGTGTCCTCCCCATTTTCTTCATTGCTACTATAGGGGTTGATCTCATCCCTCCTGTGATGACTAAGAGCTTGATTTTGCACCCTGTCCAGCTCTTGTAGTGTGGTTTTTGATGCTGAACACCACGCAGTTGACCCGTATTCCAGGTGTGGTCATATGCTCTGTTGATAAACTTTGCTAAGTATTTTCCCACTGGCTCCCCATGTGGTTCCACTTAGCTTTCTCAGGATGGCTATTTTCCTTCTGGCTTTTGCTACAGCTTTTTTTATGTGTTTTCTCCATGTCAGCCTGTCATAAAATGTTACACCAAGGTATGTTGGTTCTTTATCTTCTCTTAGGGGTGTTCCATTTATCTGGATGCTCCCTGCCTTTTGTTTCGGAGAGAGGGTAAATAGAGTGGTGCTGCACTTGTCAGTGTTTTTGCTGACACACCATACATCTGCCCTTGCTACAAATATATCTACAGCTTTCTGTAGCAATATGGTGGCCACTGATGCATGTTCATTTGTGCTCCACAAAACCAGGTAATCAGCGTACATTGCCGCTTAAATTCCATCGGGTAGATTAGCAACAAGATCATGCAGAACACCGTGACGCAATAGTACTTTCTTGCTCTTGAGTCCGTCTATCTGTACTCGGGCTCTTCTGTTGTGCAAGTATGCTTTCACCCATTTGTACATTCTTCCATTGACTTTACAGTTTCTCAGTTTCTTCATCAGACCTTCTTTCCAGACTTTGTACAAACAGATGAGTCTGCATTCTGCTGGTGTTGGCAATATCTAGCAAGACAGCTTGATGAAAGGAAAGACACAAATACAAGCGAACATTTGGACCAAAGTCTTCATGAACACTTCCTTTAGAAATGACAGAACATTCCCACACTAGATGCAAAGCATGTTTTGTTATATGAACCACTTCGGTCAGCTTTCCAAAAATTGTGTTTCAAATTAAGGAAGCATTCACATTCAAATCTAATTGATAATCTAATTGGGAAAGATGTAACATGCATATATTGTGGAACTAGCAGGAAGTTAGCTGATCATGTCCATGAACATCTAATGGGCATCCACAAGGAGACACCCAAACCAGTCTCCAATTCAATAGTCCCAAGTGGACATTTCTATCACTGCCTTCAAATCCCCCTTCTGCAACCATTTCACTCGATTTATCTTGGAAAAATCACCTCATTCACAGTCAAGGCATTCTCAACCCAACAGTGATCAATAGTCAGCATTCTTTCATCTAATATATACATATTATTGCTCGCTGGACTTTAGGCACCTGGTGTGCCTTGCCAGATCGAGAAGACCTGATCATTTGGGGCCACATCGATTGACAGATGTCAGTTGTGGCGATTGGGCAAGTTTTGAGCTACAGCCTACACTGGGTGACGTGATATTCTAGTATGATAATTGGTCGCGTCAGCATGAGTCGCATGGTCAGTGGTTGCACACCCACTTCACACGCCAGAGATCCGGAGTTCGATCCCAGATCCAGTCAGGGATATGCATTACTGACGAGCTCAAACGAGAGCAAAACTCGAGTTTAGTGCTTCCAATCGGACGTGGACAAGGCTTAAGGTTCGTGTTGGAATACGATCAGCGTTGCCAGTAGTGGGTTGTGCTCAATCTTGAAACCTCAAATCCCGAAACAACCACACACACACATATATATATATATGATATTCACTGGCACAGGAATGGAGCATAATGGGGACGACCCGTTGCTGTGAAGTTGGAACTGCGACTAACTAACTAACTAACTATATATATATATTTGAGCTTCCAAATTATGTTTTGTGCTCATTTGCTTATAGCATTCTGCTGTTTGTGAGCACCGTAACCACATTTTCTACAGCTAGCTAACTATACAAACATGGCCACATTCTAACTCCTGCACAGATTGTCTTTTCTGAATACCCGTAAGCTATTCTTCCTAGAGCCCGTACCGTGTAGCGTTGGTTAACATGCCCGTTCGCAGCCTTCCGTCTTGCGGACTGCCCAATCATTTCTGATATATACATATATATTCCTCCATGCCTTGATACCAAACTGTCTAGCATCTCTCTTCATCTCCCTCTGCCTCTCTTCCCCTCCAACTCCCCCCCCCCCTCCTGTTATGATGTTCTCAAATCTTCCCCTTCCCATTGATGAGCCCAATATAAATAATATTAACAGGAAAACATGATTATCTTCTCATACTGGCATAGATTTATATGTTTCCTTGAGATAAATAATACATTTACAAACTGCCATAATCATCATATGAAAGTTGAAAACACACACGTTTATTTTTGAGATATGAATATGAAAATTACAAACATTAACACGCTTTTGTTTTTAAGGGAAGTGTGAAAGATAAACAAATATGAACTGCCCTTTGCGAATTAAATATGAAAATAAAGACATGAACGTATCTTGGTTATTATCAGAATTAAATAATACTTCTTTTAACCCTTGTTAACAATGAATGAATAAACAACGAAACAGCTCTAAATAACTTCAGACACACACATTTATACAGCAATAAACCTGGTGTATCAAGTTACCAACATTTCAGTTCAGTGACTGCCTTTTCAGAAGTGTGTCTGTCGAAACACACAAAGGAAAATGCTTATGCATAACATGTCATACGTGCTGCATAATGCAAGTCTTTCCAACAATTTGAAATAAAATAAATCTTCACCTTATGTCCAACCATCAGATAAGACCCAACAGAAAAAAAATGATTGAACAGTAAGAAACATTACTGTTAATATCAACAATGTTGGTTATGTAAATACTGGGACAGTCAGCCTCCATTCCATACCCTGCGAATTCTGCAGAGCACTTATGAGCTTTCTCCAAGTACAGCTATGTCAATCATCAATCATAATTATGTAAACAATCTTAATAATCCTTATGAGCTTTCTCCAAGTGTAGCCAATCAATCATCAATCATAATTATGTAAACATTAATCATAATAATTCTTACGAGCTTTCTCCAAGTGCAGTAAAGTCAATCATCAATCATAATTATGTAAACATTAATCAACAATCCAGTACACTAAAAACATGTTTCCTTAACGATGTCTTTTCATTGCACATGGTTATCTCCATAAGTACTCCAGTCTTCTCTCATAGACCACACAAAGAGAATCTCAACACAGTGCAATAACTCCATAGCACTGGTGTCGATCCAAATGTGTGTATACCAGAATTGCACATTTTATACATATTTATATATGGCTACGGTCTTTTTATTTGAAATTTAGGCTGGGCAGCAGCCTGTTTGGCCGGCTCTTTGATTTTTAACTGCTGATGGATTTTTAACATTCCCAATGTACACTTGGAGCCTCTGATTTTTTTGCCATTGTCTGAGAATGTTAGATGTATGATCCATTACTTAGGGTCAGGGGTGTGCACTATTCTTATTTTTTATTTGAAAAATCCACAGTGCATGCTATGAATTGAACCAGGCCCACATGAGCCAGAGGCGGATTTCATCATATCCAAGCACCTCCATTTATTGTTATTATATCACAAAAATTCAGTGTCAAGATAATTATAACCAAAATCTAGCAGTTCATGACAAAAACATTTCTTCTTCATCTGTCCTTTACCTCCCACTGAGACCTAGGCCATTAACCAGCCCATACAAAGCCGTCATATCTTCTGCTACTTCCAGTAGCTCCCTCCATGTCCTCCCCTCATTATTCATCTCTGTAATTTTCTTCTCCAAGTGTTTTTACGTCTCTTTGAATACTTCTTTTGCATTGTGTGTTCCAGACAAGAGTGTGTCTAGTTATACTGACCGGACAAATTGCATTTTTAACCCCTTGGTCACAGAAATGGTTATAGTTATAAAAAGTGGTTTAAAGATCTCTGTATGTAATAAATGAACAACACTTAAAGGACATGAACATTTCCTGTTTGGTACAGAAAGGCCCATTGTGAATGTTCATATCCTGGGAAGGTCAATTTTGAATGTTCATATCCTGGGAAGGTCAATAACTAAGTAAAAATAAAGGGCACTTGTACACGCCCTCAGGCGTACTGGGTATATGGTGCTAGCCCCATACTGTTATAGACCAATCAGCTCTTGAGGAGTGACGTCATCAAGATCACGTCGGCCACCTTAACTACCCAATATATTTCTCGGTACACATTTTAAGCGGGAATGCTAGTAAGGACAAAATATGCCAGGAAGGAGTCATTTTTAGCAACTAAAATGTGCAAATATCACAGCTTTGCTGTAAACAGACAATGCAACTACCGTCTTGTTGAAAAAATGTTCATGGATATATGAAGGAGGAAGAATACAAAAAATGTTTGTATCCTGTTAATGCTTATAAGTTTAAATTTATTCATCATCATCTCATCTCACAACCCTTAATGTGGGTTGCAGGGGTGTCACAGAGGAAGCATCAGCAATGAGAATCCTCGGCTGCTCTGCTCACAAATATACTGATGGTATTCTTGGCTTTGCAAAAATAAACATAACTAGTTCATTATAAAACAGTTTCCAGCTCAAAACTTTAGCCTCCTATTGGAAATACTGGCCTCTTATGACATAGCCCTTGGATATATATTGTCATGGGGGATGTGAACTGTCAGGGCTTCACATATTCTAGGCCACAACATAATTTGGGGTGTTCACCATATCACTCCATGTCATTTTCCTCCCAACAGAATTCCAAGAAAATTCTAAAAATTATCTAGCAGCAATGTCTTATGAGACTGGGTTGCCTCCAGAGCAGCACAGGTAGGAAACAATGAAGACGATGATGATAAATGCAAAGACCCAGTCCTTGCTCATTATGGCTGGAGAACTGTAGATTATATTTGGAATGGGCATGCTCTTAGGATGGAAATGCCAGACCTAGAGTCTAAGAATTCATACAAAAGATGGAAGGATCTCAGCAAAGACATAACACAACCAAAACAAACACGGCACAATGAAACTGTGGGTTGAGGCGGAGAATGAATACTTGATCTTTACATACAGATGAAAACAAACATCAGTAGTAGAAATAATGTGAATTCATTTGAACAGTTGAAAATGTCCACCTGGCAGATGTGTTCAAACATGATACACGCTGTTCAGTGGATAAGGGCCAGCACTATATTCACATCACAGCTGGGGTATTATAAATATCTAATGAAGCGTAAGATATCACAGTAAATCATTATTATTCCTACCGATATTACCCCACAATACTGACATGAGTGTCGGCATCATCATCATGCTGCAGGTCCTTGGAAGAATGATCAGATTCTTGATCCTTTGCCAGATTCCACCAATTATGAATGGATCAAAATTGTCACTGGTCTCATTTTTGATGTTTATCATTACAATGTCTGCATGAATGTTGATCAGGCATAGGAAGAGAATGCAGCCTTGTTTAATGACCCTGTGCAAATCAAACCAGTTTGAAGTTTCACCAGCTATACTGACAGCTTCTTGAACATGATATAATGATTCAACTAAGTGGATCAAGTGTGCTGGGAAACCCATCTCTCTCATGATTTTCTACAATTTCTGATATTGAATACAGTCGAAGGCCTTTCCGTAGTCATCACAACAAATGTGAAGATCTGCATTTTACTGTCCACATTTCTCAAAGCTGTTCAAGATATTTCCCCCGATTCCACTGCCCTATCTGAAACTACCCTTATTTCTTGTAATTCATATTCTAGTTTACTATGAATACTCTTCCTGATGATTCACAAGAGGATTTCCTAGCATGACTTAGTGTGATAGTACAATAGTTAGTGCACCGCTTTTGAAGAGGTGGATGAAGCATGTCTCAGAATGTCCTGATTGCAGTGATGCTGATTCTCGTGTTCAGTGTACAGTTTTAAATTTCCTTTTTTTGGGGAGAGATTCCTCTGTTAGCCTGAATGCTTCCTCTGTGATAGATATATCTCTGCTTCTGGTACTCTTTTATGGGAATAATGTTTTGTGCTCATGAGATTAAAGTGCCACACACCTGTGATCCAAACAAGAGTACATGAGTAGTGGAATGATTATTTTTTCTTGGGTTCTTTCTCAGACTGATTCCAGTTTCAGATATGAGCTTGGGTGTTGTGTTTAGTGTACTGAGCTCTCCATGCAGTTTATCTTTAATTGAAGTCGCTGAGGGCCAGGACTGTGTTTGGTATGAGTATTTGCTTCATCTAGCAAAGTGATCTGATTCAAATTTAGGCTAAGTTCACTCAAGGTCATCTATCTATAACATGGGTACTATTGCACTCAGTTCTATCATTCAGGAAGCTAGCAGTGACATGGGTCACTCAACTAACAAATCTGTGATATAATACACAATGTCCTAGACTATCAAAAATTTAACTACAATGGAACCACCCCATTTCCAATTTTAATGCCAACTACCTTATTCTGCTAATGCCTTTAATGAACATAGTGACAGTGATAAGAGCACTATATGCACCATGCTCAACCACATCAAATGATTACAACCACATCAAATCATTACAACCACATCACATATTGTTTCAGCTTTTCTCATGAATATCCTGACATGACACTACCATCAACTATGCCATTGCCACCAGATAGTCACAACCATATCTTGTCTCTTTCAGTCCTTATCAAAAATATTTTGACGTAATGCCACCATACACAACATTACCGGTCACATCAATAAGTCACAACCACATCCTGTCTTTTGTTTCATTCTTCATTCCTTATCACAAACATTTGGGTATAATGCTACCTGTTCATCATTACCAGCCACATCAATTAGTCACAACCATATCTGGTCTGTTCAGTCCTTATCACAAAGATTTGGACAAAGACTACCACACAGACCATTCCCAGCCCCATCAGATAAACACAACCACATCATGTTAGATTTGTTTTAGCCTGTGAAGGATCACTTTCATTGCACAAGGATATCTCCTTAAGTGCTTCAGTTTCCTCTCACAGATTACAAGAGGAGAATCTCCATAAGTGCCGAAGACTCCTCTCACAGATTACATGAGGAGAATCTCCCTAAGCGCCTCAGTCTCCTCTCACAGATGACACGAGGAGAATCTCCATAAGTGTTCCAGTCTCCTCTCACAGATTACACGAGAAGAATCTCAGTACAGTGCACAGACTCTGAAGCACCGGCCAGGATTCAAATATGTGTATAGTAAAATCAAATATTTTTTGTGGACAACTTTTCTCATTTGGAAATTTTGCCTGGTCACTGTGGTTTATTCAGACGGCCCTTTTCGATTTCCAACTACTGAGGGATATTTAATGTGTACAATATGAAACAAGAGATCGAGTTTTTTGCCCTTATCTGTGAAGCCTAGAAATCTGATCTGCTCCCTAGGATCTGGAGAATGTTTACCATCCCTTTCCTTATTTTGTAAAAATCCTGACAGTCAACACTCGGAAGTGAACTGGTCTGCTTGAGCTAGACACCATAACCTTTGACCTACTCTGCCTTCTACATCTGGTCTTCTTTAGCCCTTTCAATGTTATGCATTTTATATATAAGTGAATCCACACGAGCAGCGACAGCACATGTTAGCACGTTTGCCTGCCAACACAGCAGTTCAGGATTCAATCCTCACATTCTCAACAATGGCAAAAATGAATTTGTTTCTGACTAGTGACACCACAGTTTAAAAACTGGGTTGATTGATTTTACTGATGAAACAAGTAATATTTATCAAAACTCACACTTCGAGGTCTGAGAGATTGATATTCTTACAATATGGTCTTTATTTAAGTTACGATCTTTGTCAAATGTTCATTTCATCAAATGTTAACACAAAATATATCTGACACTGAGAAAATTTCTGACAATCAGTTTACAATCATACAGCACAGAAACGATTTGAAAAATGTCTTGTCGGTTTCACAACCATCCACAGAATGTATCAATAAAGTTCACTTAAAAAAAAAAAAAAAATCTATTAATAAACAACACCGCCTGACACTAACTCGTATTCATCTGTCAAATTACAATAATTATAATTTGTCAATGTAAAATCCATTATCAAGAGCCATGAAAATTTGAAATGGTTTGGTACTTGAGGTTATATATATTTCACAATCCAAGTATATAAAACCATGTCTGGAAATACGAAAATACAACTGTGTTCATCCACCCTCAAGGCCTTAGGTCTCTAGTTATTTATGAAAACTAACTCCCTCAGAGAGAGGATGGGCACCACAAAGTAGAACATTTGCCCCATGAAATACTATGATGCCTCAACGTGTACATTGAGTGTTGGTATCTCTATTATGGTATCCTTATGACTCATGACTGGGTTATGGATTGATCTGATGACAAATCCCAAGGATGTTGTCACAGAGAAACTTGCAGTTACCTCAAGAACAATAAATGATGATCTCCGGAAACTGTTCCACTGGTTATACAGTTCTGTCCCGGAAGGTTTAACATCAAGAACCATGTCACAATTCCAGAGCAACAGATTTGTAGACAGTATCCCGAATGCTCGGTTGATACTGACTGATCTACTCTTTAGAACTGGCCGATGGGCTCTTGATGATTGCCTCTGTGAGTGTGTAGGAAAACTCTGATGTGTGCAGTGACAATGAAATGTTAGCTGCATGTCAAAGACATACTGACCCTCTATCCTCAGGCACACAAAATCAAAGAGAAACAATGTTACTCCTGATTTATTGAGTTAAGCCACGGCATGTTTGCCTCTAGCTGCTTTTATATCAATGACCGTGTTTATGTTGGAAATCAAGATATTCCTCATGACAGTTCATTCCTGATGCCTGTTACTGCACACATCCCACATCTTTATTCTCCTGATCGTACAAAACAGTGCTGTCCTTTTCTAGACAATGGGATCTGATAGTATGAGGTTTTCCCTGGCATCTAGTGAGCTGAGTTTCGTGAATGTTGAGATCTACTTTTTGTGTGAGTATTCCTGAGATGCCCTCATGAGTCTGTACCTCAAACGCAAGTTGCGCGCCCGCACATGACTGTTGTTGATTTCCTCTGTGTGAGATGCAGGAAACCAGCCTTTAGCTCCATCCCGGATTCTCTCCCCCTCGTACCAACCTGTTAGAATCAAAGAAACCTGGGTGAATTTATTCAAGTACTTTTACACTGGCAAATGTATGCAGGCTAAGAACAAATAGAGAGTTAAGACACACTGACACAAATCAATTAAAGAAGCTGAAAGAGAGAACATACAAAATACCCAGAGAAGAAAGCCACCCAAACACAAGAAATCAGCAGAATGGAAACACTGCCAGCTAGTAAGAAGAAGAAAAAAAAAATCAGCAGACAAAACTAAAGAAGAAACCAGAAACAGAAAGGCATGACAACATCTTAGATCTACTACTAGCACTGGTATAGATGCTTGAGCAAAAGGGTAGCCAACAGTGAAGAAAAAAGCATTAAAACAAAAACAAAACACACACACACCAAGTGACCGGGCCTGGAAATAGAAGCCAGAAAATGGCAGGAAGAAAATAAAAACAAAGTCACAGACCCTTGTTCACGCTCCAAGGCATATTGAGCAAATGGTGCTAGTTCCATTGTTTTCAAACATAAATTGGCACTCTGTGCGTGCAGGGGGAAATATCATAGCAGCCACCTTTACCTTCCACAGCATCTACTGGTACTTATTGTACATGGGTTGACACGAGAGAACATGTCATTAAAATAACACCCACCCTTATGGGGAGTCAACACATAACTACAGGGCTGGAAGGCAAGTGTGCTTTCGTCTTGCCACTGCAGCTCACAAGAGGTAGGAGGTGAATTAAAATTCAAGAAGTCAGCCAGAATGGACAAACCCAATAAAGATCTCCCAACTAAACTCATACAACTGGTATAGAAAATTCAAGAAGTCAATCAGAATGGACAAACCTAAGAAAGATGTCCCAACTGAACTCACACAACTGGTACATAAAATTCAAGAAATCAACCAGAATGGACACACTCAATAAAGATCTCCCAACTAAACTCACACAACTGGTATAGAAAATTCAAGAAATCAACCAGAATGGACAAACCCAATAAAGATCTCCCAACTAAATTCATACAACTGTAGAGAAAATTCAAGAAGTCAATCAGAATGACAAACCTAAGAAAGATCTCCCTACTAAACTCACACAACTGGTACATACAATTCAAGAAATCAACCAGAATGACACACTCAATAAAGATCTCCCAATTAAACTCATACAACTGGTATAGAAAATTCAACAATGCCAGGAGCTAGAAAAACTCTTGACAATACAAGCTTCAAGTAATATACAATCCAACAGATGGCTGCTCACAACAAGCAAACACTGGGAAACATAACTTTTATACTGTTCAAATCCAAGATAACACCCAGGAAGTGTCCAAGAAGGTGGTTTTGAAAAATCTGAATAACATGACTGCAGCAGCATTATCAAGAAGAGATGAAAACAGAACTGTGTTGGCAAGAGAGAGCTTTGTGAGTTCAGGAATCAGGAGAGAATAATTTGTAGTGAAGTTATATCTACATCTCTAATAAGGATAATCATCTGTGGTGAAGTAATATCTACATCTCTAATAAGGATAATCATTTGTGGTGAGATTATATCTACATCTCTAATAAGGATAATCATTTGTGGTGAGATTATATCTACATCTCTAATAAGAAGAATAATTTGTGGTTAGGTTATATCTACATCTCTAATAAGAAGAATAATTTGTGGTGAGATTATATCTACATCTCTAATAAGAAGAATAATTTGTGGTGAGATTATATCTACATCTCTAATAAGGAGAATCATTTGTGGTGAGATTATATCTACATCTCTAATAAGGAGAATAATTTGTGGTGAGATTATATCTACATCTCTAATAAGGAGAATCATTTGTGGTGAGATTATATCTACATCTCTAATAAGAAGAATCATTTGTAGTGAGATTATATCTACATCTCTAATAAGGAGAATCATTTGTGGTGAGATTATATCTACATCTCTAATAAGGAGAATCATTTGTAGTGATATTATATCTACATCTCTAATAAGGAGAATAATTTGTGGTGAGATTATATCTACATCTCTAATAAGAAGAATCATTTGTAGTGAGATTATATCTACATCTCTAATAAGGAGAATAATTTGTGGTGAGATTATATCTACATCTCTAATAAGGAGAATCATTTGTGGTGAGATTATATCTACATCTCTAATAAGGAGAATCATTTGTAGTGAGATTATATCTACATCTCTAATAAGAAGAATCATTTGTAGTGAGATTATATCTACATCTCTAATAAGGAGAATAATTTGTGGTGAGATTATATCTACATCTCTAATAAGGAGAATCATTTGTGGTGAGATTATATCTACATCTCTAATAAGGAGAATCATTTGTAGTGAGATTATATCTACATCTCTAATAAGAAGAATCATTTGTAGTGAGATTATATCTACATCTCTAATAAGAAGAATAATTTGTGGTGAGATTATATCTACATCTCTAATAAGGAGAATCATTTGTAGTGAGATTATATCTACATCTCTAATAAGAAGAATCATTTGTAGTGAGATTATATCTACATCTCTAATAAGGAGAATAATTTGTGGTGAGATATCTACATCTCTAATAAGAAGAATCATTTGTAGTGAGATTATATCTACACCTCTAATAAGGAGAATCATTTGTAGTGAGATTATATCTACATCTCTAATAAGAAGAATCATTTGTAGTGAGATTATATCTACATCTATAATAAGGAGAATAATTTGTGGTGAGATTATATCTACATCTCTAATAAGGAGAATCATTTGTGGTGAGATTATATCTACATCTCTAATAAGAAGAATCATTTGTAGTGAGATTATATCTACATCTCTAATAAGAAGAATCATTTGTAGTGAGATTATATCTACATCTCTAATAAGGAGAATAATTTGTGGTGAGATTATATCTACATCTCTAATAAGAAGAATCATTTGTAGTGAGATTATATCTACACCTCTAATAAGGAGAATAATTTGTGGTTAGGTTATATCTATCCCTCCATCATGTGCCATGCCGATAAGCGTGGGCGGTCATGTTTTGTCATCTCACTAAACCACCAGAGTCGTGGATCAGCTCCGTGTTTCGGTCTCGACCATGCCACGTGGCCAAGCCATCCAGGTATTTACTTTATGGTTAGATTATATGGTGAGATTAAATCTACATCTCTAATAAGGAGAATAATTTGTGGTGAGATTAAATCTGCATCTCTAATAAGGAGAATAATTTGTGGTTAGGTTATATCTACATCTCTAATAAGGAGAATAATCTGTGGTGAGATTATATCAACATCTCTAATAAGGAGAATAATTTGTGGTGAGATAAAATCTGCATCTCTAATAAGGACAATTTGTGGTTAGGTTATATCTGCATCTCTAATAAGAAAAATAATTTGTGGTGAGATTTTATCTAATTTTAGTTGCATGCCCATCACAGGATGCAGCATTCAACCCCAGCATTTTGGCTGTTCATGATTCCTGGGTTTTACGTTCAGTAGTTTGCCATTGCTTTCTGAACGACCGGCTCCTATACCTTTTTCAAAAAAAAACCAGCACCGCTGTGTTTCAAACACAGGTATACAGGATTACGAATCGCGTCCATAAACCCTTCGCCACGAAGATTTGATCTAAATCTCTAATAAAGTTAGCTGCATATCATTTACAGGACGTTGCAGTCAACACCAGAATTTCTTTGCTGTTGTAATATCTTGGCAAGTTTATGCATCCACTCAATAACACATAAATACACACTCCCTCGCACACACATATATTTACTCACAAGTAGAGGAGGAAGAAGGTAAAATTTGGTAAACAACATCCTCAGGGTGTGACAAGTTAAAGTCTTGATATTCTATCCACCAACATAATGAAGTGGGGCAGCCAGTGCCTTTCCTTGTCACCCCCCTCCCCAAAATATAATGAGAAGACCATGGTGATATCCAACTGCCAGACATATAAACATGATCACACTTACCATCAGCCATCTTCCGCGTGACATTGATAACATCTGATTCTTCTAGAGTCAACTCGTCTGGCTGCTGGGCAATGTACTTTCTCACACAGTGGAACTGAGGGCAGTCTGTGGTGCACAATTAATTTATGCGTCATTATTCAGCTGGCTTACTTTCAGAGTTTACTTAATGAGAATAAAAACTTACAATGCCTATTTACAAATAACACACAGTCACATGATACAAAAGAGTATATAAGTGTGATTGACTTATCACATATTTTCTGAACAAAGAAGATACCAACAGATTGTACGATTGATTGCCTGGCATATTTAGCTGTATCTCATCAAGCGTATACTACAGAACTAATTAAAATGAAACAAATAGATTAATCCGTTTTTAATTCTTCTTTAAATCGCATGGCAGATTACACTGGTGTGTTAGTGACTATGTGTGTTGTGTATTTCAGCCAAAAAGGATTAATCTATTAGCCTCATCTTACTTATTTCTATAGTAAGCACCTGACGAGACCTAGCAAAATATGCCTGGAAATAAACCGTGCAATCTAGTTTGTTTTCTTTGTTCAAATTTACAATGGGGAAAATGTTGCGTTTCGTCATCATCTGCAATAAATGTTTGCTATGCGTGGTACATAGCATGCATTGTAGTGTGCAGATGTCTACTTTCCAGTCCCGTACTACTTCGGCCAATATCTTCGGTTCTTTCAAATTTACAAAATGTTGCTTTGATTTCTGAAACATTGCTTTGAACTGTCATGACTTATATGAAAGAGACAGAAGTGTGTGACGCATTGCAGTTTTCTGCAGACTTCTTGTCTGTGTGTTATTCTGCTTATGCACCCAACTGGCATAGTCAGCTGCTGTTCAATAATGGATTAATTATGAAGGAGGACACAGCACTTATGGACATGTCCGAGATGCAATGAATTGAACTGAGCAATTTTGCTTGTGTCTTCTATCTTCCATTTTCTCTTCTCGGAAAAGTGCATCTACAAAAAGTGCACATGTAGCTTGTTTTTGTGACTTGCTGATAAGTCTCGATTCCAAACTATAACAACCTCAGAATTGTTGGTTCAATTACTATCTGAGTCCCAGTAAACAAGTCATCTAAAACATGTCATGAGTGCATGGTGCCAATCCTATATTTCAAGAGAGTCATGATAAACCAATTGGCTGCCTATATCCCCCCAGAACATTTACTGACACCCATTTTAGGCTGCGTCGACCTGGAAGTCCACCCACTAAGCTACCAGGCTGAACTCTGAGCTACTTAAGACCCTGTTGTGTTACCAGGTTGAATGTTAATAAACTGAACAATTCACTATTCAAACAAGAAAGATTAGCCGCACAATTTCAGTCTAAGGGAAGACCCAACAGGAGAAGTAACATGACAGACTAACATGACAGACTAACATGACAGACTAACATGACAGACTAACATGACAGACTAACATGTAGAAATACACAGATCAACAAAGTTACATGTAATTGCAAAGTTTTGATTCAAAGAATTATGTGGATGATGTTCCTGTTTCAACTCTCTCTCTACTTTCTCAACTTCTCTCTCCATTTTAATCACCATTAAGTGCCTTGCCAAATGGCAGTGGCGATCATGCCTCTTCAGTTTGTGACATCCAACTGATTGATTCAATTCATGTGTTGATATTTTCCCATGCCATGATAAAAGGCTTTCTGGAGTCTCCCATTGCTGTCTTCCTCTACCCCTTTTCCCGTTAATCTTTCCAATTGTTACAATATGCTCCAGTTTTGTTCTCTTCTCATAATGTGGCAAGGAGGTCAGCATCGCCAAATGGATAAGCCCCTAAACTTCCGGTGTGTTGATGTGAGGCAGTGGGTTCAATCTCTACACCGTCTGTTGGACTAAAATTACTTCTTGTCCTTGATTTAGGGATATAAATTAATAGTACCTCAGAAGTCAGGATGGGTTCGACTGATGGCAAGGAACAATGGTAATAGGGAAAGTTTATCCACACACAAAAATCAGTTCACTGCAATAGAAGTTGTAGCATGTATTTGGACTACACGTCGAGTTCAAAGTGAGTGAATGAAAGAAAAATAAATTATAATTATATGGCCAAAATTGTTGATTGCCTCTTGGTGAAGTTATCACCTTTGAACAACATACACACTTTGTTATATTTCTCTATTATTAAACAATATATAAAAAAGTACAACACCCCTTTCACATAATTTTCAGTGCACAGTATTTATATTTTTAAAAAAAAGAAAGATTTATTTACATGCTTTGAGGCTTATCGGACATATAAAAGGATCCTTGTGTTGAGTTGAGTTGAGCTAAGATCTGACATCACTGCACTAAGGACATTCCCATAACCGCCCCACCCCTCGTTCAATAGCCAGCGAAGAGTCACACTATTAATCATTCCTACCGCTATCTGATTAAAAGTTCTCTTGGTCTTTCCTCTCAGTTTTGAGATTCTACCAGAACCCCTGCCAATCCCCTGCAATCTCACTCTTTCCACATACGGGTTCTCAATCTGTTCTGCCACCTTCTCCACCTGGTCTCACAGGCGCACGACCACCTGTCCCTTGTCCATAGGTAATCTACCACCAAGAGGTGCGTTCCCTGCCAGTATATCAGCCTGTTCATTCCCCTGCACTTCCTCTTGGTTAGAGCCCAAAATCCATACAATTCTCACAATCTGTGACCTCTGAAGCCAGGTGAGCCATTCCACACAAAACATTCCTTTCTCCACCTTACTAAGCATACTCCTTGAATTTGTGATGAAGACAATGTGTGTTGCAGTGGTCTCCTCTAACCAATGGAATGCCGCTGTGGCTGTATCCCTGTACATGCCCCGAGTCTTATCGGACACATAAAAGGATCCATGTACATGCCTTGAGGCTTATCTGACCTATATAGCTCCCTATCAGCTATGATAACATGCCACTCCACCCTCTTTTACTTTACAGAAAGTTTCCTGGTAACCTTTTCAGGCAGGATCGACCTGGGAATTCATGTCACTGAGGACTTCCCTAACATCTGGGACTGGAACACAGGACTGTCAGGTCGGCAGGCGGGCATGTTAACTATTGCTCTACCAAGACTACAAACTATATACACTGTGTCATTTCAAACAAACTATCTTTCTTTAGTACTTCAAGCAAACCTAGTGACCTAGTTAATAACAATAAAAGACTGAAATAAAATAAAATGATGTTACTGAATAAAAAAAAATTAGCAGGTAAAAATTGAAAGAAAACAACAAACACCAAAACACCTGACATTTTAACAAAATAAAAAATTATATCTAAAACTCTGGTCTAAATGAAGATAAATAACACACGCCACAGAATACCACCTTTCTACAAGCAACAGGATACTACCATGCTCACATTTTTAGAAATTAAAAAATATCTACAAACTTAACTATTCTAATTTCATGCTCACATTTATTAGAAATAAAACATTGTATCTATGTTTTAAACCATGTGGTTAGCTTAAAAAGTAAGAACTACACTGGCAAACAACCATCAGTTGTGTAGTACAAACAATAAAGTAATAACACAAAGGTGAAACAGGATATGATCTCAACAGTAACACATCTACAGGGAACAACAAAATAATGGATGGTCCATAATGTATTCCTCCTCCTCCTTTGACCCTTTATCCAAACTGGGACAGAGGCCCTCATCCAACTCACTCCAAGACTTCTTATCCTGAGCTATCCCATGCAGTTCTGTCCATGTCCTCCCAATATTACTCATTTCTGTTTCTACCTCTTTTCACCGTGTATTTTAGGTCGTTATTTCTTTTGCCCTGTGGATTCCAGACAAAAGGACTTTCTAGTTATACAATTCTCAGGTTTTCTCACTGTAATGTCCTATCCAGCACCAGCGTTTTTCTTCACCTTTCAGTTCACTGGTGTTTGTCTAGTTCTCTCCATGAGTTCCACACTGGTGTTTGTCTAGTTCTCTCTATGAGCTCCACACTGGTATTTGTCTAGTTCTCTCCATGAGCTCCACATTGGTGATTCTGTCATACAATTTCATTCTTTTCATTGTCTGCAGGCACCAATTAGCACATGTACATAGTTTATTTATAATCATTTCTAGGGATTGATTGATTGATTGATTGATTTAGGAACCTATAGGAATCTAGGGATCTATTCCTAATAAGTAAGAAATGGTCACCCGACACCGATGTCACAACATGTAAAATGCTGAATATAAAAAATCGACAACACTGCACATAGGACATTCCTACACATGCTTCGTCCCCTTCTTCTAGAGGAACTGAAGAAGTTCCTATGCTGACAACCGCAGTAGCCACATCTCATTTAGGACATGCCCATTTGTACTCTGTCCCCCTAAGAAGATATCCAAGAGTACAGATACTTATATTGCCAGTGGCCAGTTGACATGCCTCTGCTTCATCGCCTACCATCATCCTTCCTGATGTACTAAATTGGATTCCTGATTTCTCAGCTGTAGCTGCATGTAGTCAAAGATTTCTGTGTCTCTGTGCAACTTGCAGACAGGTTCACATCTCCCTTGGTCAACCTCAGTGTTCCCTCTGGGAGGCCAGCCCATCAACCCTAGCAAGTAAACACTTACACAGGAGGGGTCAAAGGGTTACTGGCCAACACTTAGACAGTATCACATCTCCCTAGCTCAACCTCAGTGTTCCCTCTGGGAGGCCAGCCCATCAACCCTAGCAAGTAAACACTTACACAGGAGGGGTCAAAGGGTTACTGGCCAACACTTAGACAGTATCACATGTATCATATCTCCCTAGCTCAACCTCGGTGTTCCTTCTGGGAGGCCAGCCCATCAACCCTAGCAAGTAAACACTTACACAGGAGGGGTCAAAGGGTTACTGGCCAACACTTAGACAGTATCACATGTATCATATCTCCCTAGCTCAACCTCGGTGTTCCCTCTGGGAGGCCAGCCCATCAACCCTAGCAAGCAAAAACTTTCATAGAATGGGTCAAGGGGTTAAAGGCCAAGGGATCGACCTCGCTGCACCAGGTTCTGTACTATGTGGCTCAGTCTTCTTTCCACATGGCTGCCTGTCAAAAATGTCTCAAAGCACAAACTTCATAGCTCCAGCGAGGACCCCCAGGGGTCTATGAAAAAACTGGCACCCTTGAGTCTGGAAATGAACCCACAATCTCTGTAGTGAGATTTAGGTGGCCTATTTACTTCGCCAGTGAGACCCCTTAGAGCTATTTAATACTTGTACATTCAAAGATGTTCTTCCGATAGAATTTCACCATGGTTGAACCTCACAAAATGGGTAGAGCAATCGCCTGTCATTCTTGGGCATCCTGGATTCAAACATCTCATGGAAGATGTTTTATGGACCCATCATCATTAGCAAGAAAAGAAAAGTTAGTTGCATATCCTTTACAGGATGTCACAGTCAACACCAGCATGTTTTTCTGTTGTGATCTCTTGACAAGTTTACGTTCAGCAGTTTGCCATTGCTTTCTGAATGGCTGGAACCCATACCGTTTCATAACAAACTAATGCAAGGCGGTCTGCTGCCAATCGCCCGCAACTGTGTTTCGAACGCGGGTATGCGATATTACGAACTGTGTCCATAACCCTTTCACCATGGAGCCAGCCCATCGTCATAAAATAAGGTCTAATAAATTAGTCTGGAAAGTTAAAGATGGCAGACGAGATAGTGAACACATGACCCAGCTAACAGCAGACATACAGGCCGAGATGAGGAGACCAAGTAACAATAACATGTACACAGGTCAGCATGGCCAAATGGATAAGAATGATCTCTCTTAAACTTCCAGTGCGCTGATGCCGAAGTAGTGGGTTCGACCCCTACACTGGTCAGTTGGACTGAAATGTTGACGCCTCGTCCTTGATTTGGGGTTGTTAATTACAAGCACTTCAGAAGTCAGAGTGGGTTCGCATGATGGCAAAAGACACTAGTAATAGGGAAGGCTAATCCACATGCAAAAGTCAGCCCAGTGCACTAGAAGCAGCAGCATGTGGATGGACTACGCTTGAGTTCAAATCGTGCAAACAAAACAACAACAAATAATACACATTAAAAGGGAAAAAAACATATCTCAGATATACAAATAATTGTGTGAAATACTCCAACTGTAACCATAAATGAATAGGATGATGAGGGAAAAATGTAATTACAATTGAAAAAAAAACCAAAAAAGTATATTGATTCTAGAACGAGAGTTAAACATTTGGGCTCATCATCTTGCTAAGTGAGAGAAAGACTTGCCACTTATTCCTTTGTGCATTTCATTCATTCATTCAGTAGCATGTCCTTTACAGAACCTCGCTCCCATAACAACCCTCCGGAAAACTTCTCGATCACAAGCAAGATGTCCCGCGTCTGATACACCCATCTGGAGATCATCCGCCACATCCTGCACCCATCTTCTCTTTGGCCTTCCTCTTCCTCTCTTCCCAGGCATATACCCTTCCATTATTGTTCTCTCCAAACTGTCGTGACGTTTCAAGTGACCAAAATACTTCAATTTTCTTTGTTTTATCGTCTTTAATAGCCATCCCTCCTCAATATTCAACTCTTGAAGTATGGATGCATTTGTTCTTTTCTTTACCCAAGATATTCTTAGAACTCGTCTATAACATTTATATTCAAAGGCATGTATGCGCTGTTCAGCTTGTTTAGTAAGTGTCCATGTCTCACAGGCGTATGTTGCAATGGGAAAGATGCATGCTCTTAAAAATCTAATTTTTGTAGTTCTGTCTGTCCCACACCATAATTTATTCATCTGTTTTAGTCTTTGAAGAGCAATGGATAGTCGCCGTTTTATTTCTTTCATTGTGTCACCATTATTCGTAATCAATGACCCAAGATATTCAAAATTTTCCACCACCTCTAATTTTCTCCCATTTTTTCCAATTTTCTCCCATGTGCATTTAGACCTACAAAATATGATGGCCTTTCACATTTTTGTCTTCTTTCCATATCCTATTTACAGGACATCGCTGTCAACACCAGTATTTTACTGCTGTTGGAGATGTCTTGGCAAGTTATACGTTCAGTAGTTTGCCATTGCTTTCTGAACAACCAGCTCCCATACCAACATGTTAAAACCCCAGCACGACACGGTCTGCTGCCAAATCGGTCGCTGCTGTGTTTCCAACGTGTGGTAAGCAGCTCACGAATCGCGTTTGCAAGCCCTTAGGCCATGACCCTTTCACATTACAATCCATAATTAGGTTACTAATTTGGAACAGTCGTGTAAACAAAATAAAGTCGAGTAAATACACTGTCTCACTGCTCCGAATCCAACAATGAAGTTATTATACACCTAGTCACAACTAAGTACAAGAAGAGAGATGTCCATAAATATACAAGAGAGTTAACTAAATGTTATATTAAGGCGGTAGACAAAAGGAAAGAGTTTTCACTCAACAAACAAGGAGGAAAGCAGAAAAAATAGTGGTGGTCATCAAACACATGGAGAAAACAATTTACAGGAGGGTGGGGGGAAAGTAAAGAAACTGATGCAAACCATGACCAGAATGGTTTCACACACACACACACAGACAAAGTGAACCTTCTCTGGCTATTCCTATCAATTTTCTTCAACGGTTTTTACATCTTTGCTTTTTTTCTTTTCTGCAAACAAATGATTGATTATGGGAAAAATAAGATATGATTTATGAAAACAAAGTTAATGAGATATGACAAAAAAAGGAGAGGGGTAAATTACTAGTTTTTAAGCAGATTTCACAGTTGTGTATGTTTGTGTGCGTGTGCATGACAATGCATACATTTAATGATTTACTATTCCTGGACACGATTTAGAATTTATGGAAAAAAACACTTGTATTTAATATCACATTAGATATTCTTTTTTAGTTAACATCACACAAGTTTCAGGGGAAGAAGCTAGCTTCTCACGGCCGAAGGTGCTAGAATATGTGATGAGGAAATGAATCACTGGATGCATTATGTTCTGAGGATGCTAGAATATGTGATGAGGGAATGAGTTGAGTTGAGTTAAAAACCGACATCACTGCACTCAGGACATTCCCATACGTGCTCAGTCCCCTCATTCAACAGCCAGCGAAGAGTCATACTACTAATCGTTCCCACCGCTATCTGATTAAAAGTTCTCCTGGTCTTCCCTCTCAATTTTGAGATTCTTCATGAGGGAATGAATCACCGGATGCATGATGTTCTGAGGGTGCTAGAATATGTGATGAGGGAATGAATCACCGGATGCATGATGTTACGAAGGTACTAGAAAATTATTTGAGGGAATGAATCACTGGATGCATGATGTTCCGAGGGTGCTAGAATATGTGATGAGGGAATGAATCACCGGATGCATGATGTTCTGAGGGTGCTAGAATATGTGATGAGGGAATGAATCACCGGATGCATGATGTTCTGAGGGTGCTAGAATATGTGATGAGGGAATGAATCACCGGATGCATGATGTTCTGAGGGTGCTAGAATATGTGATGAGGGAATGAATCACCGGATGCATGATGTTACGAAGGTACTAGAAAATTATTTGAGGGAATGAATCACCGGATGCATGATGTTCCGCAGGTGCTAGAATATGCGATAAGGAAATGAATCACTGGATGCATGATGTTCCGCAGGTTCTAGAATATGTGGTGAGGGAATGAATCACCGGATGCATGATATTTTCCTCCCCGAGAGAATGGTGACTTGGGAGCAGGCAACAACACGCATTTTTGGAACAAGCAGGAAAACAATCTGAACGTCTTGAAACAGGGTATAAACACTTGAGTCAGATTGGGGTGGGCCTCCCCCAGAGCATCAGGAAGGTAAAGAGCCAAAACTTTCAGAAAGAGGGACGACTTCTGACGATCGGAAGCCTCCCGTCATGCTTACTCTATAGCGGAGTTTTTATCTCTATACCATCTTTAGTTTTAACACCACAACAGACTGTCACCCATTTTCTATGTAATGTCACTGGACTGTATCCTCTAATGTCACACTAGATAAGTAAAGGACCAATTTACCCGCCTTAAGGTGCATTGGGCACCTAAAATAGCTGCTTGTTGCTCATGACATATTGAATAAATTAAGTGTGTCAAATGTGCTGGAAACCCCACAATTCTCATGGTCCGCAATTTCTGATCTTGAACACAGTGACAGGCTTTCTTGTGTTCTATGGAACAAGTGGGATGATCTACACTGTACTCTCTGCACTTCTTAAAGATGGTTATTATGTTAAAGAAATGGTCCCTAGTTCCTCTACCTGGTATGACACCTGCTTGTTTTATTTTAGGAATTCAAATTCTGACCTAGTGGTAGCCCTCTTGAATCCTCTACTTATGCTATACCTTTTCATTTAATGTGACCCCAGACTGTATACTTCTATTTAATGTGACAATAAATTGTACACTTCTATTTAGAGTGACAAAATTGTACCCTCTATTTAATGTGACAAAATTTTACACCTCTATTTAATGTGACAAATTGTACACCTCTATTTAATGTACACTAGATTGTACACTTCTATTTAATGTACCACTAAATTGTACACCTCTATTTAATGTAACAATAAATTGTACACTTCTATTTAATAAAAGAATAAATTTTACACCTCAATTTATTGTACACTAAATTGTACACTTCTATTGAATGTGACACTAAACTGTACACTTCTATTTAATGTGACACTAAACTGTACATAATATCAAACTATCAGATCTAAGAAGGAACCGAAGACTGGCAGGAATGGGCATGGAGCAAAGAATGTTGTTCATACTCCACCAACATCTAATTCTCTCAGTAACTGAGTATGGATTGGGACTTCTCAGTGTAAAAGAGCCTGCAAGGCAAAAGAGAGCATATACAGAATGAAGCTATGAGGTCGATCCTAGGATGCACAAGGGACACACTGATAGTATGTGTGCGATACATCCTAGCTTTGCCAATGACTGCAGACAGGACTCGAGGTGCAGCAGGCTAAATCATATCTCCAAATGGCAGCACAAAGGAACACCTTCTTCATGAAGCCCTGGACACAGATAAGGGTCATATGCTTATAAGAGGAAATTTATGGATGGTTCAGGCAGAGGATATAATCAGAGAAATGGCTATGCTCAAACACATTGAGAGAGGAGAGGAATGGGCCAGAATACTAGAGGAAATGTCATAGCTGTGCTAGATATATAACCACACTGGATCGGGAGTGTAGGAATTGGCCAACAGGCAGCGCTGAATGGGAGGTGCAACAACTGATACATGACAATTCACACCCAGGTAATGGCTCTGTGCTACTCAGATGGCTCTGTGCTAAGAAATGCCTGGGGGGTTCATGGTGAAGATTAACAGACAGTGTGTAGTGCAGAAGGGCCTGGCATAAGATACCACAGCATCTAGTCTGACAGTCTGAGAATGGTAGTCACTGTGGAATTCTGCTGGCTGCAGGATAAACAGCACACACGTCTTGATTTAACAGACTCACACAGCATGCTGGGTAGGGTGAAGGCAGGCATGCTTCACGCAGAGTGGCATGCTTTACAGTTAGAAAATGAAAGATAGGGAGCATCTGTTGGATCTTTTCCTCAGAGCATACTGGTATATTGAGAAACGAGCAAATTGATTGGATCTGCACCAACTGGTGGGGTACTGGTGCACAATAAGGCAACTGTGGTCAGGGCCCTATGTGATTGTGTGTATAGAGTGGAAGAACAGATACACAATCATGGCTTGGAGACAATGGTGCGACAGGGAGTGACCACTGGATCTGGCTGACAATCAGTTCTCCTAGGAATGGCCAGATGGACATAACATCAGACTACAATATTGGTATAATTAGTACTGGGACTCTTTGTTGGCTGTTGAAGATGAGGGTGGAGCATGTATGGGAATGTCCAAAGTGTTCTTGATGCAATATCTTAATATCGAATTGAGGTCAGCATGGACGAATAAATAAGAGCACTCATTCTTAAACATCCGGTGTGCTGATGCTGAGGTAGGGGGTTCAATCCCAACACCAGCCAGTTGGACTAAAATGTTGACTTCTCGTCCTTGACTTGGGGATTAAATTACAAGGGGACGTCATTAGGTAAGTCACAAATGGCTGTAGAAAAATAACTAAATATGATAACTTGAAACCAGTTTTTTTTATACATACATTGTCCCTTTATTTCTCAACATAATTTCTATCAACATTGATGCACTTATCCCATCGTTTTATCAGACCCCCCAAACCGGCTGCATAGAACTGCGTGCTGTTTTCTAAACCATGTTTTCACTTCACATTCAACTTTTGCGTCATTCGCGAAATGTAAATCGATCATGCATTATGCTGTATGCTGAACCATGTGAGCACCCTATTGCAGATGCTACAGAGACTATCGTTACTCGCCTGTCACCTCTAATCATCTCCTCCACCCGCTGCATGGATGCTTCTATTGCAATCTCAACAGGACGACCAGATTGGATTTCATCAATTTTAGAGCGCCTTGAGAAAACTTTTCTACCCAGCCATGCACCTCTTTATGGGACAAACATTTGTCAGCATAAACAGGAAGTATTTCCTTATGAATGTCCTTTGCAAGCAGTCCTTTTCACCCACAAAAAATGCACAACAGCACGTTGCTCTTTGGTTGTACACTCCGTAAGTACAGTCGCCATTTTGTTTATGCACTGCACATGCGCATGAGACACCAAGTGCCACCTGACGAACGGGAATATAAAGTTTGATGTTGCTGTCACCTAACGACACATGTAGAAAACACCAACTACATTTACCTGCTATCCCACAGAACTGTGTGACTTACTTATTGACTCGCCCTTGTACAAGTACCTCTGACGTCAAAGTGGGTTCGCCTGATGGCGAGAGACAGTGGTAATAGGGAAAGCTAATCCACACACAAAATTCAGCCCAGTGCTAGTAGAAGAAGCGTGTAAGGACTACGCTTGAGCTCAAAGTGAGCGAGTGCCAAAAAATATCAAACTTACTTGTACCCTCTTTCTATGTAATGTCACTTGATTGTACCCCTATCTAAGAATGTCACACTGGATTGTATCCCTCTTACCATTTACAGTTACTGGATTTTACCCATCCCTTTAATGAATGTCATACTAGACTACATCCGTCTATTTAATATTACACTAGATTGTACTCTTCTATGTAAAGCCGCACTAGATTGTACTCCTCTTTCTAAAGTGTCTCAAACTAATGTATTTGTTCCAGCTGACAAACTGACAATGAAAACAGATGGCCCACTTTTAACACTATCTCCTAGACAGCTAAGTTAATTCCAAACTGCTGTAATAGATGTGCACAGTATACAGCACTATACAACACTTGTGTTTTGCCACTTTAACATAAAACAACACAAAAACACCCAACACTAGACTAAAGATCTTTAGGGCTAAAGATAAAAATTCAATATAGTTACAACATACAAGTGAGGAACAAATATGAAGAACCAAAACTTGGGGGAAAAATAGTCAACTGTAGGAGGTGTGTAAAAGCTAATGAGACTGGTGCTGTATAATTTTAATTTGAATAAGCAATGGACTACGAGGGCTATTCCAATATCAACCCCCGATTGGCTGGTAAAAATAAACCGGTTGCCATAGTGACACTGTTCATCGCTTGCATCATTCAGTAGTCTTTTAGCTCACTACATATTAACCTATGGTCACATTTGTTCAGTGGTTCACAAATTTGTTTTTACCAGCAAATCGACTTTTGGAATAGCCCTCGTATAAATTGATATTTTCTTCAGAGCAGTTCCCCTGAGAAGCCATGCACAGCCATAAACGCTACTCCTGCCCTGGTAGCACTGCTGGAAGCCTTCAACTAAAAGTTCCTTCAGCTGGTCTGTCATGACCTTCTGGATGTTGTCCTCGGTTCAAAAATGGCCATCTTTTAGCTACAACAGTTTGTCCTCACTACCATTCAATTGGTTTGGACTTAAGTCTCCATAGACTTCATAGATCTCTGCACCTTGGTTTAATATAACCCAGCTGACTGACTCGCTTTTCTTTTCTACATCTTAGTCCTTCACTTCTGCAAAGATTCTATTCCTTTCTTTCAACTGCTGTGATTCTGATGATTAAGTTGGAACAATAATGACATACATGCCACAAAATGTGTGATTTCTTCCAACTTTGTGGTTATCCTTAATATATTTTGTCAACAGCTTTTCACTGCTCTGAGTCTTCTTAGTCATGCTGAGACTACCTCTTTGCAGTGAAAAACAGTCGAAGAATAGAACTAAACTTTCACTTACTTATCATCATCTTTCACTTTTGCCGTCAAGTGTTTGAGTGTCACGGGTAGGAATAGTTGACATTCTAACACTGAAACGTCATCAATCCATTTTCTTCTTGGGCATCCTCTTGCTCTCATATCAGATCTTTAATGTGGCACCAGTGCTGGTAGTTGATGGTGTTGCATTCTAATGAGATGGCTGAACCATTTGATCTTCTGCCTTTCAATATATATGGCATAAGGTGCTGATCCCAATGTCTGTCTGATATCATTTCTAACTTGGTCTTGAATATCTTACTTATCACTCCCACAATATTATTCTAAAACTTTCTCTTCAGGTACCTTTCCAACTTCTGATCTGACCCCAGCACTCGCATGATTTTCTCAGAGCCCCATGTGGGCAGTTTTGTTACTTTTTAGGCATAACTCATATATTACACATTTGAAAATTTTTTTTTCATTTTCATGTTGCTTGCTATTCAACTTCTTGTATACAGCATGCCCCTTATAGTGGCATAGAGAGACAAAGGGACATGAGAGAGAGAGAGAGAGAGAGAGAGAGAGAGAGAGAGAGAGAGAGAGAGAGAGAGAGAGAGAGAGAGAGAGAGAGAGAGAGAGAGAGAGAGAGAAGAGAGAGAGAGAGAGAGAGAAAGAGAGTATAACTAAAAGTCGCTTAAAAGTCGACAGGGTCGACTTCATTGCACCGGGTTTTTATCCCACATGGCTCGGTCTCTTTCCGCAGCACGGAAAGCGTCGCACCAAGATAACTGAATGTGATGATAAAACACCAAACAGTGTCATAATTGTAATAAAGTAGTAGGGTCAAGTACATAAATGAGACAGATAAGCAATAAACTAACTTACCCCAATAGTCATAAATCCTCTCATTGTCTGCCACTGTCTGTGCAGGCATAATGGCATCAACCCAGCGAGTCCTTTCACTTCTGCAAAACAACATTGCAACACAATTCCTTTCACTTCTGCAAGACAATATTGCAACAAAATACAAGCAGTGTGGACTTCTGGCCCAATATGGTGGATAGACTGTTGAGCTGTCAAGGTCTCTGGAGTGTTTTTGCTTCTGGCTATGGTTTGCTTATGCATTTTTCTCACGTTAGACTGGTAGTACATGGTTCCATCCCCCAGCTACTGAGTTAAGTGGTTAGAATGACACTGTGAACAGTGGATTTCATGTGAAATGCTTTTACATCTAACTGTGGTTGTTTGCATTGGCCTTATGCAATAATGAGTGTGCAAATGCTGGTTTTCTAGTGACTGCCGCTTCCATTGACAATGAATTTAAATTTTAATGGTGGAATGTTGTGTTGGCATTCTGGCAGGGGCCTTATGTATGTATGCTTGTGCGTCCTGTTGGTTTGTCAGGACTGTTGTCTGTTCCACCTTTTTTTTTTACATGGGACAGTGATAAGCATGTCATGTGATATTTACTGGCACAAGAATGGAGCATTGTGGGGTGACCCTTTGCGGTGAAGTTGGAACCACGATTATCAAGCAATGTTCTTTGCTGATCTGTTTCATGCCAGTTCACTAAAACCCTCTTACACCTCTGTGGTCATGTAATGAGAAGATAAGCATTGAGAAATATCATGACCACCAGAAAGATCAAAGGCAGAAGAGGCAGACAGAGAAATGATGCTGGACCACCTAAGATGGTGGCCTGGAGGAATAACATTAATAGAATGCACCCAGGACATTAGTGGGCTGCCATCTGTGGAGATACATGGGCTCTCATAGCGTTAAGCCTTTCCCTTCAGTGACCTAGCAGCATTCCGGACTGTTGTGATCAGCACCATGCTGGTTGCCTGTACTCCTCACAAATAAATCTGAGGCAACTGTTTATGAGGCACTTTAGGCCTGTACGTAGTAGTGCTAATGAGAGTAAGAAACCTACAAACAAAAGATGACGGCACCTAGTAGGCCCGACCAAGGACCGGTCTTTATCAGGACCAACATAAGATGGAAAAAAAAAAAAAAGAAAGCACAAAAACAACCTTATCCGACAAACAGAGCGGAGCCATAGAAACAATATGAATTAGGACTAACAGTCCACACAACCACGGATCTCAACAATAACCACATTTGACGAGGCAGGTTTAACGAGACCGAATTTGGAATTTTTGTTTTGAAAATTGGAACTGGAATTGGAACTTATATATCAAGATGGTGCAAGGCCATGGACTAGCTTGGTTTTGTTTTGGTTAAAGATAATTTTCATTACATGTGGATATCTCTGTAAGTGCTCCAGTCTCCTTCCATTGATCCTCACACAAGAAAAATCTCAGCACAGTTCACAAACTCGGTAGTACCAATGAGGATACAAATCTGTGTATATCAGATTCATACTTGTAATTCATTTTTGTGAGTAGCTTTTCTATTTTTATAAATTTAGCCTGGGCAGCAGCCTTTTTGATCTGTTCTGTTCCAGCTGCTGAAGGATTTTTAACAGGTTCAATGTGCAACCGGGTCCTCTGAGTTATTCCGCACTTGTCCGTGGGTAAACTATACAAAACTGACTGACTGGCACCTTGCTGTCTTGACAGGTAATAGTTTGTTACATTGTGCTTCAAATAACGCATTATAACCTTTCCATAGCACAAAGCCTGGGCTGAAGTGTAGAGACCCTGTGTTGCCTATGCAACATGATCCCTCTCTTGGCCTGCCTAGTTTACTCCAGAGGAAAGGTAACACCAATACATCTGGAACAAGATAAGCTGCTGGATCAGCAAAGCAATACTCTGTGTGCCTGTCAAAGTTCCGATCCTAGACCTAGTTTAGGGCTTTGTCTGCCCTGCTATGATATTTAAGTCTTTAGATTGCCTTTCCTCACACCAGGATAAAGCTTGAACCCTCTCAATTGAACTCCTCCATACAAAGTCACTGGCACAATGTGGGGTGTCTGGTGAGCGCCGCCCAACATTCAGCGCTCGCTAACAGAAAGCAGGTAGCACCGTCTACTGTCATACGGCAGCTCAGTTATAGTAACTAAGACCTGACTTATACAAAATTACAATTACAAAAAAGCAAAGGAAACAGCAGTGCCAAACCATTAACAAACAATAACAAGAATTAAACCACAACACTACAGAAATAAAGAAAGAAACCACACTAATGTAACCAAATTAAGGCATACTAATACAAACACCTGACATAAGTCTTTACACTGACAGGGAAGGAGATGTCAAAGGGTGCTAACATTTTGAAGTGTTTATTCCTTTTCAACTTAGCCACTCGGAGAATTCACACATTTATGCCATATAAGCTCGACCTGGGAGACACCTTGTAAATAGAACACCATATTTTTCGAACTAAACCAGTTATCTCTTGCTAGTATTTTATCATCAATGTCAAAATAATATCTTTTGAGCTGTTTTTTCAGAAGTAAGAACGGAAAAAAAAGTGTGATGGAGCCAAATCCCTAGAAAAGAGTGGTTGTGGAAGAATTCCAATGTTCAAACTCTTGGCTGTTAGCACAAGCTGTGCATTGTGAGAGGGCGTGTTGTCTTGAAGCAAATGAAGATTCTGAGCGTATGCTATCCCTCATTTTCTAGTCATCCTTTTCTTTAGCTTGATAGACAGTTTATGGCAAACATTGATGGAAGGTGTTTAGTGCAGGAGAGCCTGGCATATGATAACACATCTAGTCTGAGAATGGAGGTGGAGGCAGTCACAGCGGTGTTCCACTGGCTAGACAACAAACAGCACACACATGTCGTGACTGTAATGGACTCACAAAGTATGATGAGACAGGTAAAAGACAAGCATGCTTTGGGCAGAGTACCAGGCTTCAATTCAACAAGCAAAAATATAGAGCATCTGTGTGATTTTTTCCCCCATCACACGCTGGTGTTGTGAGAAATGAGCAGGCAGATAGATTGGCTGGGTCTGCACAGCTGGGTGGGGTATTGGTGCACGATAAGGCAGACGTAGTCAGGGGATCTTTGGGATCATGTGCATAGTGTGGAAGAACAGATCATCATAGCCTGGAGAGAATTGTGCTGTCTGGAGTGACCTGAGGATCTGGCCAACACTCAGGACTCTGGGGAATGGCCAGACAGACACATAATTAGAATGCTCCAGGTACCATTAGCACTGACTCTTCGTCGACTGTTGAAGAAAGGATGGAGCATTTAAAGTAATGTCCATAGTACTATGATGTCAGTTCTTGACTCAATATAGTTAGCTAACTTTTAAATCCACAGCAGCCAGACATACTTACTCAGACTTACAGGACAGCACCATCTCCACTTGTTTGTTTTCATGATTTGCTAGCATTGCCAGAAACAGAACATTGGAAATTCCCGTCAGAATACCCAGAGCCAGGTGGCGAGATTTATCCGTGCTGTCCAGTGCTTCAAAGTGCAAGGCGTTGCGCTGACAGTAGTCCCTGACCTGGAAAGTTGTGCTGAGGGATGGAGAAATGACAACAGGTAAGCCTGTGATATTTACTTTCAAAACTCAATTTTGTTAATAGAAGTAATGTCATGGCACCTGAGACATGTTGGTAAGTGCTCCGTCTCCTTTGAGATATTAAAGTATATGGAATGTAACTATGCTTGCCACACTTAGTGGAGGGTAGTTGTGAATCCTCAACTCAACTACTGGAACTTCACACATGTGGAAAAGGCAAATAATCTATCCAGGTCGTGATTCAGCACAAGATACATAGGGCAGGTTGGGATTAGAGCTAGGTCTCTCATGTCTCCTCCATTGTGTCAACTGAATCCGACCCTATGCCCAGGGAGTCTCCCATCACCCTTACATTGGATACACATCTACATGTGGCGTGGTTCCAGTCTTATTTCGTGTTCCTTCAGTGTGTGCATTGTCATCTCATTGCATGTTTCATAATTACATATGTGTTTCTCCTTGATCGCTTGCAAAATCGCAACAAGAAGAGAGTGGCCTTATGATTAGCACATTGGCTGCTAGCGTATAAAATGATAGCTTTGTGGAGCTGGTAAGGCAAAATTTCTAATCTATCAGAGGCAAGGTAATAAAACAACAAATGCATATCCTTTACAGGACGATGCAATCAACCGCAGAATTTTGTGGCTATTTGTGATTTCCTGGCAAGTGTACGTTCAGTAGTTTGCCATTGCTTTCTGAACAACCGGCCCTCATGCCATTGAATAAAATCCAAAGCAAGGCGGTCTGCTTCCAAATCGCCAGTAGCTGTGTTTCGAATGGACTGCAGGATAACTTTTTTGGCAAAGAGCCGGCAATAAAACAAAACCTGACCTGTATATTACGTGGTGACAGTCAAGGTATAAAGCCTTCGTTTCTCAGCTCTTCTACACCTCTGCTTGTACCAGCAATCTATCTTTCTGGATAATTTATGTTTAGCTTTGAAAACTCAGTGTATGATTACATTCATTTCTGTACGTGCTACGTTCATACAAGCAAGCTGCAGTTGCTTCAGATATGTAATATACGTGAGTTTCTCTTTATGTTTACCTTTCTCATACCTTTCTCATACCTGGACACTGCACACCCCAGTTACATATTTACAATATGTTATTTTTAGTTTTGAAAACATTTACAATGACTCTAATTCTGATGAACAGGCTTTGGTATGGGGTTTCAAGCTCCACTTCAAATTAAAAAGTGCTAGCTTTGAATCCGCTTGCGTGTGATTTTAACAAAATAAGGCACATGTGTCCCCCTCTGATCTTTGGGTAGTGGATTGAAAAGTCTTGCCTTCTAGATAAGAGTGAGAAAAATAGGTTGTCCTGTGTGCATGTTAGTGATCCCTCTACAGCCAGGGATCATTGAGAGTGGGCTGCAAGAACTACTCAAAATTGAATATTTGGTTCCTAAATGATCAGTTCCAATACCATTTTCCACACCTTGGGATTTATTGGATATATGATGTTAGCCCCATATTTCTAAAGGCCAACACTGGATGGATGGTGTGGTCACCTCAACTCCACTGGTACCCATTTTAATTATGCCTACCTGGGAGCCCAGATAAATTGTACAAATCCATCTCAATATGGATTTAAACCCATGACAACCGGTCTGGTCAAAATTGGATGTGGAGGAGAAGCAGGGAGAGACCAAGAGAGAAGGTGCTAGACAGTTTGACATCATAGCAGGGAGGAACATTGGTATCAGCAATGATTGGCAGCTCATGAGACAGAAGACTGGACAGACATGATCACCAACACCACACAGCATGGACTATAAGATGATGGGCAGCACACGAGACAGAAGGCTGTGGGCAGATATAATCACTAACATGATCACCAACGCCACATGGCATGGACTATAAGAATATGATCATGTTTTGGTACAGATGATTGTTTCCACTGTTGATTATTCCTTGTATTCATTGCTGTTAAGTAATAACTATCTACATCAGACATGACATAACTAGGGTTTACGAAAATTCTAACCACAACAGAGTTATCAGATGAACAAAAGTATTTACCCTTTCTTTTTTGTGACCAACAGGATGTCATTGAATAAAAACAGATGAACGTGCTCTTTGCTGGAGCCAAGCAATTTACTGAGGGTCTTACGGCTGGTGCCTTCACTTTTGATCAAAGTCAATTCACCCTGCTTCACCAAAAATCTGGAGGCAGATACCAGCGGGAATTCCTAGAAAATCATAACAACCATGAAACTGAACATGTGAATTTAATGTTGCTGTTGCAATTTTATTATTAACAATTATTATTCATGATGAAAAAAAGGAGTAAACAGACAACGATGATGAGGAAGACAAAAAAGTAAAGGACTATAATTTTAGTATTGATGAAATGACAGGAGTAGTCAAGTGGCTAAGAAGGCCAGGTTCTCCTTCGGGAGACCCGGGTTCAAATTCTCGGTAGGGTGTGGTCTTTTTGCTGTCAGGGGCAAAAAGAAAATCCTAACCTGCACAGTTCACTGCAACTGCACTAGTCAGGTGGCCTTAATTCTTCAAGCTCAAGACCCCCTGCCCTACATTGCAAGGTGCTATAGGCAGTAGATGACGGACAGACAGATGAAATGACAAAATGAAAAGTACACATCCACCTTTTAATACAAATATTACAGACGAGTATTAAACATTCAATGGGTGAGAAGGAGAACAAACAGACTATCCAATATTAACTCAATACAAACAAAGACTGGTTATTAAACAAACACGAGGAAAATAACATTTTGGACACGACAAAAGATGTGACATTCTAGAAAAGATCATTATGGATGGACGTGTACTATAGAGGTTGAAGACCACAATGATGGATTAAGATCAACATATACATATGACATTATCAGAGGCAAGAAAAGTTTTGAAAGACAATGGTAGTGAAGTTCAACACATGACAAGCAACTGAATGATGATGATGATGATGAAATGTGTACATACAAGATGAACACTGTTAAACAAGCTGCTGGTGACAAATGTTAGATATAATTATTTAGACAATAAGTAAAGAACCACAAATGATACATTTCTAATGGAACACCATTTTAAATGTATAACTATTTAGTGAAACCATTTTACAGCAATAAAGTTTCAAATAATAAAACATATACTTTATCCGACTCAGTGACAAAGAAAAAAAGTAGGTTTGATCCAAACGTTGTGCAAAATCAAATGAACAAGTATTACAATGTGAATGTCTATTCACTAGCATTAAAACTGAGGAAGATACAGCGAAACGAAACAAACAACATAATGACTATAGTATGGCAATATATTCTTCTGTTCAAATGGGAGGTCACATATGGCGATATACAGGAAGATACAGCGAAACGAAACAAACAACATAATGACTATAGTATGGCAATATATCGTCCTTCTGTTCAAATGGGAGGTCACATTTGGCGATATATTATCCTTCAGCACTGAATCAATTAACAAGTCAAATCATCTTCAACTTGTTAACTGTACAAAGTCAAACCATCTTCAACTTGTAACTGTACAAAGTCAAACCATCTTAAAACCAGAACTTAATCAAGTCAACACATAAGTATAGGAAACATTCTGGCCTGTCCATTCACACTGAAATAACCTACATGTTAGTTACAAGTCAACACAGTTTCTATCTTCTAGTTCAGGTTTTTTCTTCTCTGCCGCCTCCTCTTTCTTCTTTCTCATCGCCTTCTAGTTCTTGTTCTTCTCCACCTCCTTCAAGTTCATTTTCTTTATCTCCTTCCTTAAGTTCTTATTCTTCAAGTGCCTGATCTAGGGGAGACATTGGCAATCTATGACTCTCTAATTCCCGCAGTCATCTGATCTTGTGATGGAAGTTGTTGCTTATATTATTAATTGTTGTTCATGGGTTTGAATTCCTACAAAGATTTAAAAAGTTAGGTTACATATCCTTTACAGGACGTCGCAGTAAACCCCAACATTTTTTGGCTGTTTGTGATCTCTTGGCAAATTTACGTTCCGTAGTTTCCCATTGCTTTCTGAATGGCTGGCCCATAACATTTTATTAAAAAACCCAACGCAAGGCTGCCTGTAGTTGTGTTTTGAATGAGGTATGTGGATTTAAGAACTGCGTCCATAACTCCTTCGCCACATGAGGGTGGAATTGTGAGAAGAAAAGAAAGATCTGGACTTTCAACCCAGCCAAAACTGGGTACCAGGAAATGTCTAGGGAAGTGAAGGCACATCCCCCCCCCCCATGAGTGCCAACTATTGTATAATAAATGTGGGGCTAGCACCATATACCCAAATGCTACAGGGCATGTAAAAAGGCTTCTTTATTTATTATAAAATAGCCGAGCGAACTTAAAAACACACTATCCTGTTTTCAGCTTGAACACAGAGCTTATGTATCAACTTCACCCAGTCAAATGATCTTTAAATTATATCTTCACTGAGTCAATCTTTAAACTATAATGTCATCAAGTCAAACAATTTTTGAACTTAACTTCATCAAGTCAAATTTAAAGTATAACTTCAACAGGTTAAAAATGAACAAATCAGTTTACATTCAGTAGTAAACAAATCATTTAAAAATGATGACACTTACCTTGACCTTAAACTCCAGGTTTGCAGCTAGCATGCACATCTGCTCTGTCTGCTGCATCTTTTTGGCGGCGTCATCACAGCGTTTTGCTACCTAGCAATGTAAAATTGCATAAAGTTATAAAATTGATATTGCTACAATATAAAACACAACTACCATTAGGTGTTACAGAATAAACATTATGTATTTGCCAGTTTATCAACACCTTAGCACTTTTGTTTTTCAAATAAGTATAACCCAGAACATTATATTCAACAATAAGAATGAGACAAACAGCTGTCTTTGGTCATGTTATGAGAAGAGAGGCATTGGAAAACATGACTGGAAAGATAAAAGAGAAGAGAGGCAGGAGCAGACAAAGAGAAATGATGCTGGATGGACTAAGATGGTGGCATGGAGGAATATTAGCAGCAGAGTTGATCCAGAACATCAAAGACCGAGATCTGTGAAGAGACACGAACACCAATGGCAGATGGCAGGGCACTTGATGATGATGATGATGATCTTATATATAAAAAAGGATGTGGGTGTGTATGTCCTTTATGCGTTCGCGAACGGCCCATCCGATTGAGATGAAATTTTCTACACGCCTTCCTTTCATTCCAGCGCAGCCAACTGTGATATTTTTTTAGTGTGAAATCGGCTGCTTACTTAATATTATTTAATTTTCCATTTTACATTGTAATTTATATACAGCGAGGGGACTTAACTCTAGAAAAGTTATTTCAAGGGGCATAACTTTTAATAACATTGCTGTATAACCTATAGTCATATTGTTGCATCGTTTTCAAAGATTTATAAACTCTTTGTCTGTAGTTATGTACCGGCATATGAGTTATAATAAATAATGATACAATCTTTAAGGCATTTTCAAAGTTTTCATAAAAATAATGCATAATGCATAACATTGTAACTCATCTTTTTATGCTTACGAAGTTATCTACAGTCATGCAGGTGATTAGAAACGGTTTTCATTAGAAATAATGGATGGTGTGTGGAAGGACATTCTTTTAAGTTACTTTATTTTGTTGTATGAATTTAATGAGACGCTACCCGCCAGGAGCTGGGCGAAGCCACGCCGGGTCAGATAGACAGACAGACCCACCTTTTCGCTGCAGTTATCTACAGACATATGCGTTATAATCCTCCTCCTCCTCTCCCCCCTCCTCCTACCCTCTTCCCCTCCCCCCTCTCCTTCCTCCTCCTCCTACCTCCTCCTAATCACTCCTCCCTTCTCCTCCACCTCCCTCCTCCTCCTACGTCCCCCCTCATCCCTCCTCCTCCTCCCTTTTTCTCCCTCCTCCCCTTACTCATCCCTCTCCTCCCCCTCCTCTCTTCTTCCTCCTCCTCCCTCCCCCTCCCTTATCTCCCTCCTTCCTCCTCTTCTCTCCTCCTTCCTCCCTACTCCTACTCCTCCCTCCTCTTCCTTCCTCCTCCTCTCTCCGCCTATCTCTTCCTCCTACCTCCTCCCTTTTCCTCCCTCCTTCTCCTCCCCCCTTCCTCCTCCTCTCCTCCTACTCTCTCTTCCTCCTCCCCCCTCATGCAGGTGATTAGAAACAGTTTTAATTAAAAATGGATGGTGTGTGGAAGGACATTCCTCCTCCTTCCTCCTCCTAATCACTCCTCTTCCCTCCTCCTTCTCCCCCTCCTCCTCATCATCCTCCCTCCGCCTCCTCCCCCCTCTCCACCTCCCTTCTCTTCCTCCCTCCTCCTCCTCTCTCCCCATCCCTCCACCTCCTTCCTCCTCCTCCTCCCTCTTCCCCCAACAATTAACTTGGGTAAATGGAGCGGCGGCAGCAGCAGCAGAAGAAGAAGAAAAAGGAGGAGGGAGGAGGAGGGAGGATAGGTAAACAGACAGACAGACAGACAGACAGACAGACAGACAGACAGACAGACAGACAGTCGGGAACGGGAACTTATATGAATTAAATGAGATGCTCCCCATCAGGGGCTGGGCGAAGCCGGGCCGGGTCAGACAGACAGACAGATAGACAGACAGACAGACAGACAGACAGAACGGCAGCTTATATGACTACTTATATGAATTAAATGAGATGCTCCCCACCAGAGCTGGGCGAAGCCGGGCCGGGTCTGCTAGTTACCTATAAAGAAAATCATACAAGGACAACATCAGCATCCAGCTGTTGGCAATCACCTGTGTATGATTAAAGCAACATGGTTATCTGAATCCAGAAATAAAAAAGAAGGGGAAGTCTTTAAGTAACAAGAATGTTACAAATGACTTTTTTTTTAAAAACAATAGTGCAAACCAGTAATTGTGTTTGTATTATTTCTCAACAATGTCCCCCCTGCCTGGCAAGAAACTTGGTTCATCTGTCCACTAGCTTATTTATTGATGTCTTCTTGGAAAAAGTTCATGGATGGTGCCTTAAACTAATTTTGCATCACCTCCGTTAGTTCATTGTCATCTGCAATCCTTTGACCCTGCAAAGGTTCTTTCAAGGGTCCACACAAGTAAAAGTCTGATGACTCCAAGTTTGGACTGCAGGCTGGTTGTCTCAAGACCTCAAATTTCAGAGCACGTAATGTAAGTCAGCATAGCCGATTGGATAATAAAGCGTTCTTAAACATCCAGTGTGCTGATGTCGAGGTTACGGAGTTCATCCCGTACACCGGACAGTTGATTTATCGTCCTTGACTTGGGGACGTAAATTACAAGTACCTCTCAAGTCGGAGTGGGTTCGCCTGATGGCGAGGGACACTTAATAGGGAAAGCTAATCCACACACAAAATTCAGTCCATCACTACTAGAAGTAGTATGTATGGACAACGCTTGAGTTCAAAGCAAGCGAGCGCAAAAATGAAAAAAAAAGAAAAAAAGAAAGAGCATGTAATGTATCCACTGTATTCAAGTATCTGACAAAAGCTGACAGCCTCCTTTCCCCTCACCTTTATAAGACTATCCATGGCTCGTTTGACACTTATCTGAGCTGGGTTCCCAGGCTCCAGCCTGCGAGCGATGGCATCTACAAGCAAAGGCAGACGAGTGATGCGCTGCATGGGCAGCAGCAGAAAGGAGGACAGTGGCAGAAACTGGCAATCACGGTGCTGCTCCAGTCTCTTGACTGCCTCGCTGAACTCAGAGTTTAGCCTGAATGAAGAAAATTGCATTTTGTTACGTGCTGGCAAACAGAAGAGAATTGCAATTTGTTAAATGTTGACAAACAGAAGAGAACTGCAATTTGTTAAGTTCTGGCAAGCAGAAGAACGCATTTGGTTAAGTGTTTGTAAACAGCAAAGAATTGCATTATTGTAAGGCTGTTTTTAAATAGAAGACAGCTGAATTTTGTGGCGTCTGTAAACAGAACTGTGTTACTGTGTCCCATGCAAATCAATAGGTACTCAATCTACATCAGTCAATGAAGGGTGAAAAAAAAAAAAAAAGTAATTTAATGGCTAACAAGCCTTCACATATACTTGTTCATGAAATAAACAAAATGTGAATAACTTTTCTGTGATTATGATACTTCAGTTTTCCAGGAAAATACTATTTTTTAAAATAAAATGGCTAAAGAATTGACTTCCATGTTTTAACGCTTCAGATGCAGTTTCTAAAGAAATGAAATTTGCCTGCCGAGAGCATCACACACAGCAAGAACTTTGTAGCTTCAGTGGTCACCATCAAGAGTCTTTAGAACTGCACATTTGGTCTGAATGATGCAGTCTGTTAGCAAACCCACAACATTAGGAGCACTATGCTGACAGCTTGACCACTTGGCCACAGAGACCCTTTTTCACAGAGATAAATGTCCTCTATGAATCCAGCCACCAGCAGGAGGGACCCCACTGATGTACCCAGTGTCTCTTCCACCATTCTTCTTCTTCTTCAGCGTTCCGAGCCATTGAGGTTCTTTGCTGCAGATACAATGCGTCTCCATTCGTCTCTCTGGTTGACCTTCTCTTGCCAGTCGATTCCAAGTGCTTGTAGGTCTGTATATATATTATCTATCCACCGTCTTCTTGGTCTACCTCAGGGTCTACGGTCATTTATTTCCTGAGTGTAAGCGAGTTTTGTTTCCCTATTATCTTCCATTCTTTCTATATGCCCCAGCCATTGTAGTCTATTAGCCTTCATGATACCAGTGATTAGCGGGGACTTTAAACAGATCATAAATGTCTTTGTTACTTCTTCTTTTCCACTCTCCACTTTGTGTATCTCTAATGGGTCCAAAGATGCGTCTTAAAATTTTGTTCTCAAAGGTTTGTAGCAAGGCTTCGTCTCCTTTCGTTGTACTCCAGGTTTCAGAGCCATACAGCACAACTGGTCTGATCAGTGTTTTGTATATTGTGATCTTGGTGTTACGAGATAGCGCCTTCCACCATTGGTTCACATTAAAACATTCAGCATACACTAAAAGTTAACACTAAACATGTACACTAAAAGTTAACACTGAACATGTACACTAGAAGTTAACACTGAACATGTACTCTAGAAGTTAAAACTGAACATTTACATTAAGAGTTAACATCCATCTCTCGCTCCTCTCCTCTCTCTCTCACACAAAGTTAAAACTGAGCATGTACAATAAGAGTTAACACTGAGCATGTACACTAAAGGTTAACACTGAGCATGTACACTAAAAGTTAACACTGAGCATGTACACTAAAAGTTAACACTGAGCATGTACACTAGAAGTTAACACTGAGCATGTACACTAGAAGTTAACACTGAGCACGTACACAAAAAGTCAACATTCATCTCTCTCCCTCACACACTATAAATTAACACTGAGCTTGTGCAATAAGAGTTAACACTGAGAACATACACTAAGAGTTAACAATGAGCATGTACACTAATAATTGACATTCAGTACACACACTATAAGTTAACACAGAGCATGTATATTAAGAGCTAACATTGGGTACATACTCTTAGAATTAACATTGAGCACATACAGTAAGAGTTAACATTCAGCACATACACTAAGAGTAAACAACTAGCATGTAGATAGAGTGAACATTCAACAAATCAAACAAAAGCGTTATACTTTAATTCATTGAGTGCCCGGTCCTGAAAAGACTGGTTGCCACAGTAACGGACATAGGGCTCAAAGTTGTTGGAGGCGTGCTTATAAATTATGTCACAAATATCCCTCATATAACACGATTCCTGCCACCTTTCTTCTAGGTCCTTCAGAAACCTGGAATAAAATAAACAGTATTGTCAGAACATATAAACTAGAGGAACTATAAATATATGATTCAAAACAATATATTCCCTTCATTAAGATAAATACAGAAGCCACAAACAATAGGTTGCACGATTTATTGCCAGGCATGTTTTGCTGCATCTCGTCAGGTGCATCCTGCAGAATTATATATATATATATATATATATATATATATATATATATATATATATATATATATATATATATATATATAGTAAACGAATTATACTTTGGCTGAAATACTGAAAACAGTCAGTGATATTGTTTGAGTGTGGCATCGTAGGGATAATACATGCTCCACATTTTGACAATGTTAGTGACTGTGTTTTTGAGTATTTCAGCCAAAGGATAATTCATTTATTCACTTCATATGTATATAATTCTGGAGGATGCACCTGATGAGACACATAGATCAGCATGATGAAGGTCAAGAACAAATCACTGATTTTCTACCCAGGTCTTGCAGGTGTGCCAGGAAATGAACATGTTGTTAGACTGGCTGCTGCCGCTCATTTGGGCGGCGAGTTGACTCGAGTTGAGCTAAGAACTGACATCACTGCACTCAGGACATTCCCATACATGCTTCTTCCCCTCATTCAAACAGACAGCGAAAAGTCATATTACTAATCGTTCCCACCGCTATCTGATTGAAAGTTCTTCTGGTCTTCCCTGTCAGTTTTGAAATTCTTCCAGAACCCCTGCTAATCACCTGCAATCTCTTCCTTTCCACATACAGGTTCTCAATCTGTTCCCCCACCTTCTCCACCTGGTCCCACAGGTGCATGACCACCTCTCCCTTGTCCATAGGTAATCTACCACTAAGAGGTGTATTCCCTGCCAGCCTATCAGCCTGTTTATTCCCCCCGCACCTCTGCATGGCCAGGGCAAAATATCCACATAATTCTCACAATCTGTGACCTCTGAATCGAGGATAGCCATTCCACACAAAACATTCCTTTCTCCTCCTTTAAGATAAAGCTGACATAGTGAAGGCTCTTCTCCGGGGCAGAGTGGAAAGTGCAGCAAACCAGAGAGGACCCACACCTGGAGAGGCAGATTCAGTGGGAAGAGGCAGATGGTCCGGGTGACACTCAACTCATAGAGCAAAATGCATGTGGACATTTAATCAGGCGCTAATGAAACCTTCAGCATGGGAACTACTGTAGAAGAGGGCAGAGCACATATTGGAGTGTTCCGGATGCTATGATCATTCTTGAGCTCATGTTCTGGGTCCACAGAAGTGGCGTGGTTGTTGTTGATCTCAGTGCTGGTGTTGTCTATTCTCTGCCAGCCCAATGCCGCTGATATGAAGATACAGGCCCTATGCAGCTGTTGCAGGTACCCATTGGGTCTACCCTAGGTTGAATAGAGTTGGAGCAAAGAAGGCACAAACAACAGATTGCACAATTTATGCCTGGCATATTTTGCTGTTGTCTCATCAGGTGCATACTACAGAATTAAATATAACATGGAATGAAAAGATGAAACCTGTTTCGTCAGAAATATATGAGACACAGCCGATGATACTACTCCAATGTAAATGCAAGTGTTACCAAGGTAGTAGTAGATTCACTGCAACACCTTTTTGTTTACACAGTCAGAGCTTTAGATAGTGTATAGTGCCAGCTTCAGCAAATATAACCATGCATTTATTTTTTGTGGAATACAGCACATGATCTATACCCAGAGAGACATGACAGTCAAGACGACAGTCCTGCCTCAACTGGGAAGTACACCCGTTACTATTTTGAGAAAATAAACATATAAAATAAACTTACTCCTCACTAATGTCCTTGATGCGTCCAATGTTGGAGAACAGGACCTGCCTGTCTCTCCGACTGACAACACATCTGTCAGTCATGTCAGCTGAAAACTCTGGCGACATGAGGAAGACAGAGATGAGCACCTTCAGGGACTTCAAGTAGGAAGCTTCCGAGGTTATGATCTCAAACATTGCCTGAAACGATAAATTATCATGTTTAGCATGGTAACAGTTAATACAATCTTATCATAGAAATAACAGAAAGATGATGAAATGATACATTATCAGATTTAAAATGGTAACTGTTAACGCAATCTTATCCTGGAAATAATGAAACAAGATGAAACAATACATTATCAGGTTTGCAATGGTAACAGTTAACACAATCTTATCCTGGAAATAACAGAAAGAAGTTGCGCAGGTTAATGAACAATGTGACCCTGCAATTTAATAACTAGGCGAATATCATGACAACCAGAAATATCAGTGGGCAGCACAGATTTGTGGAAAGACATGCATGCCTGTGCCAGTTAAAAAGAAATACAATGATGATGATGATAATGACCTTGCAACAATTAAGAATATGGCATGGACGGTATGCAACTGTGGGACAATAGAAGACAATATCCTACTAATCTTAAGATGATCATGCGTGTTTGTATACATGTATGTGTAAGTTTGACTACACCTAAAGCCTGCTCTGTTATCTGTCACCATATTTTCATTAAATCATCAAGCCAGACTTTCTCAGTCATGGCTCATCAGAACATTCTGGTCAGATGCAAGATAGCTAGGGTAAAGCCTGAGATGACTGGTAATGTGGTTTCTCCTGTGACAGCTGCTTATCCTTTCCCAGAAGAACCACTAGTACATGTTTTATAAGGCCATATCTATCTTAGAGTGAGCCACTGTAGCTCAGTGGCTAACACTGAAACATGCTGATGTTTCTTACTGAATACAAACACACTGGAAATGTGAAAGTATTGCTGATGCTTCTAACTGAACGTGAACACACTAAAACTTTTCAACATGCTGATGTTTGTTACTGAATACAAACACACTGGAAACTAAAACATGCTGTTTCTATCTGAAAGAAAAAAAAAACACTAAAACTCTATAACATGCTGATGTTTCTTACCAAATATGAACTAACAAACCAGAAACTACAAAATGCTCGTTTTCACTAGAAGATCTACAACACACTGTTTCCTACCTAATGTGAACAAACACATTAGAAGCTTTACAACATGCTATTTCCAACCAAATGTGAACAAACACACAAAAAGCTCCACAACACGCTGTTTCCAACCAAATGTGAACATTCCATTGGCACCTTGCCATCTTGACAGACGATAGTTTGTGCTTCAAAATGGCATATAACTTTGACCCAAGGCGGTAGCGAATGTGACTGATAAGGCCAACTCACGCTGTAAATGTTCGTTCACAGTGGGTGCATGTGAACACGTGGTTATTTCCACCATCATGCACCATCTTACCTTTCACACGCTCGGTGTGTGACTTATCTGCAATAATTTTCTCCTTTGTCTTTATTCCATTTCTGTTGTTTGCCCTCCATGCAACACGTTCAACGGCGACTTGTTCCCAATGTGCATTATCAATGCCTGTTCAATCATGTCCCGCTTACACACATCCTTGTATCATAGTAGAGGCCAACCCTGAGATCTCTTACCCATCTGTAATTCACCAAAAAAGATGTCCTTTGGTATTCTACCAACATCCATCCTCCTAAGATGTCCTATCCATCTAAGTCTACGAAGACTGAGCATGGAATAAACCATCACACAACCTGATCTTTCCAATACTTCAGTATTTGTGATTTTGTCTTGCCACTTAATACCAAGAATTCTTCGTAGACACCGCATATGAAAGCTGTTTAAACGTTTCTCATGGTGTGAGTAAGTTTTCCAGATTTCACTGCCATAAAGAAGAGTACTAAGGACACAGGCTTGATAGACAAGGACTTTTGTTTTGGCAGTAAGCTTCCTGTTCTCCAAGACACTTTTTCTTAACCTGTTGTTGCTGCCTTACCAATCCGGATGTTGATTTCCTGATCTAGAGATAATTTGCTATTTACCACTGATCCTAAATATGTAAAATGGTCTACCATCTCTAGTTCAGCGTCGTCAATAAAGATTGATGGTACCCCATGTGCACCTTGTGACATAATCTGTGTCTTCTTTTTGCTAATTGTTAAACCAAATTCAGAACAAGCATTGGAGAATGCAGATAGTAGATGTAATTCTTCCTCAGAGTGGGTCGTAACTGCAGCATCATCTGCAAAAAGCAACTCTTTGATCAGTACCCTCCTAATTTTGGTCTTGGCCTTCAATCTCTGAGCATTGTAGAGGTCGCCATCTGAGCGTGAGTGAATGTATATACCACCATCCTGATCACGAATGGCATATTTTAGTAGAAATGAAAAGTATATTCCAAAGAGGGTGGGAGCTAGTACACAACCTTGCTTAACTCCATTCTTGATTTCAAAATCTTCAGAAGTTGCACAATCAAACTTGATTATACCCTTCATGCCAGTGTGGAACAACTCCACAATGGACAGAAGAGTTGGTGGGCAGCCAATCTTCTTTAGTGCCTTGAACAGACCCTCACGACTGACCAAATCAAATGCACTTTTTCTTGCATTTGTCGCAATGAGAATATCATATCAATGGTAGACCGGTTCTGTCGAAAGCCGCACTGTGATTCGGGGTAGACTTGATCTCCTAGGACTTGAAGTCTGCGCAGAACAATTCTGGCAAACACTTTTCCAACAATACACAGAAGTGAGATACCCCTATAGTTGTTGCAGTCACTCCGATCGCTCTTGTTCTTGTACAGTGTTATGATGCTTGAATCTTTGAAATCCTGTGGGACTTGTCCTTCTCACCAGCATAGCTCTATTAGCTGGTGGATCTGTAGAGTGAGTGTGTCTTGCCCACTCCTGATAACCTCTATTGGAATCCCATCCTTACGTGGAGTCTTGCCAGATGCAAGTTCATTTATAGCACACTTAACTTCTGTTCTGGCGTGAAGTGTGTCCAGGTGGTTAAGTGTTGGTAGAGCCTATATGGCGCTGAGGGCATCATGCGCTAGTTTGGTCTCACTTGGTAAAGCTCCAATTAGTGCTCTACCCATCTGTCCATCTGCTGTTTCTTATCAGTGATGATTTCTCCAGTCAAGGTTTTCAATGGTGCACTTCTTTTGATCACGGGACCACAGGCTTTCTATATTCCTTCATACATGCTTCTGATGTTTCCCTTATCACTTACGATTTGAATGCACTCACATAACGTGATCCAATAATCATTTGCACACTGCCTTACAGCCTTTTGCACATCCTTCCTAGCTTACTTTAGCTCACTCAGTGTTATGCGTTGGTCTTTCCTTGTTTTTTGAGAGAGCTATCTACTTATCAATCAAGGGCTGCAGAGTCTGGCTGTTTGTCGCAAACCAGTCCTGCTTCTTATGATCCACAGTGCCATAAACCCCTCGGCAGTTTTATAAACAGCTTCCTTAAGTTGACCCCACTTTTCACTTACTGTACAATTTTCTGGTGTATCAGTGAAAGCGTCTTCAAGTTGCTGTTGAAACTGAAAGCACTTCTCAGGATTGTGAGTGTTAATAATATTAATCCTGGGGCTAGATTTGTGTTTAGCTGTGTAGATTCATAAATGTTATAGACGAGTTCTAAGAATATCTTGGGTAAAGAAAAGAACAAATGCATCCATACTTCAAGAGTTGAATATTGAAGAAGGTTGGCTATTAAAGACGATAAAACAAAAGAAAATTGAAATATTTTGGTCACTTGAAACGTCACGAAAGTTTGGAGAGAACAATAATGGAGGGGTATATGAGAGAGGAAGAGGAAGGCCAAAGAGAAGATGGGTGCAGGATGTGGCGGATGATCTCAAGATGGGTGTATCAGACGCGAGACATCTTGCTTATGATCGAGAGGTTTTCCGGAAAGTTGTTATGGGAGCGAGGTTCTGCAAAGGACATGCTACTGAATGAATGAATGAATGTGTAGATTCTCTTTGGTCTCAGTCTAACCCTTGCAACAACCAAAGAATGATCCGTATCACAATCAGCACTGTGGTAACTTTGAGTCAATGATATATGGTTCAGATGTCTCCCTGTGATGATGAAGCCCAGCTGGTGCCAATGGCCTGATCTTGGATGTTTCCATGTGACCTTATGTAGCTCTTTTGTTTTAAAAAAGGAGTTTGTAATACATAGGTCATTTCTGGTGCAGTGCTCCAGCAGCCTTTGCCCATTTTCATTCATGTGACCGATGTTGTATTTTTCAAGGCACACTGGCCATGAACTCGAGTCCTTGCCCACACGAGCATTGAAATCACCGAGCATATAAATGTTGTTAGATTTTGGAACTGCCTTGATCACTGAGTTTAACTCCTCATAGAACGAATCCTTCACATCATCAGACGAATCGAGTGTCGGTGCATATGCAGTAATAATGGTGGCAAAACCACAAGAGGTTGCCAGGCACAGGGATAATAGTATTTCATTTCCTCCTGCTGGAATTTCAATCATTCCCAGTAGCAAATTCTTCAGTGCAAAGCCCACATCGTGTTGCCTTTTTTCTGCTTGCCCTCTACCCTTCCAAAAAAAAAGTTGTAATTGTTTTCCCTGAGTGACCCTTCCTCAGCGAGGCGAGTCTCCTGCAGGCCAGCAAATCAGTGTTAAGATGATTGAGTTCGGCATCAATCACAGCCATTTTTCTCACATCGTCAATATTGGTCAAGTCAGTGGAAAATCCTGGACACATGGTTCTCACGTTCCAGGTTGCAAGCCGTAGCTTGAGGTTTCTATTTTTCTTTTTATTAGTACCTGGTGCATTGGTTTTACAGCCTGTGATTCAGATTTTGTCCTAGCACCAAGCACCCATTGAAGCAGGTAGGATGTGGTGGATCAGCACCCAATCGGCCGGGGTCTGCCCAGCTTGAGGCGGGCAGTAGCTGATCAGTGACACCTGTAGGTGTCTCCCACCATCAGAAGCAACGTGTAGCGCCCCATGCACACGCCAATTGACAGGGACTTATAGCCCTAACAGTTGCCTCTCGCTTTGATTCTGAGACCGGTTAAGACCAGGGATGGAGTTATTGCCTCTCCATAGCACGGAGCCTGGGCTAAAATATAGAGATCATGTGTGCCCATGCAGCATGATCCCTTTCTCGGCCTGCCTAGTTCACTCTAGAGGAAAGGCAACACCTCTACATCTGGAACAAGACAAGCTGCTGAAGCTGCCGAATCAGAAAAGCAATGCTCTAACTGTCCTTCTGTCAGAGCTTCGATCCTAGACCAGCCGCCAACCAAGGCTTAGGGCCTGGTCTGCCCTGCCATGACATTTTGTCTTTAGGTTGCATTTCCTTGCACCAGGGTAAGGCTTGTACCCTCCCAATTGCGCTCTTCCGCCCGAAGCCGTTAGCACAATGTGGGGGTGTCAGGTTTGGTAAGCGCTGCCCAACGTTCGGCGCTAACAGAAAGCAGATAGTACAATCTACTATTATACGGTAGCTCAGTCATATCTGACTAAGACCTGACACCACAAATGTGAACAAATACACCAGAAACTATACAACACGCTGTTTCCAACCTAAAGTGAATAAACACACCAGAAACTATCTACAACAGTTTCCAACCAAATGTGAACAAATAACCAGAAGCTCCACAACATGTTTCCAACACCAGAAGCTCCACAACATGTTTCCAACCAAATGTGAAACACACCAGAAACTCTACAACATGTTTCCTACCAAATGTGAACAAACACACCAGAAACTCTACAACACACTGTTTCCTACCAAATGTGAACAAACACACCAGAAACTCTACAACAGTTTCCAACCAAATGTGAACAAACACACCAGAAACTCTACAACAGTTTCCAACCAAATGTGAACAAACACACCAGAAACTCTACAACATGTTTCCTACCAAATGTGAACAAACACACCAGAAGCTCTACAACAAACTGTTTCCTACCAAATGTGAACAAACACACCAGAAACTCTACAACAGTTTCCTACTAAATGTGAACAAACACACCAGAAACTCTACAACAGTTTCCTACCAAATGTGAACAAACACACTAGAAACTCTACAACAGTTTCCAACTAAATGTGAACAAACACACTAGAAACTCTACAACAGTTTCCTACCAAATGTGAACAAACACACTAGAAACTCTACAACAGTTCCCAACTAAATGTGAACAAACACACCAGAAACTCTACAACATGTTGTTTCCTACCAAATGTGAACAAACACACCAGAAGCTCTACAACACACTGTTTCCTACCAAATGTGAACAAACACACCAGAAGCTCTACAACAGTTTCCTACCAAATGTGAACAAACACACCAGAAACTCTACAACAGTTTCCAACCAAATGTGAACAAACACACCAGACACTCTACAACATGTTTCCTACCAAATGTGAACAAACACACTAGAAACTCTACAACATGTTTCCTACCAAATGTGAACAAAAACAACAGAAACTCTACAACAGTTTCCAACCAAATGTGAACAAACACACCAGAAGCTCTACAACACACTGTTTCCTACCAAATGTGAACAAACACACCAGAAACTCTACAACAATTTCCTACCAAATGTGAACAAACACACCAGAAACTCTACAACAGTTTCCAACCAAATGTGAACAAAAACACCAGAAACTCTACAACAGTTTCCAACCAAATGTGAACAAACACACCAGAAGCTCTACAACACACTGTTTCCTACCAAATGTGAACAAACACACCAGAAACTCTACAACAATTTCCTACCAAATGTGAACAAACACACCAGAAACTCTACAACAGTTTCCAACCAAATGTGAACAAACACACCAGAAACTCTACAACATGTTTCCTACCAAATTTGAACAAGCACACCAGAAACTCTACAACAGTTTCCAACCAAATGTGAACAAACACACCAGAAACTCTACAACATGTTTCCTACCAAATGTGAACAAACACACCAGAAACTCGACAACAGTTTCCTACCAAATGTGAACAAACACACCAGAAACTCTACAACAGCTTCCAACCAAATGTGAACAAACACACCAGAAACTCTATAACATGTTTCCTACCAAATGTGAACAAACACACTAGAAACTCTACAACATGTTTCCTACCAAATGTGAACAAAAACACCAGAAACTCTACAACAGTTTCCAACCAAATGTGAACAAACACACTAGAAACTCTACAGCATGCTATTTTCAGCCAAATGTGAACAAACACACCAGAAGCTCTACAACACCATCAATTCGCCTACCTCCTGCACTTTCTTTTGCTGATCTGTCAACTTTTCCAGAAGTCCACTTTCAATAACCTGGTGAGAACAGAGAAAAAGACGTTTCTTTGAAAATCTCCACATATATTCACACAGCATGGACTACAGTGATCTTGTCAACTCTGTGTCTATGTTTTCTCATATACTGTAGCTAAGAATTTGCCAAATGTGCTGTCATGACTCATATTTAGTAGACGTACATTTATTTATCCACAGTAACAGCATGAACAGACAGCATTAGGAAACAGCAAAGAAACAATTAACTAAACAGACTAAATGATAGACTTAGGCAGACAGGCAGGGAAAGTAGGCCACACAAGAACAAAACCACAAAAAGGCTGTAATGATATTGCTTGCTAAATCATGACAGAAAAATCAATGATGTGCTAAATCATGGTTCATGTTATTGACATTAATTTGTGATCCAATCCCTGTTCAGTGATGCATAGCTGTACACCTGTTTGTACTCTTATGTTTGTACTTGCAGTTATGCTCACATATATACTTAGAGGAAATGTGAGGTTATAGTCTCATCATATCTGCTTTACAGCTGATTGTGATCAGGTTATAGAACACTCAAAACAATGCTTTTCTGAAGTGAATTTATTTAATGAAGACACAAACAATCGATTGCATGATTTATTGCCTGGCATATTTTGCTGCATCTTGTCAGGTACAAACTGCAGAAAAACAACATATACTAAAGCAATAAGATTAATCCTTCAAGCTGAAATGTACAACACACAAATTCACATAATAATTTTAATTGTCTACAACAGAAATTTTAAACTGACTGTAATGTCTTGTTTGCACAAAGTTGGTTTTTGGTAAAGAATGAATATTGCCTCTGCCAGCTTTAACATGCAACCATTTTTGCCAAATATATTTTTTGCAGGATTTCTGGTTTTTCATGCAAGAAAGTTTATAAAAGTTTTGACCAAATTTAGGAGATGACTGACATCAAGATGGGACGCTAACAATCATGAAAGACATATAACCAAAGTGTTGTTCAGGAATGGTGGAGTGGTAATAAAGCTAAAGACAGTCCCACAATCTGAATCCAAAGAGTGTGGGAGGCCAGACAACTAAGTTGTGGGATATCCCGGCAGGGATCTCCTTGTTTATGATAAAGTGTATCTGTATTGGCAACACCTGAGTCAGGTTTATTCTTCTAACAGTTCTTTGTCGGACACTTTGCGCGCTTAAACTAAAGCCTTGACATGAATGTTCATCACTGAATATAGATTGAGAGAATAACCAAGAAGTTATAGGTTCCTGAAGAATGAACAATGAAAGAAGTAAAGAATCAAACCAACAAAGCAGAAGAAGATTTCTGACATGTGCACAAACCTGGTACAACTCTGTATTGAGTCTAGGGGGTTCTACAAAATAAGACACAGAGGTTGCACACATCCCCCCGTTCCTGGGTGGTTAGTGGACTGGACTTGCATTAAGGTGGCCTTCTTGCATAAAGGTGCCAAACATGAAGAACTCATATGCATGTTGTGAACGTTACAAATGCTCTGCAGCAATTGGAAATTTTAAAAAAGCAGGCCAAATGTTCCGCTGCCCAGGCTACATTTAAAATTAAAATACTACCCATAAAATAGCATGTGTAATTCTGGTGACCTGGAGTTTGCATCTAAGGAGGGTTGGCGTGGGACTGGCTACCTCATAAGGTTGGAAACTAACTGCAAAATCCTACCAATCATGAACAAGTCTAGTTGAGTTGGTTAATGGTCTATGACCAAATCAAACAAATGTGCGTATACTTTCAGATGAACACAGCCTCATCTTCTGTGTTTGCACCTTGTTGCAATAGGAGTTTTATTTCATCATACCCTTCAGAACTGTGCTTAAAGTAGCATAACCTCTGATAAAATCACCCAAGTCTGACAGGTCAAAGGATAAGAACCAGACTAAACGATACACCACCACTTCCCTGTAGGTAAATTGAGGATAGTCAGAGACTAGATAAGGCAGAACTGACAGAGAAGAATGAAGAAAGATAAGAACCAGACAGAGATACAAAACATTGATTTCCCTGCAGGTAAACCGAAGATAGTCACAGATAAGGCAGATCAGACAGAGAAGCTTGTTGCAAAAGGAGTTTGTATTTCATCATACCCTCTAAATCTGTGCTTGCAGTCGCGTAACTACTGATAAAATCACCCAAGCCTGACAGGTCAAAGGATAAGAACCAGACAGAGATATACAACACTGATTTCCTAGCAGGTAAACTGAGGACAGTCATTGATAAGGCAGACCAGGCAGAGAAGCTTATTGCCATCAGGTGTACCAAACTGAAAGCTTGGAAAAACATTAAACTAATACAATTTACCACAACGGGCAAAGGTGACAGATGATCTTTACCTCTGGCATCTGACACCACAGTGCTCTGTGCAGACTGCCTCCATTTTTAAACACATCCTCTATGACAGAACGTCTCTGTGGCTTGTCCTTGGCACTAATGCTCAAGCTTGAGGTCCCCTTGCCATCAGAACTCTTCCCTCCTGTAGCTGTGTTGTTCTTGCTGGATGCCTGGCTTGTACTGTTGGTCTTTTCTAAGAGTCTCTCAACATCTTCATACACAGATTCTAACAGGAGAAATATCAACACTGTATCAGATAACCAATTTCAAACAGTTTCATAGTTTCTTTTCTGGATTAATGTATCCATATGTGATCATGTCTCTGCGTTTGCTCACGTGGATAAATTTTCTAAGAGTCTCTCAACATCTTCATACACAGATTCTAACAGGAGAAATATCAACACTGTATCAGATAACCAATTTCAAACAGTTTCATAGTTTCTTTTCTGGATTAATGTATCCAAATAACTACATAAATATTTGCATATTACTGGCAAAAATTCGAACAATATAAGTACATAAAACAGAGTCAGACACAGATGAAAGACTTGGAGAGACAGACAGTTGAAGGACAGGCACAGACAGATAGGCATACATGTGTGGCTAAATAGCTAGGTTGGTAGGTGACAACATAATACAAACACACAGCAGAATATATGGACTGGTGAGACATGATCATATATGTTAGTCTGCAAGGCAAGACTGGACAAATAAGTGATGGAAATGAAGATTTTTATTTTTTGCATATCATATAACAGGACATCACTGTCAACACCAGCATTTTACCGCTGTTGTTGATTTCTTGGCAAGATTACGCTCAGTAGTTTGCCATTGATTTCTGAGTGGCTGACTCACATATCCCGTAAGTAATGGGCGCGTCAAGAACTGATACCGATTCTCGGGTGGCTGCGTTTGCTCACATGGATAAACAAGATTAGGGAGAAAGAAACAAAGATTACAGAGCAAAAAAAAGATAGAATAAACAAGCTGGGCAGATATGATCTTCAGACTGCAAACTTTTACTGAGCGCATACCTTCATGTCCATCTGCAGATGTGGATCACTTAAGCACAGAGAATGGAAATCTGGCCCATGAAAGCAACACATTGTGGAGGGCAAGTGAAGACCTTAAGTCCACCCTCCAGTTCATGACCCATGCCAGAACAGATGCATAGAAAGTTGACTGCTAAAGTAAAGACAGCTTGTTAATCCTCAGATTATCCTCACTGCACATCAAACCATTTAGTCCATGAGTGCTCAGATCTCCACAATAACTCCCTCAGTGTGTTGTAGCCAATGACACCAGTTCTATGTTGGTTGACTATTCTTATTTGGCTCCTTACAGTGTTCTTCACACTTTTTGACTTCTCATTCTTGCAGTTTGGTCAAGGTTGAAGATTCACAGTCATCACCTGATTGGTTTAACTGCCCTGCCTCTGAGGGCTTTCAGTATATCAGCCTGGTCCATAGAAAACAGTAGAGAAAGAAGTCTTTAAGGCACCTAAAAGAGAAGATAAAAGTAGAGAAAGAAGTCGTTAAGGCACATGAAAGAGAAGAAAAAGTAGACAAAGAAGTCGTTAAGGCAATTGAAAGAAGATAAAAGTAGAGAAAGAAGTCGTTAAGGCACATGAAATAAAAGTTAAAAGAAAGAAGTCGTTAAGGCACCTGAAATAGAGGATAAAAGTAAAGAAGGAAGTCATTAAACATGGAAAAAAAGATAAAAATAGAGACACATGAAAGAGAAGATTACCTGAATGTTTCCTGTCCTCCAGATATTCATCATCTGAGGAGAGGTCATCAGACGTGGATTTATCAGACCGCATGTTCTGTAGCACTTTGTCTTTGCTGTACCACTGGTACAAGGGTTCCGATTCAAACTTGCTGACGTAGATTCCGGAGGCCCTGCCATATATCTGCTCATCTTCCTGTAGCACAGAGTGTGTGAACACAACAGATTCAAGAATTTAGTGGAACAAATACTTTTACCAATTAATTTCACAGCATAATAAAGAAATGTGGGAGCCACATTAAAGCAGTGGCTATCATTGCTGGCCAGCCAGCCCTGTGGTCTTGTGTCAAATCTCCATCAAGGTGAATTGAACTCCATCAACCCCATTGACCTTGGCTCCCAAAATGACCCAGCCTGTCTACATTGGGTCCAAGACTATGTGCCCAATATGCCTCATGAAGTTGTTCTTTAGTTGACTTACTTTATAAAGAAATGTGATGACATGCCACAGAACAAGGAGTTAGAACAATGATTTCTGAATAGTCTGGAGCATAGCTACAGAATGGTAGATGTGTGGCAGGAGGATTAACTCTTAGTGTACCAGCTCATGTGGCTCAACTTCCCATAATGAACACCCTTGCTGTCTTGTTGCCTTTGTACCCTATTCATGGCTGAAGGAGCCACATCCCTGTACGTGGCCAGGGAAAGCCAGCTCTTCCCTTTTTTTACATATTACATTTAGATATATATTACATATACATATGGTTTGTGGGCTGGGTCCTTCCTCCCCTCGCCCCTCTGCTGCACAGCATGGCTTCAACAAAGCATCTTGTACCCCTGCCAGTGACTATCATTTCCAAGCCCATTCCTACATCCTTGTGACTGCTATATTATGTATGGTGGGCTGACTATGGATCAAGTGCATTTTTCCTAGTTGGCAGGATAGCTATTCGGGTCAGCATGAGGCAGTAAAGATAATGACCATAATATGGGGGAGTTAAGTGGGTGTTATTTTATTGTCTGGAGTCTCTGTGGCGACGTGGTCAAGCCGGTTGACTCAGGCGCCGAAGGTTGTGGGTTCGATTCTGAGCCGCGCCCTTCAGTTCACGGGTGAAATTTTTCAGAGACTCCTGTGGGTCATCGCTAGAGCTACAGAGTTTGTGCTTTCTGTGACGCTTTCCGCGCTGCGGAGAGAGGCCGAGCCATATGGGATAAAACCCGGTGCATTGAAGTCGACCCTGTCGACTTATTTTATTTTAGTAGTCAAGGTAAAAGGAAAAAAATGTCACCTTGCCACTCCTGTATTAAAGTCTCAGTACTCAATATCTTCATCATCATCAAGAACTTTGCCGGCTGGCATGGGCGATCATATTCTCCACAAATTGCGATCTCCTACGGCATGGATCAATTCATGTGTAGACTCCTTTCCATGCCATGACACAAGACAGAAAAGACATTTCTCTTACTGTATTTCTCTCTCTCTTTTTCCACAAATCTTTCCGGTTGTCACATGTTTCACTTCTTGTTTTCTGATAATATGGCCAAAATATTATGATTGCCTCTTTCTGATGCTTCTGGTAAGTTGTCTTTGTGACTTAGCCTTCTTCAAACTGCCCAGCTTGCTCATTTTGGCTGTCCAATGAATTTTCAGCATTCCTCATGTTGGAAAATGGAATTATCCTACCCCAAGTTAATGTCTTAATGAACACTATTCAATATTATGTAGGACCATCTCGGAGACAGCATGAAAGCCTACCAATCTACTTATACCAGGTATACATGGTTCTGCCCAAAGGTGAAATCTCACTGATCTGGTTTCAATGAATCAAGGCGGAGTGGGCAATTATGCCAATGTATTCCCAAGGTGGAGCTGCAGTGTCATAGTGGTTAGGACACTTGCCTGCCAAGACAGTGGTCCAGCTTCAATCCCCAGCGGAGATTGGATTATTTTTTCCAATCAGTACGACTCTGGGGTTGACCCAGTTTCATAAAAATCCTTACAATTTCGCAGAATTTCTGGAACCATCTGGAAATAGAAGGTGAGAAGAAAGGCAACTGGTTGCCTCACCTCATTTGTCATGACTTAGATTATGTGAAGGTTTAATGCTTCACACCCCAATGACAGCATCTGCAATAGGACGTTTACCCTTATATAACCGAGATTAAAAAGTAACTCCACACTGAAGAGAAATGCCAAAGAAATATAAACAATATGCTGACAGTATTCATAAACCAAAGTATCAAAGCAACATACAAGATCAACATATAGCTTGTCGTCATCAATATCTCCTCTGAGCTCGGGAAAGGCACTGATATCTGGGTAACTGTAAGATGAAGAGTATGCACTGGATACTGCTGACGCTGGGCGTGAACCGCTAGCCTTGCGACTGAGGGCAAACAATGTTAACAGTCCATAAATAACTGACAAAAAAAGTTACAGAACGTAATGTTATATTTCTTTTGTAAGACTAGGACTGGCACCTTGCCGTCTTGGCAGATGATAGTTTGTAAATTGGAGTCATACCTATCCATAACACAAAGCCTGAGCTGAATTTAGAGACCATGTGTTGCCCATGCAGCCCTCTCTCTGCCTGCCTAGTTTATTCCAGAGGAAAGGTAACACCAATACGTCTGGAACAAGACGAGCTGCAGAAGCTGCAGGATCAGCAAAGCAATGCTCCATCTGTCTGCCTCTTGGAGCTTCCATCCTAAACCAGTTGCAGACCAAGGCTTAAGGCCTGATCTGCCCTGCCATGACATTTAGTCTTTAGGTTGAATTTCCTTGTGCTAGGGTAATGCTTGTACCCTCCCAATTGCACTCCTCCGCCCGAAGCCGTTGGGACAATGTGGGGTGTCGGGTTTGGTGAGCGCTGCCCAACTTCGGCGGGTAGCAGGTAGTACCGTATACAGGTAGTACCATCTACTGTCATACGGTAGCTCAGTCATACCTGACTAAGACCTGACAACATGTAAGACTATAGTCATTACCAAAATCTGATTATATTCAGGTTGCCCTAGCCTTGCAAGAGGAAAGACTAACTAACTAACTAACTAGCCTTGCAACTGAGGGCAAATGTTAAAAAGGTCAATAAACAACTGACAAAAAAGTTAGAGAACGTAATGTTACATTTCTTTTGTAAGACTACAGTAGTAATTACCAAAATCTGACGATTATATTCAGGTTGCTTAGCCTTGCGACTGAGGGCAAACAATGTTAAAAGCAAATGAATAACTGAGAAAAAATGTACAGAATATAATGTTACCACACTTATTTTGTAAGATTATAGTCATTACCAAACTTTAATGAATATATTTAAGTTGTCGTACATGTGACTGAGGGCAAACAATGTTAACAGTAAATGAATAAATGACAAAAAAGTTACAGAATGTAATGTTACATTTCTTTTGTACAATGTTAAATTTTTTGTAAAACTATAGTCATTAACAAACTCTGATGATTAAATTCAGATTGCCCTAGCCTTGGGACAGAGGGAAACAATGTTAACAGTATATGAATAACTGAGAGGTTATAGAGAGGAAATACGAAAGGGTGGGAGTGGGGGGGGGGGGGATATGACATTCTGAACATATGGTGAAGGGGTGTATGGGCCAAAAAAGGCCTCTGCTATAGATGATGCGATCAATATCATGCCAGCGGCCTCGACTTCCCCAAAACATTTCGTGGCACTCAATTTAGGCTGGCCTGACCTGGGAACCTGATCATTAAAACAAAATCTAAACTCTGGCTCAATTAGGATTTGAACACAAGATCACCAGGACAGCTGGTATGTGTGCTACCATTGTGCCTCCTTGTTTAACATGTAACTATTTATTAAGCACCAAACTATACAGATAATTTGAGGATAGCCACATAACTATGCCTCTATTTATTACATATAAAGGTTAATGTTGTTGGATAAAGGTTAGGTGAATTGGATGTGTGTACATCCTCTTGATAGTTTAGTCGATGGATCAACATCACGGCACACGGGTGCAACCCATTAGTGCTCCGTTCTCCTCCTAACTCAAACCTGAGTCTGGAGAAACTCAGCTCAGTGCACGAACTCCATAGCACCAGCAAGGATCCTGAAATACTTTGGGTAGATTTTTAACTCAAAATTTTGCCCAGGCAGCGCCGTTAGGCTACTCTTTTTAGATTTCAAACTTCCAAGGGATTTTTTAAGTGCGCAACAATACACATGGGCGTCCGATCTTACTAACCAGAGACCAGGGGAAATTTTATTACTAAAAGTCCACGAGAAAAAATCCCGGTCCTCAACGGCCTTGAACCCGGGACTTCCAGCACTCGAGGCGGACACAATACCTCCAGACCATACAGCCCCCTTTCATCCTCTTGATTACAGCTTTCAAGCAACAACATACAAAATCTGCCAAAACTGGTACACAGTTCATACACTATTTCACAAAATGGTCTTACAGCCCTTTCACTATTTCAGAAAGTAGGTTTACAGTGTTCTGAAAGTCGTGGGTTCATAATTTGGTTGACCATGAGCGCAGTATTTTAGACCCCTGGGTGGTTGTCGCTGGAGCGATGGGTTTGGTGCTCTGTGTGACTCCTCTGGCAGGCCTTTCTGCTAAAAAGAGTGAGCCATATGGGAATCAAACCCAGTGAATTAAGTCAACCCTCTTTCCTTTAAACCCCCTGTAAAGCTCCCGAAGCAGTATGTGCCATGGGATTGGCACATGGGATGCAGAGATGTGTCACCAATATCATAACCCCAACACCTGTATGTGTAACTCACTAAACAAATTTACGACATCTGGACTAGGCTGGGGGTTTGGGAAACCATATAAAACATATGAACAACTAATAAAAACACAATTTTAAACAAGGAAACAAAGAGTGGAACAGAATCAATAAAATACCAATAACTAGGTATTTAACTTTCTTAATATCATAAATTTCATAACAAACAAGGAGGAGGAGGGGGAGAGGGGGTGAGTAAGGAGGAGGAGAGGAGAGAGAAAGAAAGAGACAACAAAGTGATTTTGTTGTTGAGAGGATGGTTTTGAATTTTTGATCTTGAGCAGACGTTAAAGCAATGGTAAACATTTCCTGTTATAATAGTAACCATAATAATAATAAGCAAAGTAGTGCTAGCACATTACTGTACCGCAAATTATGTCAATTTACCACATTTTCTAATGCTGATGATATTATCTATTTTGCTAAACAAATAAATAAAATACACACGCCTTAACTGGTTTTGCTCTTGGCAAAAACGACACTAAATTATATCAGGCACCAAAATCTGGATAGATATTTGAAGACCTCTTGCTGTTGTCTTCAGAATTTGAGGCACACTTATAGCTCGAACTTCATCAAGGAAATTTAAAAAAAAACAGAAAGCACAGAGAGGACAATATAGCAAAACAATACTTGAATGGGAAACAACAAATACATTTTCATGAAAATGGCTGCATAATCTGAGAAAAGATTACAGATTTGTAACATGCCTTTTGAACAAAAGATAAACACACACACTGAGAACTAAAACTGTCTTGGAACAACGAAACACAATTAAAGCACACCACACGTAACCACATATTGTATTCACATGTATAAGAGGCCTGGCTTATTCAGTCATAATTAGAATTGGTTAACACTGATATCAGAGTAACTGGGGTTTGTCCATGCATGCCCTGTCCTCCTCCGAAGTTGTAGAAGAGTATGAAGCTTATAGCTTCAGTGGCCAGTCATTATACACACATCTACCCCTTCCCCTGCCGGTGTCTGTGACTTAAGGGTAGTGAGCTTGTTCCACAATCATGATATCACAGGTTCAAAGTCAGCCACAGGAGATTTGGGAGCAGATTGCTTTGTGTTGATTTTCACAACGGTATAAGTGTTGGCCGCTCAGAAAGCAATGGCTAACTACCCAATAAACAAGTGCCTAGAAAATCCCCAACAGCCAATAGATGCCGGGGTTGGCTGCAAAGTCTTCTAAAAAGGACACACAACTAACTAACTCTATCACCTAACAGGTTCCTTCCTTCCTGCATGTGGCCATTTGTGTTCCCTCAAGCTCCAGGTCATCATTTATAGACAGTATGCCTCACCTGCTTCCCTCAGTATTTCCCATGGAGGTGCCCTGGTGTACAGCCAACAGGCCCATTCACCTCTATGTACACCCGCACAACCTGAATTGTAGGAATTTCAGCCCTAATTTAACCGCCGGTGATGTAGTGAAGGGATTACCAACGCGATTTGCAATCCTGCATTCAAAACACAGCTGCAGGCAATTTGGAAGCAGATTGCCTTGTGTTTGTTTTCATTTAATGGTATGAGCGTCAGTCGTTCAGAAAGCAATGGCAAACTACTGAATGTAAACTTGCCTAGTAAATCCCAAACAGCTAAAAATATGCTGGGGTTGACTGCGACATCCTGTAAAGGACATGCAACTAATAAGCAAAAATTTTATATATATGGGGAGCCACGGTGGTTCAGTGGCTAGTATACTTGCCTGCCTGGTGGTCATGGGATTGATTTCACACCGAGGTACATTAGGAAAACTGATGTAGGCTCCCAGGTCGACCCAGCTGAAGCTGGCTATCAAGAAAAGTGTTGGGATGTAAAGGTGGATGGAATTATATTAACTATATCACCCCGAGAGTGCTGGCTGGTCTTTACAAATATGTCACATGCCATATACACCACCAGACATAGGAAATGGATACTGTAGTACATATGACATTTAAATTACATTCCTATTATATACAGAGTATTTTTAATGACTGTGCAGTGTTTGAAAATATTGCCGGTCAAAAGTTTTTGTATTCACCCTCTGTAACGTTCATGCAACATAATAGGTCAATACAAAACTTGGACCGGCAATATTTTCAAACACCGCACAGTCATTAAAGATAATGTCAGGTATTAAAAAGTTACTTGCATGTCCTTTACAGGATGTGGCAATCAAGCTCAGCAGTTTTGGGCTGTTTGGGATTTACCAGGCAATTTTTATGTTCAATAGTTTACCATTTCTTTCCAACGATTGAGGCTTATACCATCAAAATCATTGCAAAGTGGTCTGCTTTCTAAATCGTCTACATCTGATTTCAAACTTACCAGGTATAAACAACACACAAAACAATTGTGGCTTACTGCACTCTAATTCTGCATTGTTTGTATCTAAAGACATATGACTGAATAGATCAGATTTCTTACACATGTAGACAATGGAACAGGTACAGTTTTCCTAATTAAACACCATATTTGGGTGGGAAAAAGAGTATATTTTCACGGCTTCATTATCAAGGGAATATATATTTGAGAGATTACTAGCTTCATGCTGTAAGAATAAAGATACACTCACCACAGAAATTTAACAAATAAAGAAACAAAAAGAAAGAGTGGATAGCAAATGTAAGAGTGCCATCTTTGAGGGTTAAACAACAGAACACACTGATAGATCACTACAGGATGAAATACAACTCTAGATACCAACTGCTAATGTGATGGTTGGTTGGATGATTTGTTGGCTGGCTGAGATGTTGGTTGGATGATTTGATGGTTGGCTGGATATTTGTTGGTTGGCTGAGATGGTTGGTTGGATTTATTCGTTGGGTGAGATGGTTGGTTGGATAATTTGTTGGCTGGTTGAGGATGACATGTTGGTTGGCTGAGGTTGGCTGAATGATTTGTTGGCTGGTTGAGATGACTGGATGGATGATTGATTAGTTGGCTGAGAATCCTCTGGAAGACAGTTTTAACTCTTCAGACTGTTTCATTGGTCCTGAAAAGGGCTGGCATCTATGGGAGTGAGGTTGGAGTAGAGACTTTCCTCCAGATCAGACACCAAAGAACTATCTACATGGCTGCTGTGTACCAGAGCTCTCCCTCCCTAAAAGATCAGAAACCAGTAGGCTGTGCAAGAACAAGATATGCCAAGAGGCATATTAGCATGTAACCAGGTCATGATTCAGCACAGGACATACGGACAAGTTGGGATTAGGCAATGTCTCCTCCATGAGTTTTAGGCATTTCAATGTCAACAGGCTCCAACCCAACGCTGATATAATAAAATATCTGACTAGGCTAGTGCTATCTCTCTCACCCACATATACAACTGACTGGCACATGGCCGTCGTGACAGACGCTAGTTTGTAAAATGAAGTTATATCTCTACACAGCACAAAGCCTGGGATGAATTCATGGACCATGTGTTGCCAATGCAGCATGATCCCTCTCTTGGCCTGCCTAGTTTACTCTAGGGGAAAGGTAACACCCATACACCCACATATATAAAGATAGAATCTAAACAGGTAGAAACTTCCATTGGATTGTGATGGGCTAGGCCTACGCATATTCTAGGCTACGGTAATATGAGATGGGGAGACTAGCTCCCTTTCTTTGCCACCTTTCCCTCCCAGATAATTTCCAGAACATTCTGAAAGATTTCCCCGTACCCATTTAATGAGGCCAGGTAGACCCTCAGAGCTGTACTGGTTAGAAGAGATTGTACCTGGCAATCAAGTGCACTAACCATTATACAGGGTGTTTGTAAAGTCTCACTACACTTTGCATGTAGAACAAATTTTAAAAAATTCTTTCTTCCATTGATAACACCATTCTGTTTGGAATGCAAAGAATTACTCCAGCAGACAACAGCCATAACCTGCATATTGCTTTACAATAGACTCTGGGGCACATTTTTTTTAATGATGTCATGTACTTCATTTTTCAAATTTGTTCTACATACAAAGTGTAGTGAGACTTTACAAACACCTGGTACCAATATGGCTATATATATATATATATTCATCATCACATAGCAGATTCTTCACAGAAAATTGCTCGAATCACTTTTCAGCCAATCAAAATAATTTCTCCTGCCTCATGCACCCTCATGTCCAGGGTGCCCATGGGTTTAAATCTGCATCACTTTGGATTTTAAATAAATTGACCAGGTTGACCCAGCCTATAATGGCTACCAAGAAATGCCTTGGGAAGTAAAGTCGCAGGGGCTGATATTGCCCACGTCACTCAAGTGCTGATTGGTCTGTACAAATATGACAGCCTCAAAGCGTGTCAAAAGGATCATATACTTTAAAAAACAAAAACAAAAAGAATATTCTGCTGTCTCATTTCCCTTTTGAGGTCAAAGGCCGAATGGATAAGAACGCATGTTCTTAAACATCTGGTGTGATGCAGAGGTAAGGGGTTCAACCTCAACACCAGACAGTTGGACTAAAATGTTGACCTGTCGTCCTTGACTTGGGGATGTAAATTACAAGTACCTCTGAAGTTGGAGTGGGTTCGCCTGATGGCGAGGGACACTGTTAATAGGGAAAGCTAATCCACACGCAAAATTCAGTCCATCACTATCAGAAGTAGTGAGTATGGACTACGCTTGAGTTCAAAGTGAGTGAGGCCCCCCCCCCCCCCCCCCCAAAAAAAAAAAAATAGACAACAATTTCCCTTTTCAGATGTGGCCTGACAAGAGGAAGAATGACAGCTACGGCAGAAAATTATCCAATGCCAAGTGCTAAAACAGGAAAAAACACACCAAACATGAAATATACAACAGCTCTGATGCACACAGTAAGGCTTCATGGTGAGGCATGTTGCTCAAACAGTGAACATTCAACACCACTGCTCATCCTTACCCAAATATTGACTTCTTTTTTCTACACGAAGAACTGTAAAGTAATTAGCAAGTACATCAATATCAATACAGGCACGAGCTAAATCACCCCTCTTTATGTGTGTGTGTGTGTGTATATGTCTCTGTCTCTCTTTTCTGTCTATCTCTGCCCCTCTCTGTGTGTCTATACCTGTCGGTCTATCTTTTCTGTCCCTCTTACCCTCTATGTCTCTCTCTTTCTTTTCTGTCCATCTCTGACCCTCTCCACCTCTGTATGTGTCTATATACCTCTCAGTATATGTGTCCCTCTCCCCCTCTCTGTGTCTATGTCTCTGTCTGTCTACCTCTCTTTTCTGTCCATACCCCCCCCCCCCCCCCCCCCCCCCCCCCCCCCCCCGTGTGTCTATATACCTCTTTCTGTGTTAGTTAAATTCAACAGACTTGATATTACTGGAGCAGACACTGTTATTACCTCTTTTTGTCCGAGGCAGCTGTTTTAACTTATTATACCATAAGAAACTGTTACCATTAAGTAACAAACAATTAGGTATCATTATCATCATTACATGCCGTCAAGTGGCATAGGCATTCATGTCTATTCAGACTTTAGTCCATGGTATTATTGGGTTTAAAGTGATATGGGCCAGAAGGTGTTAAACGTAAAAACTGACAATAATAAAGTAACAATTGGATGGATCAGAAGGTATTAACAGTAACAATTGACAATAGTAAAGTAACAATTGGATGGGTCAGAAGGCATTTAAAGTTACAACTGACAAAAGCATAGTGAAGTAACAATTGGATGGGTCAGAAGGTATTAAAAGTAGCATCTGACAATAGTAAAATGATGGATGGGTTAGAAGGTATTAAAAGTAACAACTGATAATAGCATAGTAAAGTATTAATTGGATGGATCAGAAGACATTTAAAGTCACAACTGAGAATAGCAAAGTAACGATTGGATGGGTCAGAAGGGGTTAAAAGTAAAAAATGAGAATAGTATGGCTTGAAGAGATGATTGGATGGGTCAGAAGTTTAAAGTAGCAATTCAAAATAACGTGAGTTAAAGTAATAATTGGATTGGTTAAAATGAATTATAAGTTAAAGCAGAACAGATGGTTTAAAGGAATAATTGGATTAGTTAGAGTTGGCCAAATCATCTCATAAGCTGTATTCTAATATAGGTGGATTTTCTGACACTGCATTCTTACAATTAATTGTGTTGGTTACAGCTGATGCAGGATAGTAATAACAATATTTTATCCCAGCAACTCATAAGTCACTATCTAATGTGTGTGTGAATTCTGAATATGACAGACGCACAGAGAGATGACAGTTAATACATCACATTAACAGTGGCAGACACAACAAAGCAATGGGCCACATCACTGGATGGGTTAGTGACAGTTTACGTTGACACATGAATGTTGTTTAATCAGATGTTTTCTGTTAGATTTTGTTTGTGTGCAATACATACAAAACATATGATTAACTCTAAACGTAAAAAGTGAATTATTACAATCATTTACCATTATTTTTTTTTTTATAAAAGGGGGTGAAGCGGTCATGAAGTTGCTAGCACACTTGCCTGCCAGCCTGACAACCTATGTAAGAACCCCCACTGAGAGAGGGCAGTTAGAGAAACTGCCCTTGGTTCCCATGACAACCTATGTAAGAACCCCCACTGAGAGAGGGCAGTTAGAGAAACTGTCCTTGGTTCCCATGACAACCTATGTAAGAACCCCCACTGAGAGAGGGCAGTTAGAGAAACTGACCTTGGTTCCCATGACAACCTATGTAAGAACCCCCACTGAGAGAGGGAAGTTTGACACACTGACCTTGGTTCCCATGACAACCTATGTAAGAACCCCCACTGAGAGAGGGCAGTTAGAGAAACTGACCTTGGTTCCCATGACAACCTATTTAAGAACCCCCACTGAGAGAGGGAAGTTTGACACACTGACCTTGGTTCCCATGACAACCTATATAAGAACCCCCACTGAGAGAGGGCAGTTAGAGAAACTGACCTTGGTTCCCATGACAACCTATGTAAGAACCCCCACTGAGAGAGGGCAGTTAGAGAAACTGACCTTGGTTCCCATGACAACCTATGTAAGAACCCCCACTGAGAGAGGGAAGTTAGACACACTGACCTTGACTCCCAAGACAACCTATGTCCCCCACTGAGAGAGGGCAGTTAGACAAACTGACCTTGGTTCCTAAGACAACCTATGTAAGAACCCCCACTAGGAGAGGGCAGTTAGAGAAACTGACCTTGGTTCCCATGACAACCTATGTAAGAACCCCCACTAGGAGAGGGCAGTTAGAGAAACTGACCTTGGTTCCCATGACAACCTATGTAAGAACCCCCACTGAGAGAGGGCAGTTAGAGAAACTGACCTTGGTTCCCATGACAACCTATGTAAGAACCCCCACTGAGAGAGGGCAGTTAGAGAAACTGACCTTGGTTCCCATGACAACCTATGTAAGAACCCCCACTAGGAGAGGGCAGTTAGAGAAACTGACCTTGGTTCCCATGACAACCTATGTAAGAACCCCCACTGAGAGAGGGAAGTTAAACACACTGACCTTGACTCCCAAGACAACCTATGTCCCCCACTGAGAGAGGGCAGTTAGACAAACTGACCTTGGTTCCTAAGACAACCTATGTAAGAACCCCCACTAGGAGAGGGCAGTTAGAGAAACTGACCTTGGTTCCCATGACAACCTTTGTAAGAACCCCCACTAGGAGAGGGCAGTTAGAGAAACTGACCTTGGTTCCCATGACAACCTATGTAAGAACCCCCACTGAGAGAGGGCAGTTAGAGAAACTGACCTTGGTTCCCATGACAACCTATGTAAGAACCCCCACTGAGAGAGGGCAGTTAGAGAAACTGACCTTGGTTCCCATGACAACCTATGTAAGAACCCCCACTAGGAGAGGGCAGTTAGAGAAACTGACCTTGGTTCCCATGACAACCTATGTAAGAACCCCCACTGAGAGAGGGAAGTTAAACACACTGACCTTGACTCCCAAGACAACCTATGTCCCCCACTGAGAGAGGGCAGTTAGACAAACTGACCTTGGTTCCCAAGACAACCTATGTAAGAAGCCCCACTAGGAGATGACAGTTAGAAAATTTGACCTTGGTTCTCATGAGAACCTATGTAAGAACCCCCTATGAGAGAGGTAAGTTAGACAAATTGACCTTGGTTCCCATGACAACCTATATAAGAACCCCCACTGAGAGATGGCAGTTAGAAAATTTGACCTTGGTTCCCATGACAACCTATGTAAGAACCCCCACTAGGATAGGGCAGTTATAAAAACTGACCTTGGTTCCCATGAAAACCTATGTAAGAACCCCCAATGAGAGAGGGAAGTTAGACAAATTGACCTTGGTTCCCATGACAACCTATATAAGAACCCCCACTGAGAGATGGCAGTTAGAAAATTTGACTTTGGTTCCCAAGACAACCTATGTATGAACCCCCACTAGGAGAGGGCAGTTAGAGAAACTGACCTTGGTTCCCATGACAACCTATGTAAGAACCCCCACTGAGAGAGGGCAGTTAGAGAAACTGACCTTGGTTCTCATGACAACCTATGTAAGAATCCCCATTGAGAGGGAAGTTTGACACACTGACCTTGGTTCCCATGACAAACTATGTAAGAATCCCCACTGAGAGAGGGAAGTTAGACACACTGACATTGGTTCCCATGACAAACTATGTAAGAACTCCCACTGAGAGAGGGAAATTAGAGACACTGACCTTGACTCCCAAGACAACCTATGTCCCCCACTGAGAGAGGGCAGTTAGAAAAACTGACCTTGGTTCCTAAGACAACCTATGTAAGAACCCCCACTAGGAGACGGCAGTTAGAAAATTTGACCTTAGTTCCCATGAGAACCTATGTAAGAACCCCCCAATGAGAGATGGCAGTTAGAAAATTTGACCTTGGTTCCCATGACAACCTATGTAAGAACCCTCACTAGGAGAGGGCTGTTAGAAAAACTGACCTTGGTTCCCATGAGAACCTATGTAAGTACCCCCAATGAGAGAGGGAAGTTAGACAAATTGACCTTGGTTCCCATGACAACCTATATAAGAACCCCCACTGAGAGATGGCAGTTAGAAAATTTGACTTTGGTTCCCAAGACAACCTATGTAAGAACCCCCACTAGGAGAGGGCAGTTAGAGAAACTGACCTTGGTTCCCATGACAACCTATGTAAGAACCCCCACTGAGAGAGGGAAGTTTGACACACTGACCTTGGTTCCCATGACAACCTATGTAAGAATCCACATTGAGAGGGCAGTTAGAAAAATTGACCTTTGTTCCTATGACAACCTAGCCTAAAATGAGTATCAGAAAATGTTCTAGGAAAGTGGTGGGCCTGATATTGACCACATCGCCCACCAAGTATTCAACGGGCTATAAATACATGGTGTTAGCACCATATACCAATGACACCCTGGGAATCTCCATGGTGAAGTGGTCAAGCCGTCTGCCACATGCTCCAAAGGTTATGGGTTTGATTCCAGGCTACGTCTGTCGGTTCATGGGTGCATTTTTCTCAGAGACTCCTGGGGGGTCGTCGCCGCAGCTACGGAGTTCGTGCTTTGTGCGACGCTTTCGGCAGGCCGCCCTGCGGAAAGACACCGAGCCATATGGGATAAAACCCAGTGCAATGAAGTCGATCCTCTCGACTTTTAAAAAAGACCAATGACTTCTCATCAAGTGCCGTGCCAACTGTTGTGGGTGATCGTGCTTCTCCACACCTCACAATCTCCAGCAGCTTGCATCATTTCATTTGCTGACACCTTTCCATGCCAGGAGAAAAGTCTGTACAGATTCTTCTTTGTCTTCCTCTATCACTCTTTCCATAATTCTCTCCACATGCATATGTTCCCGCTTTTATTTCCTTATGTGTCCAAAAACATGATGGCTGCCTCTTTCTGATGACTCTGTTAAGTTGTTCTTGTGTAGTAGCTTCTTATAAAACAGATTACTCTTTTTTTTGTTCACGGAAAAATCAGCATTCTTCTGAAAATCAAATCTGAGGCTTCAATGGATTGTTTTGCTTGTTTACTAATTGACCAGGATTCACACTGTTTTGCTTGTTTACTAATTGACCAGGATTCACAGCCAATTTACTAACTTTCAAGCATTCATGGCCACATGTTAAAACTGGTTCTATGTTAACATGCAAGAATTCTTTTTGTTACTACAATGACATAGGTTAATTCCATAAGATGATCATTTGATAAAATGAAGTTTTTGCTTGTCCTATTCTGCTCTTTATTTCTGTGATAATCTTCCATCTGATGTTATCCATGAGCCTAGATACTTGAATTTTTGTACCTGCCCAAATCAATACCATTTACATTAGATGTAACATTTAGGCATGGTCTATCTCATTATATTGCCTTTGCTTCTGCTTCAAGGTATGGAATTGGACCCTTTACTTGTATTACCCAAAAAACAAAAAACAAAATAAAACTGGACAGAAAGATTTAAAGCAACAACAATAACATTGTAAAGAGTAGTTGAGTAAGTAAAAGTAAAGCGATAATCATGACCAAGTCTAATTAGCTAACATAGTAAATCTCCCAATAAGGCATATTTATGCTCTAAACTCAAGACCAAATAGCAAGTTTCTACTTACTCGGTTCTCTCTAATCTTTCCAACGTAGCCGTTGATGCAGGATCATAATCTATATATTCTGTTGATGAAATGGGTTCAATATTCAGTTTAATAAATAATCAACAAGCAAAAACAGTAATGAAAAAGCATCATGCATGAAGCATTTCTTGTCATGAAGCCATATGGATGTGCTTGAATCAGTACGGGTGAAAAACAGCAAACAATCAAGTCAATTTAGCAAAAATAACCAATTTTCATGAAAGCTAACCAACTCCTCCCACTATCAAGACTTGTCAGCACACATTTAACTTTCATAATCACTAGAGAAGAAATTCTTCATTTCTGTTACCATGGCCAATAAGGAAGCAAAGAATAGTAACACTCTAACCAATCATGATCCAATGGCAGTGGAAATGTGGCTTCTGAGGCAAACACACAAAAAAAACCAATCAGCTAGTCCTAGAAGAAGCAAATGAAAACCATAAACTGATCAGAGAAATTAAACGAAGACAATCAAGTTGTTTCTGGGCATGTTATGAGAAGAAATAAACCAGAAAACTTGGTGACAACTGGCAAGGTTTAGAACAAGAGGGATGCAGAGAGATAAATATCTAGATGGCTTGGCCACATGGCATGGTCGAGACAAAAACACAGAGCTGATCCACGACTGATATGAGATGAAAATGACATGACACATGATAATGATGAACCTACCATGCACGTCATAAGAGGTGACCAATGAAGACTGGCATGAGACTAGGTACCTCATCTCATAGAACATTTTAGCTGCAAAATTCAACCAATCATCAAAATATCTCCAAAAGGGCTTGGCGTGAGTTGGTCGATATCCTATGCTCTATTGGGAGATGAAAGGCAATAGAAGTAGAAAGAAGAAAATGTAGGCTTTTGAATTTAAATGTTACAAACAACTTTTTAGATAGAACATCATGGATTAAGAACAAGGAAAATACTGACATTCTAAAAGATCTGAACATCAAAGAAAACTGGCTCATAAAGGGCATTAGGTCTCAGAAGCTTTAACGAGATTAAACATCCAAAAAGACTTGGAAAGTACAGCCATGGAAGGCATGAATTTAAGAAGACAGGCAACTGTTGACCAACATAAATGTGGGCACAGGACATTCAAGAGACCACAGGCATGAAAATGCATGAGGCAGGAGAATGGTAAAAGACAGTTTTCCACGCGCTGCAAACAGCAACCTTCTGCTACAAGATGATGATGATGTGTACACTTCTGTGTGATTACATACACATCCACTGATCCAGTATAAACATGTTTTTTTACAGACCTTGTACAACTAAGCTAGAAAGATTTGCTCCGGCGACAAGACTATTTGACACTTTTAACCAGATCCTGCAATCTAATGGTTATCCCAACTGGCACATTCAAGCATTACTGTCAATCACTCAAACCTATTCCAACAGAAACATTGGTAATCAAAGTTAAGTGTTTCTTCAGCTAACCTTTAAAGAATGCATTGTGTAAAACAAATACATGATTGACTTAAAACCAGCAGTAAACCAAACATTCTTTGCTGATGAACTATTTATCAGATACAAAACCACCAAGACATCTATTCCATCTTTGAAAGAACTATTGTGACCATGCATCAAATCAAATTATCAGTTCCACTGTGAGTGCCAAACAACTTACTTTGGTATAACCAAACAACAATTAGCAAATTGGGTAACCAAACATATACCAGTATGGGTGGAAAAAAAGTTAAAATCTTCAGGAAACTGTGCAGTCAACAGGCCATAAAATCCCAACGTTGTCCATCTCTCAACTCAACACCTGTTAATTAAATTGTGGCCACAAAGTTAACAACAAAGGAAATGTGTTTCATATGTCCATGATTACTCAAACGTGCTGAGGTTTCAGAAATTAGGTGGTTAAAACCAATGTTGTGCAGATAGAAAGACTTTACAGTCAATCTTTGATTACCATAGGATAAAAAAATGTTACACTTCAATACAGTCAACATGTGTTATGTATTTAAGCGAAAACATGATTAATTTACTCACAACACATGATATATAATTCTGATGTGTGTGCCTGATGAGATGCAGTGAAATAAGCCAGGTAACACTGTGCAATCTTTATCACTTTACTAGTAGCAAGTAGTATCATCAATGATAACTGATAACATTACATCTATAATGTGCTCCATAAGCAACGATTAAACAGTCTACCATGAAGTTAAGTCAATAAGTAAGTCACAAAGTGATAGCCTTAAGAAACAGGTTTCGGTAGTTAAGAAATGTGTCATTATGTATGATATCAATCTAGCGTGATGTTTACGTGTGACAGACAATAATTGCAGCATGTGACATTTTTAACATGTCAGCCATGCTAGAAGATTACACCCTTAAGAACAGCGTGCTATTGTGAAATTATTGTTTTTTAGTAAGAAAACTTGCTGCCAAGGATATTCATAAAGAAATATTGCCTGTTTGTGGTGGCAAGTGTTTGTCATGAAAAGCAATACGAAATTAGTAACAAACAATTCACTGATGATGGAGAGAAAGGGGCTGAATGTGTTTAAGAGAGCAGCCCAAAGACTATGGTACGGGGGATGATAAAACGATGGGGGAAAATGCATCAATGTTCATGGAGATTATGTTCAGACATAAGTAGAACTTTGCATCTCAAATAGTTCTTTTAAATACTATTTTGTGACCGACTCAATGACTTACCCTCATATTAACTTCCAATTTACTTTTAATGATGATGATTATGATACCACTAATTGCACACAGTTTACATGCCTAAAGTACTGACCTATTTTCCCAGACAACGATCCTGTGTCAGAAATATCATGATTACTTGCACCAAAGGAAAATCTGTCTTTTGTTCTGCAGAAACAAAGTAACTTAATGCAGTATCTTAAAGCAGAACTAATGTCCAGTGGAATGGAATATAATATTTAAATGATTAATAACACTAGTCAACAAATTTTCAAAAGTTATTTGTATCAGAATTAATTTAAATACACCGTTTCAGACTGATTTTGACATGCTGATTGTAAACATCATAATGAAATTCATCAATTGGCTCTGGTTTTTTTAATGATGAATTTACATTACAGTAATGCAAATAATGTACGCTTATTTAATTCTCCCGGTGTACAGTTAGTTTTTCTACCTTAGCATGATAAAAATTGTGGTTAAATACTCAATTGATATTTCAACATAAAATAATGGAAAAAGTAAAAACATTACTTAAAAGTTCACATTTAGTGTTTTAACAGGCACATTTGAACCCATTCCGTCATTCAGTCGCTGTTCGAGCCCTTTTTGCTTCCTTCTTGTAAACAGTCAATGAGTTATCTCTTGTCAGTCCAACAGTAATCAGCAAGCATTGAAGAGCTCCAATTGCCTTGATACCTTGCCTCTATAGCAGCAATTTCCTGGTGAAATCGTTCACCATGCTCATCACTGGCAGCGCCACAGTTTGACGTAAAGAAATCCAGATGAGAATCCAAAAAATGAATCTTCAAAGACATGTTGCAGCCAAGACTTTTTTTTCTTTTTTTTTTTTACTTCAGAAGGAGATTTTCTTCAATTTCATTGTAATTATCAGATCTGCTGTTTCCAAGATAATTGTCCACCCCTGACTTAAATGCTAGCCATACTGTTTTTTCCTTCCAATGCAACACACATGCAAAGAAACTTATGAAGAAGTTTTTGAACTTGCGGACCAACAAATACTCCATCTCTTATTTTAGCTTCACTCAATCTTGGAAATTTTCTGATGAGGTATTTGAAAGCTCTGCCTTGTTCTTCGGTAAATTAAGATCTCTTACAAGATCATTCAGTTCACTTTGGGTTATTAAGTGTAGTTAGTAGATGAATAGAGTTACAAAAACTAGAAACAAGTCACATTCTACAATAGAACCCCAGCTAAGTGAAAGGACTTGGATTTAGGAAAAAAACAAAGAATGCACAGATGCCATCTTTACTCTTAACAACTTATAGAAAAATCAATCAAATTTAATAAAATACTACTTAGCCTTTGTCGACCAAGAAAAGGCATTTGATAGAGTAGATAGAAACAAACTTTGGAAAATCCTTCAATGATATGGAGAGTACATATCTAACAAACTTATGTAGAAGCTTATGCAACAGTGAATGCATAGTGAGAACAAATGGAGGACACTTAGAACCCTTCACCATAAGATTTGGAGTACGACAAGATTGTGTAGACAGAATATGTAAAGAAACCAGCCAAACGGAGACAGCAACAACACTACATGATGAACAGAACACAGAAGAAGAACCATTGGTAAATGACACCATTAAAGAACTATTTGCTGACAATCAAGCAATCTTCTTCTTCTTCTTCTTCTCCTGCGTTCATCCGGACTTTTTTTTTTGGACGTGATTGTGTTGTGCCTGTTTACAGCAGAGCTGCGTTCTTGCGTCGTTAGGCTGACACATCCGACTTCTGCAGGCATTTGTTGACCATGTTAACCTTCCCGGGGCAATCAAGCAATCAAGCACTAATAGTAAAATCAGAAACAATTACAAGACCACATGAATAGTCTAAATAAAGTGTGTAAGGATGTAATGATGGGTAGAGGGAATAACAGAGCCCACGGGAATATCGATACATGAATCCTATAAATGGGCACTATCTCGCTGTTTATGCTTCACCTCGACACCGCAAGGTACAAAATGAGATGAAATGAGAAATGCACTAACTAATTGCAAAATGTTATCAGAGATAATATATTTATTCACAAAGGTAATATACTCATAGGTAGGATTCCATCATCAACTTCTAGTTACATTTTTGTTGGTCAAAAAATTATGCAATCGCCCACAACAGTTGCGCCATATACATAAATTGTGCCTTAATTAAATAAATTAGTAGCATATATCTTGAAAACAAGAGCCAATCAATATTTTTTTAAATGTCATTTTCGTTTTCAGCACACCAAAATTAGTTAAGATCAGATATTTTCCTATCTGGTACATCTTGGTTGTTGACTAGTGTAATCAATGATCCGAAATCTCTTATGTAAACACCGACAGGCAAGATTAAATGATATGTGTTACTAAGGCCCCTAAGGGAAGCCAGGAACAATAACACTACGCTATCATGCAGGTCATAGTAAAAGACCCTTTTGCATGTCTTAAGGCACATCAGGCATACAGTGCTAGACCATATTTTTCTGACCAATCGGCACTTGCTGGTTATGGACGCGGTTCGTAATCTCGCTCACCTGCATTCGAAACACAGCTGCGCACGATTTGGCAGCAGACCTCATTGCGCTGGGTTTTAACGAATTGATATGGGAGCTGGTTGTTCAGAAAGCAATGGCAAACTACTGGACGTAAACTTGTCCAGACATATAAAACAGTAGTAAAATTCTGGTGTTGACAGCAGTGTCCTGTAAAAAAAGGATATGTCCAAAAAAAAAAAAAAAAAAAAATCAGCACTTGGTGGATGATGAGGTCAGTATCAGTCGGGATCTGACTATATGATCTGACTTTATGTTCTGATTGTATGATTTGACTGTATAATCTGACTCTATGATGTGACTGATTTGACTGTATGACCTGACTGTATAATCTGACTATGATTATGATCTGACTGCAACCTATTATGCCTGTCCCCAAATGTCAAGTTCCAGTACCAGTCTTGCATTCCCTGACACACACACACACAGAGAGAGAGAGAGAGAGAGAGAGAGAGAGAGAGAGAGAGAGAGAGAGAGAGAGAGAGAGAGAGAGAGAGAGAGAGAGACAGAGAGAGACAGACAGACAGACAATGTATGTATGTATGTATAAGAAAACTTTTGTTAGAGAGTTTGTGATCATGAGTGAGTATATGTGAGCAAGTGTGTATTTGTGTGTTACTGGGTGAGTGCATAACTGTGAGTTTCTGTATATGATGAATGTATGCAGGTATGTATGTATGTTATTAAGCATGTGTGTATGTGTGTCTGGCTGCCTGCCTGTCTCCTAACATGGTGATACGCATTGTAAATGTTCACAACTTTCATTTTTTTTCTCCTATATGAATGTAACATGCACAACAAATGATTGATGAACGAAAAATGAGTGATTGGAAGGGCCGAATGTAAGACAAGTCTGAGTGCCCAATTTGTGGCTCTTTGATAATGAAGTTTGTTTGTTCGATCGTTCTCCATGGAGATGGTACCTTAGTTCCAGGTCAGGAGAAAAATCTCTACACCAACTTAACTCAGATATATACAGACCTTTTATCTGGACTCATTCAACCTAACGCCAATGCCCTAGACCAGTGGTTCTCTTAATCCTCCCCCCCCCCCCCCTGAAATTTTAGAGTTTCTACGATCTTTGGACCCATTAGGGATACACAAAGTGGAGAGTGGAAAAGAAGAAGTAACAATGACATTTATGATCTGTTTAAATCCCCGCTAATCACTGGTATCATGAAGAGACTACAATGGCTGGGGCATATAGAAAGAATGGAAGACAATAGGGAAACAAAACTTGCTTACACGCAGGAAATAAACGACCGTAGACCCCGAGGTAGACCAAGAAGACGGTGGAGAGATATATAGACCTACAAGCATTTGGAATCAACGACTGGCAAGAGAAAGTCAACCAGAGAGACAAATGGAGACAGATTGTATCTGCAGCAAAGAACCTCAATGGCTCGGAACGCTGAAGAAGAAGGCGCAGGGGGGGGGGGGGGGGGGGGGAAGGAGAGAGATAATTATATAGTGAAGGGGGTGCATGGGCCAAATGGGCCAAAAAAGGCTGAGAACCACTGCCCTAGACTTACGGGTTAAAATTCAAGTCTTCCAGAGGATTCACAAATAACAAGAAGAAGAAGAAGAAAATATTAACAAGAACTTAATACCAGAACTCACTTGTTAGTATATGCTCGACTGGAAGGTCTAGCTGAAGGTGATATGGGCACAACTGTATCCAATGCAACTCCTAAACTGGCTTTGTTTGACAGAGCAGGATTCCGTGGAGGCAGTGGCGGGGAATTCTCTGGCGGCTGGTTCAGGGCTTTGGTCGTCCTTGGGGGCAAGGGAGGAGGTGGTGGCATGTTGGATGATGCCATGGGAACCGGTGCTTGATTTACTGCTGCGGTTGGTGTCTCATCAGTGTTTGAAGCTGTCGTTGCTATAGATGTGGTCGTTGATATGCTGCTAAGGGTTGCGCTGTCGCGGGTTAAGCGGCCGCTGCTGCGTTCGCTGCTGGTGCGAGATAATGTCTCTATCAGATCATTTTCGTCGGTATCGTCCACTGCGTCAGCTTCGGAGTCAGTGCCTGCAGACACACCTGAAAGAATCAGTATAATTTAAAAAATGGATATGAAGCTCTTTAACACACTAACCAACTATCATCTATATGAAGCTCTATAACACGCTAACCAACCATCCTCTATATTAAGTTCTATAACACACTAACCAACCATCCTCTATTTGAAGCTCTATAGCACACTAACCAACCATCCTCTATATGAAGCTCATAACACACTAACCAGCCATCCTCCATATGAAGCTCTCACTAACCAACTATCCTCTATGTGCTAACCAACCATCCTCTATGTGCTAACCAACCATCCTCTATGTGCTAACCAACCATCCTCTATGTGCTAACCAACCATCCTCTATGTGCTAACCAACCATCCTCTATGTGCTAACCAACCATCCTCTATGTGCTAACCAACCATCCTCTATGTGCTAACCAACCATCCTCTATGTGCTAACCAACCATCCTCTATGTGCTAACCAACCATCCTCTATGTGCTAACCAACCATCCTCTATGTGCTAACCAACCATCCTCTATGTGCTAACCAACCATCCTCTATGTGCTAACCAACCATCCTCTATGTGCTAACCAACCATCCTCTATGTGCTAACCAACCATCTTCTATGTGCTAACCAACCATCCTCTATGTGCTAACCAACCATCCTCTATGTGCTAACCAACCATCCTCTATGTGCTAACCAACTATCCTCTATGTGCTAACCAACCATCCTCTATGTGCTAACCAACTATCCTCTATGTGCTAACCAATCATCCTCTATGTGCTAACCAATCATCCTCTTATGTGCTAACCAATCATCCTCTATGTGCTAACCAACTATCCTCTATGTGCTAACCAACTATCCTCTATGTGCTAACCAACTATCCTTTATGTGCTAACCAATCATCCTCTATGTGCTAACCAACCATCCTCTATGTGCTAACCAACTATCCTCTATGTGCTAACCAACCATCCTCTATGTGCTAACCAACCATCCTCTATGTGCTAACCAACCATCCTCTATGTGCTAACCAACTATCCTTTATGTGCTAACCAATCATCCTCTCCTTAAATAATCACCTGAGTCAATCTGGGCTTTACTTCTTTTGTTCTTGTCCCCTGCCTTGTGGAAAATATTCTTTAGTTTGTGTCCAAATGTTTGATTCTTTGTGGCTTCACTGGCTGGCAATGACACTCTCTCCAAATCTTCATAGAAGCATTCCCCATCAATATCATCACCATCTGGGCCTACATCTTCATACTCAGTCCCAGAACTGCTGAGATCACTCTGCTCCCACCCTCCTTCTCCGTCAGAGTGTATCTGAAATATGGTGAGAGAAGATTTGAGCACTGACGAGATATCTTTAACCATACCAGTTACCAGCATTAGAAAATGGACTAGTTAGTTAGTCGACAGATCATCCTCATTGCACATCGAACCATTCATTCCATAAGTGCTTGGACCCCCTGCTCAGTAAATCCTGCAGCGTGTAGCGGCTAACGATACCAGTTCTGTGTTGGTTGCTTGCTTGCTTGCTTGTGTTCATTGGCTTGAGCTCCAACGCAAAGTCCTGTATGTCGGATGAAGGCATCCTGTTGTCCAACATCAGTGTGATGTCATACAGGACCTGAGGTTTGCGTGAGTATCCGTTGTCCCATGTCTGGCTTATTGGTGTGCAGACTGGTGGTTCCTCGCCGTACAGGCAGACACTCTCCGACTTCGGAGGAATCGGCGATCCTATTGACTTCAGCCAGGACCCCGAAGGGACCTGTTGCCCAGGACGCTCGGCGAGGACGCGTCAATAGGTCTTGGCCAGTATATAACCCGGCCCTGGTGCCTTGGAAACACCTCTGCGTCCCCTGTGTTGGTTTAATCATCTTCTTTGGCTTCCTGCAAAGTGTTCTTGTTTGGCCAAAACAAAGAAAATGTACTAAATCATACCATCACTATATAGTACCAACAAGTTAAGGTAACCATATCTGCACTAGAATGTTATGTTTAGCAATTTCAGTTTAGTAAGATAACCATATTAGCACTGGTTTGTCTGTTTTAGTAATCAACATCATGGTACTTCAGACAAATCTAGTTGAGTTGAGTTAAGAACTGATATCACAGCACTCCGCCATTCCCATAGGTGCTCCAACCTTATCTTCAACAGTGGTACTAGTAGCAATCTGATTGTGAGAGATGACAAATCTACCATACAAACTAGACAAATCTATAGTTGCTCCATCACCCTGTGGACAGTGGAAGAGCCATGGGCAGGGCTGATATACAGAATGCCCTCAAAGGGACAGGGTGATTAAATGGACCCAGTGATGACTGGATCTGCAAGCTTGACCTGACTGCAAGAACTATTAAATGAAATGGGGTGAAGCTGAACAAGTTGGTTTCTAGAGGAAGGGAAAAGAAGAATAGTAAACCAAAATAGAACTGATGTCATCAGCCGCTGCAGGCTAATGTAGATACTGAGAAGGGGACCCGAGCACTTATGAGTGGTCTGATGTGCAGTGAAGATGATCTGTCAACTGTAATGCCTTGGCTAGATGATTGCCTGCCGACCCTGTGGCCATGAGTTTGAATCTACATCAGAACAGATGTTTAAACTAACTATCCATGTGCTGTGATAATTACAACTACGATACACTGAAACAATCACAACCGTGCATGACGTTAATTGTTTATTACCACATATTGTGATAATTCACCAGCTGACAAACCTGCCTGCTGACCCAGTAGGCATGTACTGGAATCCCAAACAGGGCAAAGGTTAATAAAAAAAAAAACTGATGTGAGGGTTTCAGCTTAACCTAGCCTAAAATGGGTACTAAGGAATGTCCTGGAAAGTAAAGGTGGCCGGCCATAATATTAATCCCCCTGGACACAGGCACATTAATATATACAAGTATGGGGGGGGGAACTAGTGCCATATACCCAATACACTTCAAGGTGTGGGTAGGTATTATTGACTTGACTTACTGTAATATTTACAATTACTGGGTACTGTAAAAATTAAAAGTACTATACACTATAATAGTTACAGCCATGTACTTTCTTCTTATTTCTCCTGTTGCCTTTTATCCCCCATTGGGTCATCGGCCCTCAAACAACTCCCACCAAGCTGTCCTTTTATTGTTTTGTTACAATGGACTGTGCCAGCTCCGTGGCGATGGGGTTACAGATGCAGTTCATAATCCTGTATACCCGAGTTCAAAACACAGCTGCGGGCGATTTGGCAGCAGACCGCCTTGCGTTGGTTTTTTACAAAATGGTATCAGTGCCAGTCGTTCAGAAAACAATGGCAAACTACTGAACGTAAACTTGCCAAGAGATCACAAAGGCAAAAAAAAAAAATGCTGGTGTTGACTGCGACGTCTTGTAATGGATATGCAACTAACTTTTAACAATGGACTATATTGAAATTTTTTCACTGACCTAGGCTTTCAGGTAGACAGCCTGAAATGGTGGGCCAGGACATTTGTTGGGAAGTAAAGGCAGTCTGTGTGATATTGATCACATCACCGACTGAGAAGTGCCAGTTGGTCTAAACACATCTAGATAGCACCATATACCAGCTAGGATCTCAGGTAGGAACAGGGGGGGGGGGGGGGTCTATTACTTGTTATTCTAATCATGAACTGTATTGAACATGCACTACTCATCTCATCTCATCATGTTCCTCTTGTACCTTGCGATGTCGAGGTGAAGTATAAACAGCGGGAGAGTACCCGCTTATGGGCTGCATGTATCGATATTCCCATGGACTCTGTTATTCCCTGTGTCCATCGTTTACGTGGTCGGCCTCTTCCTCTGCTTCTCTCTGGTCTGTATATCATTGCTTGTTGTGGTATACTGTTAGTTGGTAACCTACTTGCATGGCCAAACCATTTGACTTGCTGCTTTCTAATAAAATCTAGTGCAGCTATAACCTCTACTTTAGTCCTGATTTCTTCATTTCTGATCTTATCTCTTCTTCATATGAGTATTCTTCTCAGGAATCTCATTTCTGTTGTGATTTATTTTCTCTTTTTCTGTCATTGTCCAGGTTTAGCATTGGTAACACAGAGTTGGTAGGAAGATTGTGTTGTACAGTGCTTTCTTCGTAGTTATTGATACATGTTTGTTCTTTAGTATTAGTGCCATTTGTCCAATGAGTTAGTTTGCCTTAATGCATCTATTTTTGATCTCTTCTGATTTGCCATTTGATGATATTATGCACTACTGTATCCTGTAATACTAGTTACCACAGACAGCAATAGGGAGCCACAGTCATTTACTGGCTAGATGCTTGCCTGCTGGCCCTGTGGTCTTAAGTTCGAATCTGCATTGGAACGTTTTTAAAATGGACCTGGGCTCCCAGGTTCCCCCAGCCTAAGATAGGTACCAGGAAATGTCTTGGGAAGCAAAGGTGGCCAATGTTTGTTTGTTCGCTTGCTTTGTACACAAGCATAGTCCATACATGTGCTACTACTTCTAGTGCTCTAGACTGATTTGTGTGTGTGGAGTAACTTTCCCTATTACCAGTGTCTCTCGTCATCAAGTTAACCCACTCCAACTTCAGAGGTACTTGTAATTTACATCCCCAAGTCAAGGACGAGAAGTCAACATTTTAGTCCACCTGACCTCAGTAGGGGTTGAACCTGCTACCTCGGTATCAGCACATCGAAAGTTTAAGAGCATGTGCTTTTAACCATTCAGCCATGCTGACCTCCAATGTGATACAGACCATATCGCCCATCTAGTGCCAACTGCTCTATACAAATATGTAACTCAAGGAGTGTAAGAGGGTCCTGTCCCTGGACCTCACACACAGCAATAATCAGAACTGTGCGCTGTGACAATGTCTGGCTTTAGTACAGGCAACCTGTAGTAAGCAGATGACAGAAGTGTATACACAAAAGGCAGAAACAACAGAGAATGATGCATTCATTAGTGACAAAGGCTCAATGGCTGAATAACAAGAAAACATGAATGGTTGTATGAGTATTATGGAGTTTGTTTCAAAAGCAGTCCGAGAAAGAAAAGGAAAGGACAAAAGAAAGAAAGAAAGAAAGAAAGAAAGAAAGAAAGAAAGAAAGAAAGAAAGAAAAGAAAAAAAGAAAGAAAGAAAGAAAAGAAAAAAAGAAAGAAAGAGTACACAGAAGAGAGAGTGGGAGGAAGACAGACAGCAGAGAGAGAGGAGACACACCACAGAGAGAGGAGAGACACAAGAAAGAGAGAGAGAGAGAGAGGGGGGGGGGCAGAGAAAGATAACTGTGCACTGTGACAATATCTGGCTTTAGAACAAACAACCTGTAATAAGCAGATGACAGAATTGTATTAACAACAACAGAAAGAACCAACAGAAAATAATGCACTCATTAGTGACAAAGGCTCAATGAGTGAATAACAAGAAAACATGAATAGTAGGGTGAATTGATTCAAACTGCAGCTAATGTACAATTATGGGGTTTGTATTAAAGGAAGTCCGAGGAAGCAAAGAGAGAGGAGAGACAGTAGAGAGAGAGAGAGGGGGGGGGGGAAGAAAGAGATAGAATCTAAGAGAAAGAGATAGGGTGAAAGAGAGAAGCTAACAGACAAGGAGAGTCAGACAATTCATGAAAGAGTGGTGAGGGAGGGATGATGGGGAGAGAGGCTAACAACATATACAGACACAGAGAGAGAAAGAGCAGAGGAGACAGGGGAGGGAGAGACAGACAGTAGAGATAGAGGGACAAAGGGGGTGGAGGTGGGAGAAATAGACAGAATCTAAGAGAGAAGTGACGAAACAGAGGAGCTACCAGACAAGGAGAGATGATAATGCATGAAAGAGTGGTGAGGATGGGATGGATGGGAGGCTAACAGCAGGGGGAGGTGGAGAGAGAGAGCGAGAGAGAGAGAAAGAGAGAGCGACAGAGAGAGAATGCATGAAAGAATGAGACACAGAAAGATAGACAAAGAGAAAATTACATGAAAATCAGATATCAATATTATGAAGGGATATTCAGCGGACATTTAACAAACTATTTTTTTTAAAGGTCAAAGCGACATAACCAATATTTAAAATAAATCAAACCAAGCCTACCACTCTGTCTTCACCATCACTAACAGACTTCGTGGATTTGGAGTTCTCTTTCTGCTTGGCTCCTCTGGATTTCCTGGTGAATGCAGGAACACACAAACACATACAATCAAATCACACATCAGTTACTGCATTCTAAGACTGGATCATTACAGTGAAGTCTCTCTGCTGTTCAATCAAGCTGTAATCAGTATTTCCTGTTGTTAGAAAGCTGGCTGTAACATTCCAAGTGTCATAAGAAATGGTGACCTGGTACAGCCAGATAATGATTATTGTGTGTGCATGTGAAAATGTATTACGTGTAGCTGTGCACATGTGTGTATAAATTTGCGTATGTGTATACATTGTGTACATGTTACACATGTGTTGTTATCTATGCATGTAGGCAGGTACTTAGGCATGTAGGCAGGTATCTATGCATGTAGGCAGGTATCTAGGCATGTAGGCAGGCATCTAGGCATGTATGCAGGTACTAGACATGTATCTATGCATGTAGGCAAGTATCTAGGCATGTAGGTAGGTATCTAGGCATGTATCTAGGCATGTAGGCAGGTATCTATGTATGTAGGCAAGTATCTATGCATGTAGGCAGGTATCAAGGCATGTAGGCAGATATCTAGGGACGTAGGCAGGTATCTATACATGTATCTAGGACATACGGGTGTAACCCATACGAGCTCCGTTCTACTCCTAACCCAAGCCTGAATCCAGAGAATCTCAGCTCAGTGCACAAATTCCGTAGCACCGGCGAGCATCCTGAAATACTTTGGATAGATTTTTAACTCAAAATTTTGCCTGAGCAGCACCGTTAGGCTACTCTTTTTTGATTTCCAATTGCCAAGGGATTCTTTACGTGCGCAACAATACACACAGGCATCTGATCTCACTACCCAGAGACCAGGAGAAATTTTGTTATTAGAAGTCCACTAGAAGATTAATGAAACTAGAACACTATATACAACAATAAGAAAGAGGCAAACAGTTTTCTTTGGTCATGTGATGAGAAGAGAGGCATTGGAGAACATTGTGACAACTGGAAAGATCAAGAGGAAGAGAGGCAGCGGCAGACCAAGAGAAATTATGCTGGACGGACTGAGACAGTGGCATGGAGGAATATCATCGGCAGAGTTGATCCAGAACACTATAGACCAAGATCTGTGGAGAGTCATGAACGCCTACGCCAGCTGGCAGGGCACTTGATGGTAATGATGATAAGACCACGTGAAAAAATCCCGGCCTTCAACGGAGCTTAAACCCAGGACCTCCAGCACTCTAGGTGGACACCTTACCTCGAGACCACTCAGCCCCCTATGCATGCATGTATCTATGCATGTAGACAGGTATCTATGCATGTAGACAGGTATTTATACATGTAGACAGGTATCTATGCATGTATACAGGTATCTATGCATGTAGGCAGATATCTATACATGTAGGCAGGTATTTATTGATATAGGCAAGTGTCTAAGCATGTAGGCATCTATCTATGCACATATTTATGCATGAAGGCAGGTATCTATGCATGTATTTATAAATGTAGGTAGGTATCTGGATGTATCTATACACATAGGCAAGTATCTAGGCATATATCTACACATGTAGGCGGGTATCTATGCATGTAGGTAGGTATCTATGTATGTATCTATGTATGTAGGCAAGTATCTAGACATGTATCTATGTATGTAGAAAAGTAAGCATGTATCTAGGCATGTAGGCAGCTATCTATGAATGTAGGCAAGTATCTAAGCATGTATCTAGGTATGTAGGCAGGTATCTAGGTAGGTATCTAGACATGCAGGCAGGTATCTATGCCTGTATCTATGCATGTAGGCAGGTATTTGTGCATGTAGGCATGTATCTATGCATGTAGGCAGGTACCTAGGCATGTAAGTAGGTATCTATGCTTTATCTAGATATGTAAGCAGGTAACCATGCATGTATCTAGGCATGTAGGCAGGTATCTAGGCATGTAGGCAGGTTTCTATGAATGTAGGCAGTATCAATGCATGTATCTAAATATGTAGGCAAGTATCTATGCATGTAGGCAGATATCTATGCATGTAGACAAGTATTAGGCATCTTTGTGTGCCTGTATGTAGGCAATGATGGTGGTGTAGTTGATTCAATCAACAAGCCAGTCAGTCCGATTTCACTGTTGACTTCTCGTTCATAAAGCCATGGCAAACTACTGAAAGTAAAATTGCCGAGGAAATTAACCTGGGGTTGAACTCAACATCCTGCAATGGGCATGCAATTGTAAACTTGTCCACAGACATGTAGGTATGTATGAATGCATAGCTGCGTGTGTATGTGCGGTACATGTGGATGTGTGTATGTGGGGCACACACATATACAGATTAATGCTTGTGCACATGTACATATGAATTCCTGCACACACACAAAAAGAACAATTCACTTCTAAACCTGAAGTCAGTATGAAACGGGTTGTGCGCCAGTTAGGCAGTTTAGTGGCAGGCAACAAATAAGAAAATTATTTGTAAAACATCATTTAACACTGCACACCGACACTGAGAAAATGTGATACAAAGAAGCAGTAGCTGACAGGCAACTAAACCAGCAGGTGGTCTTACAAGGTGGACAGAAATTGGAGCTTGCCTTTTGTTACAAACTATGGATAGGACAGCAGGCAAGTGAAGTTGTCTTTCATCTCATAACCTTGTGACCTAGTTTTGTGAAACGGTTTAAATATCACACCTTAACTGCAGTTTGTCACACATTTTATTTTCCTCTACAAAATAATTCCCATAGCATTAAGTGCTAACTTGTAATAAAATATACATGTTATGATGCCACTGTTTGCAACAGCTGTGGAAAAGTATCATCATCATGTCTTTTGCAGAAATTTGCTCTCACCGTGGCCTGCCAAAAAGACTCTTCATACTTTGCCATGTCCCCCACTGCATGAATGTTCATACCAAAGGTGTCTTCAAGGTCCAATGTCCATCTTCATGATGATCTGTCCCTGCCTCTTCTTTGAGGAACCACGACTTCCATCATTGTTCTTTCCAAACCACTGTGTCATTTAATATGGCCAGAGTATTTCAGTTACTGAGATAAGATGCTGTAGGTAATGGATTAGACTAATTATTTTAATGTCTCACTAAATGACAAATACTGCTGGTATGTGGAGATTTCTAATCACATCCTTGAAGTTCATGGACCTCTCATGCTTCAAGACTGATACAACATGATGATGACAGACAATCAGCACCCAAGCTGTGCACACCTCACATGCCTGACAGATTAGTAATTTTTGTCTACCAGGATGGAAACAAAATCATATCCACTCCCCAAATTCTTTGTTCTATAAGAGTGACAAATGACAGGATTTGTACACAATTACACAAATTACACAATCTTAAACCAAGTAAAACAAGTAGAAGAGATAAGAACCCACAGAAAGAAATAACAGGCTATCCAGAAGAGAAAAGAACCAATAGAAAGAAATGCCAGGCTATCCAACAGAAAAGATATGAATCCATATATAAGAAATACCAGGTTAACCAAGCGAAGATTTCTTGCTTCATAGGTGCATTCTCTTATAGTCAGAAATTACCACTAATTATGACATACCTGTATACACCTAATCTCCGTTCTGGAGCTTTTGCATAGTCTCCTTCTGAGTGTCGGCCAACTGGAAATAGAGGAAAGTACACAAGTTTTCAATGGGTGTCAAGAGTCTTCTGCAACTTAACTGATTCAGTGCTAAACAAAAGGTAGGCTTGAACCAGACATGGTACACAATCAAATATACAAATATTATAATGTAAATTTCCGTTCACCAAGATATCACAAAACAAAACAACATGATGACCCTAGTATGGCGATATATCATCCTTCTGTACAAATGGGAGGTCACATTTGGCATTATATTATCCTTCAGCACTGAATTAGTTAATAAAGGCTGAATGCCTTCATGCATGTAACAAGAACTTCTATTGTCTTCCTCAAGCATGGAGCTGTATGACAGTTTACAATCTCAAGTTACACCATGTTTGTTGACATTATGTGCATTTACAAACATGGTGTAACTTCTCCCTCTACTTCTCATTCCTTATTATTCTCAAATCCAAAACAAAGTATTCTCTTAGTGAATGTAAACACAGAAGGTACAAACAGTATGTTGCACGATTTATTGCCTGGCATATTTTGATGCATCTCATCAGGTGCATACTGCAGAGTGAGTAAATTAATCATAATTTAGCTAAAACAATTAAAACACATAGTCACAGGTATTGTTCAAACGTGAAGCATATGTTATCCCCACAGTAATTTCAAATTTAACATGAACGTTTTCTGTTTGCATAAAACCAGCTGGAACCGCCTAATTGTTAACTTCTCGCTATATATTAGCAATCGTTTATTGTTCCTTTTCATGTTATGGTGAGAGCTTATGAAGTGTCAAGAAATCAACGAGGAGGGCATTTTATAGCCTTCTAACTGCACAGAGATTCCTGGAAATTGATTAACTACTCCCCCACTACTCTCCCCGCCCCTCCCCAATGGCTACTTGATTCACTAATTATCTTTCCGTTCTAACTATGTAAATTGCTTGGCTGGTATCTTATCGACTACTTGATTCACTATTTGTTTTTCCGTTCTACCTATGTAAATTGCTTGGCTGGTATCTTATCAACTACTTGATTCACTAATTGTCTTTCCGTTCTACCTATGTAAATTGCTTGGCTGGTATCTTATCAACTACTTGATTCACTAATTGTCTTTCCGTTCTACCTATGTAAATTGCTTGGCTGGTATCTTATCAACTACTTGATTCACTAATTGTCTTTCCGTTCTACCTATGCAATTGCTTGGCTGGTATCTTATCAACTACTTGATTCACTAATTGTCTTTCCGTTCTACCTATGTAAATTGCTTGGCTGGTATCTTATCAACTACTTGATTCACTAATTGTCTTTCCGTTCTACCTATGTAAATTGCTTGGCTGGTATCTTATCCGCTACTTGATTCGCTAATTGTCTTTCCATTCTACCTATGTAAATTGCTTGGCTGGTATCTTATCAACTACTTGATTCACTAATTGTCTTTCCGTTCTACCTATGTAAATTGCTTGGCTGGTATCTTATCCGCTACTTGATTCGCTCATTGTCTTTCCATTCTACCTATGTAAATTGCTTGGCTGGTATCTTATCCGCTACTTGATTCGCTCATTGTCTTTCCATTCTACCTATGTAAATTGCTTGGCACTCACAATTTTATATAACTCTGCAGTATGCACCTGATGGCATGCTTGTGATTTACTACACAATGTTAGTCCAGTAGTTTGCCATTGCTTTCTGAATGATGGATGCCTCATATCAAAATTAATACGAAGCTTTCTGCTTCCAAATTTCCCCCAGCTGATTTTGAACCCTCAACACGGAATGAGGATGAATTGTGAGACTGCGCGTCTCACTATCCCTAAGCCAAAACGCCCCACAAAGGGTAAATCACTTTAACTCCTAGAAACCCACAAGCAGCAAAGGGTAAATCGCTATAAATCCTAGAAACCAACAAGCAGCAACAACAATCAATATACAAAAGCTATTTAGTTCAGACCAAGCTAGTATAGCTTATTAGACAACCCAGAGAAAAGAGAATATTCAAAGCCAATGATTTTCCTGAAAATAAATGAATGATTCTATTTCTGTGTGCAATGCTAGCTTCAATCATGTTTAAATGCCAAAGCAAACAGAAGTTTCTTACATGGCAATATCAAATTACACCAACGAATGCTTCATACATAGGCCAAGTGGCTTAGAGGAAATGCATACAGCCTCTAACTGGAAACATTTTATGTCTGGATCCATTTGTGAATAGTTTTTTTAACAAAAGGAACCTGAGGATCAATACTTCCACTTGATCCCGGGTTTGTGGATCATTTAATTTGTCTAGTCTTCTAAAATAAGGGCAATCATATGTGAATACTGTGAAAGTCAAAGATCCCCCAGCATGTGATTCTCATTACGATTATGTTGTAGCTGACGACAGACCTGGCAAATATCCAACTCTTTGGGTTTTTTTGTTTGTTCGCTCACTCTGAACTCAAGCATAGTCCATATACACATTACTACTTCTATTGCACTGGACTTATTTTTGCGTGTGGATTGCTTTCCCTATTACCAGTGTCCCTCGCCGTCAGGTAATCTACTCTGACTTCATCATTGGCACCTTGCTGTCTTGACAGACGATAGTTTGTGCTTCAAAAAAGGCATAATAACTACAACCCATGGCAGTAGCGAATGTGACTGATTAGACGAATTTGCGCTGTAAATGTTTGTCCACAGTGGATGCATGTGAACACATGGTCCGTTCCACCATCATGCACCATTGCACGTCTCACACGCTCGGTGTGTGACTTATCTGCAATCATTTTCTCCTTTGTCTTTATTCCATTTCTGAAAGTTGCCCTCCATGTAACACGTTCTGAGGCGACTTGCTCCCAATGTGCATTATCAATGCCTGTATCAATCATGTCCCACTTACACACATCTTTGTATCATAGTAGAGGCCGACCCTGAGATCTCTTACCCATCTGTAATTCACCAAAAAAGAAGTCCGTTGGCATTCTACCATCATCCATCCTCCTATCCATCTAAGTCTACGAAAACTGAGCATGGAATAAACAGTGACACAACCTGATCTTTCCAATACTTCAGTATTTGTGATTTTGTCTTGCCACATAATGCCAAGTATTCTTCGCAGACACCGCATATGAAAGCTGTTTAGATGTTTCCCTTGGTGTGAGTAAGTTGTCCAGGCTTCACTGTCATAAAGAAGAGTACTAAGGACACAGGCTTGATAGACAAGGACTTTTGTTTTGGCAGTAAGCTTCCTGTTCTTTTCTTAACCTGTTCATTGTTGTTACTGAACCTGTTCAATGTTGTTGCTGCCTTACCAATACTGATGTTGATTTCCTGATCTAGTGCTATTTACCTCTGAACCTAGATATGTAAAATGGTCTACTATCTCTAGTTCGGCATCGTCAATAAAGATTGATGGTACCCCATGCGCACCTTGCAACATAATCTGTGTCTTCTTTTTGCTAATTGTTAAACCAAATTCAGAACAAGCATTGGAGAATGCAGATAGTAGATGTTGTAATTCTTCCTCAGAGTGGGTCGTAACTGCAGCATCATCTGCAAAAAGCATTTTTCTAATTTTGGTCTTGGCCTTCAATGTCTGAGCATTGTAGAGGCCGCCATCTGAGCGTGAGTGAATGTATATACCACATCTGATCACGAATGGCATATTTCAGTAGAAGTGAAAAGTATATTCCAAAGAGGGTGGGAGCTAGTACACAACCTTGCTTAACTCCACTTTTGATTTCAAACTCTTCTGAAGTTGCACCATCAAACTTGATTATACCCTTCATGCCTGTGTGGAACGATTCCACAATGGACAGAAGAGTTGGTGGGCAGCCAATCTTCTTTAGTGCCTTGAACAGACCCTCACGGCCGACCAAATCAAATGCGTTTGTAAAGTCGATGAAGGCAATAATCAGTGGTTGATTCTGCTCACAGCATTTTTCTTGCATTTGTCGCAACGAGAATATCTATCAATGATAGACCGGTTCTCTCGAAAGCCACACTGTGATTTGGAGTAGACCTGATCTCCTAGGACTTGAAGTCTGCGCAGAACAATTCTCGCAAATACTTTCCCAACAATACACAGAAGTGAGATACCCCTGTAGTTGTTGCAGTCGCTCTGATCACCCTTGTTCTTGTACAGTGTTATGATGCTTGAATCTTTGAAATCCTGTGGCACTTGTCTGACTTCTGAGGTAATTGTAATTTACATCCCCACGTCAAGGACAAGCAGTCAACATTTTAGGCCAACTGACCGGTGTAGTGCTTACACATTAGGCCATGCTAACCTCCGTATCCACAAACTTAAAAAAGCTGTATAATAGAATAATTATAGCACACAAATCTCATTTACGAGTATGGAAAGCAAGGGTAAACCACCACACCTATATGCCCAGAATTAAGCGTATGAACAGTCAGACAGCTAAATTTCTAGTCAAATTTAAAAACCACATCAAGCCAGCCCTCAGAGTAAACAAATTGATATGAGAATGTTTAATGGATTCCTCACAAACATGATCTAGCTCAGCAACCTTTACAATCAGAGGCTGGCATCTATCAAGGTACACTGTTGTGATTTCTCATCTCCGGCCACTTATAAGTATTTCTGGCTTAAATAGATGTTGCCTGCACATAAAAACTGTCAAGTTCAGGAAAAGTAAAGGAAAAAGCTGTCTCAGACTTCAGAGGCTTTCGCTGCAGCTATGATTTCATACTCTGCATAAAGTTTCTGGTAGGCTACACTATGGAAAGAGACCGAGTTGTAAAGAATAAAACCTGGGTGCAATGAAAGTGATCCTTTCGCCTTTTAACACCTTTAAAAAAAAATACCAACAACAACAAACAAACAAAACCTCAACATCAAAATAATGTACAGAAGTGTAGTTAAAATCGCGTTAAACCTTCAGACAACAACTGAATGCACCAGTATAAAAAAATTTATTCCCCCATTATGAAAACCAGTAAAAGCAAACAACAAAGGGCAGAAAATTGTATCCGCATCTAACATACTATCCTATTGATCTCTCATCTTTTCAAATGCAAATATAAAGTAGTGGAGTGGCTTAGAGGTATGGTCCACCTCTAACTCTGACCATGTACGAATCACAGTGTGTACTGAGTAAGAATCACCATGCACGAATCACTGATCATACTGTATCACGTACAAACCACCATGTGTACAGGGTATGAATAAACATGTGGACTTTTACAAAATTAGTAACCTGATTGTAAAATACTCTGCTTCCCCACCATTTCCACCCACATTTAGATTGTCACCAGTGCTGCAGCTTTAGTGCATTATTCTGAAATTCTCTCCCGTATTATGATCTCAGTCAAGAGACTAGAGCTGCAATAGTTCTGGAGGTATCCATGTGCAATAAACATACTCCTTTACTTCAAACTAACATGTCCCAGGCAGCATTTTAATCCTTTGCTATCGTCTGCAATTGTACTTTAAAGTCATGAATGTTTGGAGCTAAACAATGTTAAAATAATACTACCGAATAGAAAAGATGGAAGTAAAAATTCAAACAGACAAGGCTCTTGTAAACTCTGAGGACAGCTGGGATGGAATGAGCATATCAGGAATAGGAAACCGATGGTATGTTACTTGGTGAACATGCAATGGAACCAGACTGCAAGCAGATCAGTCAAAAGTGGACAAAAGAAGATCCAGTCAAAAGGGGTAAAAAGAAGATCCAGTCAAAAGGGGTGAAAAGAAGATCCAGTCAAAAGGAGTGAAAAGAATATCCAGTCAAAGGGAATGAAAAGAAGATACAGTCAATAAGGATGAAAAGAAGATCCAGTCAAAAGGGGTGAAAAGAAGATCCAGTCAAAAGGGTGAAAAGAAGATCCAGTCAAAAGGGGTGAAAAGAAGATCCAGTCAAAAGGGTGAAAAGAAGATCCAGTCAAAAGGGGTGAAAAGAAGATACAGTCAATAGGGATGAACAGAAGATCCAGTCAAAAGGGTGAAAAGAAGATCCAGTCAATAGGGTGAAAAGAAGATCCAGTCAAAAGGGTGAAAAGAAGATCCAGTCAAAAGAGGTGAAAAGAAGATCCAGTCAAAAGGGTGAAAAGAAGATCCAGTCAAAAGGGGTGAAAAGAAGATTGTCAAATGGGGTGAAAAGACGGTCCAGTCAAATGGGATGAAAAGAAGATCCAGTCAAAAGGGGTAAAAAGAAGATCCAGTCAAAAGGGGTAAAAAGAAGATCCAGTCAAAAGGGGTAAAAAGAAGATCCAGTCAAAAGGATTGAAAGGAAGATCCAAACAAAAGGGATTAAAAGAAGATCCAATCAGAAGGGATGAAAAGAATATCCAGTCAAAAGGGGGTGAAGCCAGACAAGTGTGCTATGCAGAGGGGCCAAAAAAGAATTGTCAACCAACACAGAACTGCTGCCATAGACTTGCTACAGTTGAGGCCCATACTGAGAGGAGGGAATCACAGCACTAATGGACTGAATGTTTCAATGTGCAGTGAGGATAATCTGACAGCTGACAAACCACAGCCCAGAGGATCATATTGAAATGCAGTCGAACACAAGTCCAGGAGGAACAGGAAGTTCATGCATGAGATTCTGCAAGGCGGCAGCGTCAGGGCTGGCTGGTTCTTCTTCAGAGGAGTGAAAATGGGTAAACCTGTCAACAACCCATAGGACATCCAAGTCAGCCCCACTTCAAAGAGGTGCACACTGGGAAACAGACAGTGAGGCTTCAGGTTAATAGGGCTGTTGGTCACGAAGTGGGATGTGAACCACCTGGATAAAATCTTCAAGCTGTTTTTCAGCTCTAGCAAACTGGCAGTAGATAACTTCATAGAAAAATAAGCGCTCATGTGTTACCAGGGTCCATAAAGGAAGCCACTGTAGGGGTTTGAATACTTGACCACTGGGTTGGTAGGCTAGCCTACTACCCACTGCACTACTACAGGTCCCTTTCGTGAGTGAAATGTCATGTGATTGTGTCGACTTCCACCAGTTCCAACTGCAATTTCAAGTAACTGAAAACAGTAACCAGCAGAGCTTCTCAAACTCTAGATTTAAAACACCTCAGTGAGAACAGATCTGACCAACTTTGAAGCTATCTAAGCAAACAGTCGAATTCCAAGCTCTGATCGAAGCAACTGATACTTGGTATCCTGCACTGTTGAACGTACAGTACCCCAGACCCAACACAGGCTGCACACTTACACTGCCTGACTTCCATGCCAAGTATAGGTAGCTAGTTCAAGTGACTTGGAATAAAAGTTGGTCAAGCGCCCAAGGAAGGAATAGATCAGTTTCAAACTATCCCTGTGGTGAATGGTGAATACTTGTGAACATTACTGCAGGATTAGAAATCATCAGTGTGAAGAATAGCAAATACTTCTGACTGAACATTATTTAAGGATATAGAAATTGTCCCTGTGACGAATAGCGAATAATTGTGAACATTATTCAAGTAAATACAAACCGCCCCCATGACAATTAGTGAATTCTTTTTAATATTATCGCAGGAAATATAAATTGTCCCTGTAATGAATAGTGAACTCTTGTGAACATTATTGCAGGAAATAGAAATTGTCCCTGTAATGAATAGTGAATTCTTGTGAACAGTATTGCAGGAAATAGAGATTGTCTCTGTAATGAATAGTGAATACTTGTGAACATTATTACAAGAAATAGAAATTGTCTCTGTGGTGAATAGTGAATACTTGTAAACATTAAAACACGAAATAGAAAGCATCCCTACAGAAAACAGTGAATACTTGTAAACATTATTACAGGAATAACAATCCGTCAACAGTTCTGTTAATCTCATGATACCATCTGATCTTTTACCGACTCATGTTGATTTATCTTCAGTGTTTAGTGTCTGAGCTGTTCTGAGGTGCATAATAATCATATAGAAATGGGGCTTGTGCAATAAGGATGAGAAGTGGCACTAAGAAACAAGGAGTGTCTTCTTTACAATCTCAACTACAGGAGAACTTACTGACGGGGTTTCTAATCATTTCAAACTAAGCGAGCCGTATTCCAGAAATTGAGTGTTGGTTTCATCAATTACTATATACCACTTTTCTCGCCAAAATGTCTCTGTGAAAGTAACACACTAGTCATTATGTTATTATTATATTATACATCACATATCTCACCAAAGGCCTCTGTGAAAATAATACACTTATTTAATTGTTGTTCTTCTTGTTAAACTAAATACCACATATCCCACCAATTGTAAAAGTAATTAACTTGTTACCTTATTATTATTAATAATCTGTGAAAATAATACACTTATTTTGTTGTTGCTGTTATACTATATATCACATATCTCACCAAAGGTGAAAGTAATTAACTTGGTACCTTGTTATTATGTTGTTATTATGATACTATCTATATCCCCGGGAAGGTTAACCCGGTCAACAAATGCCCGCAGAAGTCGGATGTGTCGGCCTAACGGCGCAAGAATGCAGCTCTGCTGTAAACAGGCACAACGCAATCACGTCCGAAAAAAAACTCCGGATGAACGAAGAAGAAGACGATACTATCTATATACCACATATCTCACCAGAGGCCTCTGTGAAAGTGATACATTTGTTATTTTGCTGTTATTATTATATTATTATACTCTATACCACATATTTCATCAATCTGTGAAATAATATACATTATTTTGTTGCTCTTATAATATATATCACATATCTGGCCAAAGGCCTCTGTGGAGGAAAATAATACACTTTTTCTGATGGCCACCCCCATTGGATAGCTGCTGTGACTTCCTGGGACTGAATGAGTTTATTCATTACCGGAGGAGCTATACAACTATAACTATATATTATACTAAGCTACAAGCAACTGCAAGATATAGCAAAGATATTCAAACACAATGTTGAACTCACATGTACATACATAATAAGCAAAGGCAGAGACAATTTGAGAAATGTCAGAGAGAAGGAGGGGGGGGGGAGAGAGAGAGAGAGAGAGAGAGAGAGAGAGAGAGACAGACAGAGAGAGACAGAGAGGGGGGGGGGGAATTCAGTGGAGATAAAACAACTAGTTCTGGCAGTGGCTTAGAAACAATAGCAATAACCTTCCCGGCAGAAGAAGAGGCAGGGGGTCGACCAGCACAGCGTTGGATATAGGACATTAAAGACATTCATTGTGGGCGTGAACAATCAATCAATCAGGCCGGAGACACGGCAAAGCCCGAGAATATTTCCCAGGGTTGTAATGAGAGCGTCGCTCAGCAAGGACCTGTCACATGATGGTGGTGGTGAGTTCTAAGTTCTAGCAGTCTTGAGCGGGGGTAACTATCAAACAATCTCAAAGAAATTCACCACATCATTATGTGTTTTTACTGTGCTACGAACCCAGGGAATGGGTTTTCCTATCAATTGACCTCTCTCGCCCAGCTTGAAAACGCATTATCTTCTATTTATAGACTGCACGTGCGCCCTTGGGAGATAAAACAATTGGAAGTTGGAACGACGACCATAGACACTTCCTGATTTACCTTACACAGAAGACACAGCAAAGAGACTCAACCCCACCCACAGAGAAGTAACTAACAATGGCTGTTATAGTAATGATTATTGATGATGATAATTTGTCATGAAGCAATTTCCTGTTACGGGTGTGATGTAATAGCGCCATCACTATTCGTTGGCTCGGAGGTATAGGTAGCCATTCTTTCTCTCACTTAGTGAGACGACGAATGCAGGCGTTGAACTCTCATCCGGTCGTACTCATGACAACTATTGTTGGCTACACCACACCTATTGCTGTAAACTACATACCTCGCCATAGATTTTTATGAAAGTTAAAGTAAACTGGTGTTATTCTGCTGTTATTTTAACCCCAATTGAATATCTGCTGTGACCTTTTAACCAACACACGTCCCTATCACCCCATGGTACGATTTCTCAACAAGCACTAGCTTTTTTGTGTTTATTATTTACAGTAACACGCAGATAGAAGTATAATTTACTGTTACTTGCGAGAACATTCCAGCTGGCATTGTGTTAAGCGGGCTTGTTTGCTTAATCACCACGACACACTTCAGCCGTATTTCCGGAACTAAAGTAAAGTCACAACAAATAATTTTATAATAATAATTAATATAGTAGCCTTATCCAAACCAAATAATTTTATTACGTTTATTAGGAAAATAAAGACTTCACTTGACGGTTATATACCGCGACCTTAGCCAACAAACGAAACTTTATTCCATCCGAATACAATACACGTTATATTATAATATAAAGAAGCACACAATACACAACACGGCCGTGTACCCACACTGCGTGCTGCGTAAAGCGCCAGACTGCGCAACATACCTGTTATCTGTAGTTCTGTTTTCTTCTGTCGCGATAATCTAACCAAGTCCGGGATAACGAATTGCTGTCCCAATACTGGCCGCGTGAATCTAAACAAATGCACACACGCCCCTGTACTGCCAACTCCAATCACACACCAGATTACAGGTTCCCAGAGTACACTGGACACAGATCTTGCACACTAGATTATTCCCCCTGTACTTACTTACATGTCATAAAACGGTTACGGTTATGTGCCCGAGTACCTTTGGCGAGGGCGAGTGTACGGTGTAGCACAAACACGTATTCCCCCAGTTTCTGTTAGCTGATGAACGGTTTTCAACTTAAAGAGAAGCGGGACAATTGTGCGATGTTAAGTAAACACGTATTTCCCGCTTCTGTTTAGTAGATCAACGATTCTCAACTTATGCACGACCGGTAAATATGTGCGATTCAACGTATTACATATACCCTTTCACGCCCCGCCCCCCCCCCTATTTAGTTTAGCAGATCAGTAATTCTCAATCTACGCGTGACCGGTACAAATGTGCGATGTGATGAATGCACGTATCCCCCTTCCATCTTTATATAAGTTAGATCAGCGACTCTCACACTAAGAGCGACCAGGACAACAGTCCAGTAACGAATTGCTGTCCCAATACTGGCCACGAGAATCTAAACAAATGCACACACACCCCTGTACAGTGAAGACCAAACAGAAACACATATTTTCTGTTTAGAAGATCAACAATTCTCAATCTAGACGAGACTGGACACATTTTCATTGAAGAATAAACCCAAACACGTATTCCCCATTTCTGTTTAGTATATCAGCGGTTCTCAGCCTAAGCGCGACCAAGACCATGCAGTGAAAAACAAACATAAACTTCCCGTTTCTGTTTAGTAGACTAGCAATTCTCAAAATTACCCTTTCTATTTAGTAGGTAGATAGATGGAACTCCCCTTGTGTGGTCAATGGGGGGAGGCGTCTTGAGCAAGTATTAAGATGTCCATGAAAATCACCTCCAGCAAACAAATCCAATCCGATGTTTACAGGGTGGAGAGAGAGAGAGAGAGAGAGAGAGAGAGAGAGAGAGAGAGAGAGAGAGAGAGAGAGAGAGAGAGAGAGAGAGAGAGATGAGTTTGGATATTCTATCCTTTCTTTGTTCTCTTTCGAGTTAGTCCTAAACAGGCAGGTACGCATGACCGAATGGGTAAGAACGCGTCTTCTTAAACATCCGGTGTGCTGATGCCGAGGTAAGCGGTTCAACCACTATACTGGACAGCTGGACTACAATGTTGACCTGTCGCCCTTAACTTGGGGACGTAAATTACAAGTACCTCTGAAGTCGGAGTGGGTTCGCCTGATGGCGAGGGACACTGTTAATAGGGAAAGCTAATCCACACGAAAAATTCAGTCCATCACTACTATAAAAGTGTGTGTATGGACTACGCTTGAGTTCAAAGCGAGCGAGCGCAAAATAAAATGTCCTAAACAGGACGGTTATATTTTCTCCTGCACTTCGGGTGCCGTTGGGTTTTAATGGGCTCTCGCTGACCGGCATTTTCAATACTGCGTTGTACTGTCCCTGATGAGGACCAGTCTTTAGGAGGACCGGTCCTTAGGAGGACCGGTCCTTAGGAGGACCGGTCCTTAGGAGGACCTGCCTGATTCATTGGCCTCCCAGTTGTTCCTTGCTTACTCTAAAAGGAATGGTTGTGAACTCTTTTAGTCCTCAGAAGGACTAATAGTGAACTCATTTAGTTCTCATTACGACAGGTATAGTCCCTACAAGGTGTTGAACTCATTTAGTCCTCACAAGGACCGATCTTGAAGAAACGAAACAAACCACCTTAAGCTATGTTTATCGTATGCGCTGACCACTGGCGAAGATTCCTTGAGTAGAAACGTCAGCACAGTTCTTGTTAGTGCGTGTCGACTATGGCCTATTATTATAAGCCGGGTATTTTGCACACCCTCGTTACGTTTGAAGACTGCTCACCCGACAAACCTAACGGATCTGATAATCTGCACACGGCGGTAATGTGATCGATACCAACAAACTATCAACTGATTCTGCTAGGCCTTCTCGCGTTGAAACTGTTACTGTATCACTGTCAGGGCTGAAGGAAGTCAAGCTATAAATCGATTACCTTCATCCTTGTGCCATGCCAACTTCTCTCGTTTTGTTAAAGTTAGATGATTATATTTACAGGACGTCGCAGTCCACCCCATCATTGTTTGCTGTTTGTGATTTCTTGGCAAGTTTACGTTCATTAGTTTGCCACTGCTTTCTAAACGACCGGACTAATATCATGTTATGAAAACCAACGCAAGGCGGTCTGATTGACAAATCGTCCGCAGCTGTGTGTTCGCCACAGAGCCGGCTTGTTTTGTACAATAAAAATATTTTATTCTATAACCAACCCAGGAATCAAAGGACGAGAAGTCAACATTTTAGTCCAACTGACCGGTGTAAGGGTTGAACCCGCTACTTCGGCATCAGCACACCGAATGTTTAAGAACGAGAGCTCTTTATCAATTCGGCCGTGCTGACCGCTGTTTATTCTATAACCAACCCACGAGTCATAGGAGTATCATGATTGTGGAAGAAACATTCAATGTAAATAAACAAATCTTCATCACCCAATGATATTTCTTGCGCTGAACTTCACCAGCATAACATTATCATCTTAGTGGCCTGGCCCGTGTAGGATTTCTCTCCCATCATCTTCTCAAAAGTCATATATGTTTACTGTTTCTTCGTCATTTTATTACTAGTTGTCTATGGTGATATATTCCAACAGATTTACCTGTCTGATGTTTACATATAGAGAGCAACGTGTGGTGTATTCCAACAGATTTACCTGTCTGATTTTTACATACTGAGATCAACACATGGGATATTCCAACATATTTACCTGTCTGATGTTTACATACTGAGATCAACATATGGGATATTCCAACAGATTTACCAGTTTGATGTTTACATACAGAGAGCAGCATGTGGGATATTCAAACAGGGAGCTTGTTTGATGATTACAATTCTATTATGTATAAAAGCTGGTCCTCTGGCAGATACTGTCATTTCAATTTGAAGTGTTGGCCCTTCACATACTTTAGGTCAAAGCATAATGAGATGGGGGTCTCAAATTCCCTTTCCCCGACGCCTCTCCTTCCTGGACAATTCCAAGACGACGGCGATCGACAAATTTTGGGCTATAGCCTACAATGGGTGCCGTGATATTCTAGTGTAACTGGGTCGTGTCTAGCGTGAGCCGCGTGGTCAAGTGGTTACACATCCGCCTCACACGCCAGTGATCCGGAGTTCGATTCCGGGTCCAGTCAGGGATATGCACTACTGACCAGCTGAAACGAGAGCGAAACTCGAGTCTAGTGCTTCCAATCTGACGTGGAGAAGGCCTTAGTTTTGTACCGGAATACGATCAGCGTTGCCAGAGTAGGTTATGCTCAATCTTTAAACCTTTAATCCTAGAACAACCAAATAAATCAATTCCAAGAAAAACTTGGAAAATCACCGGGTATCCATTTCTATTAGTATGGATCTACCCCAGAGCGTCAGTCAGTCAGTCAGTCAGTCGGTCAGTCAGTTGGTTGGTTGGTTTGTTAGTTAGTCGTCAGATTATCCTGATTGCACATTGAACTATTAGTCCGTAAGTGCGTCTGTGGGACCAGGTGGAGAAGACGGGGGAACAGACTGAGAACCCGTATGTGGAAAGACTGAGATTGCGGGGTATCGAAAGTGGTTCTGGAAGAATCCCAAAACTGAGAGGGAAGACCAGGAGAAGTTTCAATCAGATAGCGGTGGGAACGATTAATAGTGTGACTCTTCGCTGGATGCTGAATGAGGGGACGGAGCGCGTATGGGAATGTCCTAAGTGCAGTGATGTCGGTTCTTAGCTCAACTCAACTCAACTGCACGGATCTTCTCCCCAGTATCCCTCTCAGCATGTAGCAGTCGACGACACCAGTTCTGTGTTGGCTGAGAAATCTTCTTTGGCTCATTTTCTTCTTTGGTTCTTTGCATAGCGCTCCTGTCTCTAGCCTCAACCCCCTTTCCCCTTTTCAGAGAGCCGTACTGAGAGTAAGCAATACTGCAACTGCTATGAAATGAACACAGACCATGTGTCTTGGTCAGAAAACAGACCAACCACTGTGCCACCGCTATGTGTGCATATGTGAAGCATATGTGAATGCGTGCTTTCTTGGAATGTACCACGCATTCAGTGCGCTATTACATCAACAATGCACAACACCGCTAGTGTGGGTAAGCTTTACACATTTGTAAACAATGTTACATGTCCTTTGAGGGAACGCTGCGATCGAGTCCAAGTTAATGTTCTGGGCCTTTTTATGTTCAGTAGTTTGCCAGTGTTTTCTGAACGAGAAGTCAACGTTTAAGTCCAACTGATTGTTATTTGGAATTAACCCACTACCCCGCGACAACAAACGGGGAGTTTAAATGCACGTGCGTTAAACCACCCGACCACTCTGGCCTCTGATTACAACATTACAATTACAGTACCAAAAACAAAACTAGGGGAATTGCGGCGACTAGTTTTCAGCTGTACTACATACACCACTATTTGTTTTCCAACTGTTTATATCTAAACAGTTTTACTGCGTTAAACCCATTTCATTTATATAAAAAACCGTTTGGTATCCCCCAAACGCGGAGAGGAAATATGATATACTATGAAAAAATAAAAGAAAAACTATTACTACATTGGAGAGAAAGAAGAGGGTGGAAAAAGTTAACAATGCCAACCACACACACATACGCCCGCACGTGTCAGACGTGTTTATATTCCCCGGACAGCATCTGCTTTCTCCTGTTACGATATCCCACGAGATTAAGTGACATTCTGTCTCCTCTCCTGAAATTGGTGAATGTGGAGTGGGGATTGCATATACCTATCTATATGTGCCGCTTCGTAGCGCCCCCCGAACCGCACACCATAAAAACTAACACGTTGTGAACCACGAGGCGATGTTTTCCAGACACCCATGTTGTATGTAGAAGAATGTCTGGCTATCCGCTGTCCGCATCTTCAACGAAAGGCATCAACCACCACACTGCATCCTCTGCCGAGCTCGGTTCACGGGCCTGTGATTTATCTCGCGGCGTGTGCTGCCAATCTGTATACATAGTTTCTTTTCATGAGCGAGATAGCCTAGTTTACATTCTCTCGGATATCTTCTCCGCGCGACTTGTTGGCTGGCGTGGGAGATCAGCCCCCCCCCCCCCCCCCCCCGCTCTCGGCCCAGTTAAAAAAGTGCTTTGCAGGACTTTGCAATCACTCCCAGCCACCGCTGGCTGTTTGTGATTTATCTTATCTTATTCCTCTTGCACTTTGCGGTGTAGAGGTGAAGCATAAACAGCGGGAGTGCCCGTTTATAGGCTTCATGTATCGAGATTCCCATAGCATAGAGGCATAGACTGTTATTCCCTCTGTTCATCGTTTACCGTCTTCTGCTTCCAATTGGTCGTACATCATTGCTTGTTGTGGTATACTGTTGGTAATCTAGTTACATGGCTAAACCATTTACCTTGTTGCCTTCTGATAAAATCTAGTGTTGTTATAACCCTCTCTTTAGTCTTGATTTCTTAATTTCTTAATTTATCTCTTCTTGATACATTGAGTATCCTCATGAATCTCATTTCTGCTGTGATTTTTCTTTTCTCTTTTTCTGTCATTGTCCAGATTTGGCATTGGTAGGAAGATTGTTTTATAGAGTGCTTTCTTAGTAACTATTGATATGTGTTTGTTATTTAGTATTGGTTCCATTTGTCCAATGAGTTGGTTATTGGTTTATTATAAAATTCTACTTTCAGTAGTTTACCATTGCTCTCTGAATGAGAAGTCAACGCTTAAGTTCAACTGACCAATATGTAGAATGAACCCACTACCCTATCCCGCCGTCAGTTTATGCCCGGGCGTGTTAAACATTACGACCTGTCGCTTCTAAAATATTGCACGTCCTTCGCAGGATGCTATGATTACACCAAGCCATTCTACGTTGAGTAGCTTGCCACTGCTTTCTGAACGAGAAGTCCCGATTTAGCCCAGGTTTAACGATAACTTTAAAACCTGCAATACCAAGAATATTATAAAAATTTTGGAACGTAAAGTATTGGTTTTAATTTTGAGATAACATGTGAACGATTAGTAATTATTGCAATAAGTATGTAACATGTAAACGATTAATGCATTATTATAAATACTTATAGGGGTCTACGTGGCCAAATGGGTGCGCCGCCTGCCTTGGGCTTCGAAGATCGTCGGCTCGTTTTCTGAGTCAACATTCGGTTCAATCAATCAATCAATGTGCCATGCCGGAAAGCGTAGGCGGTCATGACTCGCCATTTCACTCGATCACCGGAGTCGTGGATCAGCTCAGTGTTCCTGACTCGTCCATGCCATGTGGCCAAGCCATCCAGGTATTTTCCTCTCGGTCTTCCTCTTGGTCTGTTCCCTTCGATCTTGCCAGTTGTCACTAAGTTCTCCAATCCATTCGGTTCACTAGTGTAATTTTTGGAGATCCCTGGGGGTGGTCGCTGGAACTAAGGTGTTTCTCTTCTATGAGGCGCTCTCGACAGACCGCTCTGCGGAAAGAGACCTAGACAACATCCGGTGCAATGACGTTCATCCTCTTTACCGTTAACCCCGTTTTTATACTGTTATAATCTGCAAACGACTATTGCATTGATTGTTATACTGATATAATCTGCGAACGACTATTGCATTTACTGTAATACTGATATAATCTGTGAACGATTAGTGCATGATGTCAACACTGAGAAAAAATGCTGAACGACCGTTTTAGGGTTAAGGCTGAAACAATATGTGAACGATTGGCATGCCATCGAACTCTAAGCTTTTGTTAGTTTCCTGTCCTTTACAGACGTTACAATCAACCCCAGCGTTCATTTGTATTGGGAATTTGTGATTTACTAGGCAATGTTAGATAAGTAGTTTGCCATTGATTTCTGAACGGGCAACACCTCATACCATCGAAATCAATGCAAAACAGCCTGCTTTCAAATCCTCGACTCGTTTTCCGGGAAATTAATGAAACCATGTATTTCAATATACCTAAGCCACAACGCTGGCTCCAAACCTTTGTAGATTGTCCCAGACGGGCAAAGAATACAGTAGCCGGGAAATACCCAATCCCTTTGTTGTCTTCAGCAAGATGACAATAGCCAGCTAAAGAACTATTATTCTCTCATGCTGAGATGTCTTAACGTAGTCACTGTAGTGTCTTCCCCGTGTTTACATGTTGTGTTTTGTGTATGTATTAGTTTGCAGATGAAGGATAGTCGTCGCAAAGTCCTCTATTTGCCGTTATTGTGTTCTGTAAAGCTGCATTACTTTGTGTTAGTTTATAATGTTCTAATTTTGAGGCGCTGGTAGCGATGGACCATGATGAAGGTGACAAAGCAGCTAAAATCATTTGGGGTACTGTTGTTTCTAGAATTTCGATTTCGGTTTCACCATTACCCCTACCCCGTTCAAAGTTAAAGTTAGGGTCCATCACCTGCTCAGAATGATACTCCTGTGACTGAATCAGCCGCAAAAGCAGCTGCCCACGGTTTTACCCTCACAGTCCTATTAAACCGACGGTGATTGTTGTCCATATGGAGTAATGAACTACAATATTAATTCCTAGAAGGAAATGAAAGTATCTGATGGCGAGCTGGGTTATATAATAATATAATTCTCCGGAAGGTGAAAATAAAATAGGCTGGAACTGATATTTAAGCTAGGGGCACGCAATGAGTGGGACACTAGTCAAGGACAACATGTCGCACAAAGGGCTGATAACTGGAAGCCGGTGACACGTGAGAAATGAACTTGTTCTGTTCCAGGCACTAACTCGCGCTTGAACTTCCCTGCGCTGATGGTGGGTAGTGGGTTTATTTCACACACCAGTCACCTTTGAATGTTGACTTCTTGTTTAGAAAGCAATGGCAAATCAGTGAACGTATAAATAGTATAGAAAATAAACCCGGAGTTGATCGCAACGTCTTGCAAAGGACATGCGATATAAACAGATATGTAGGTAGGCAAGTGTGCATATGTGCCGCGAGCGCGCGTTCGTGCGTTTGCGCACACGAACACATTCACTCACCCAAATCAATGTTATCATGGCGACAGATGTGGGCCGTTCAATGTATCTTGTGTATGTCATAACTTCTCAGTGCTAACCAACAAATGTTAATATGTGTGCGTGATGGGGAAGGGCGGGGGGGGGGGGTGTAAGGAAATGAAGGCATAGAAAGGTGTCTTGGGTAAGGAAACGGCCACCACACCTCAATATGCCCCATGACCTAGAATACGTGAAGACCTTGACGTCTCAGCTGCAGTGTTTGACTCAAGACTCAAAATAATCACTGTTACCATTTCTGACATTTAAAACGGGTTTCATATTTTTGTTGATTACAGAGAAGAAGCAACAAAGACATTTATGATCTGTTTAAGTCCCCGCTAATCACTGGTATCATGAAGGCTAAGAGACTACAATGGCTGGGGCATATAGAAAGAATGGAAGATAATAGGGAAACAAAACTCGCTTACACGCAAGACATAAATGACCGTAGACCCCGAGGTAGACCAAGAAGGCGGTGGAGATATAGTATACATACAGACCTACAAGCACTTGGAATCAGCGACTGGCAAGAGAAGGTCAACCAGAGAGACGAATTGTATCTGCAGCAAAGAACCTCAATGGCTCGGAACGCTGAAGAAGACAGGGAAACCAAGAACACTGAGGAAGCCCGTGAAGTCATAAACGTAGTGTAATAAGATTAATAGTGTCCAAAGTATGGATAATATTCAAGGGGTGGCTTTAAGATGTTTCAGGACACATCATATATTTATCACCACCACCACCGCTGTCAAATTGCGAAGCTGCTCATGTCTCTTCGAAGATTTTGCTCCTTGTTGCTACTGATCAATTCTACAGCTGGAATTTGCCAATGCCATCGTCTTAGAGTCCTTTAAAAGTACTGGAGAATTCCGGCCATCATAGATCATAACTTTAGGAAAGGAAAATCCCAACTGCACCTCCCAGTGGTAGAGGATGGGAAACACATCACTGCCTGAGATAAGTGGACAACTGCAGCTGAGCACAGCAGGGCACTCACTTGTCCTGACAGCCGGAAACGGCTGTCACAGGCAGAGGTAAAAGACCCCCATGTTGATGTGGAAGTCAAGAGGAAACCACCACAGTATCTTCCTAAGGGTTCGTGAATAATCGTATATCAAAGACAGTGGCTCCAACAAACTAAAGACCGAGATATGCGGAGAGACATGAACGTCCACGCCTGCTGGCATGGCACTTGATGATGATGATGATGATGATGATGATGATGATGATGATGATGATGATGATGATGATGATGATGATGGCGATGATGATGATTGTCACGAATTGGCAGCCTTTACTTCCCAGAACAATTTTCGGTTCACTTTTGATGGGCCATGTAGAGGATCAACAGACGAACAAAACTGTTTTCTCTATATTCAAGGCTATACTGTCTTGACGTAAGCTTGCAAAACCTGCAAGTAAACAACCACCAGGAATGGCTTTCTATTTGGGAAGTTAATTTGACACCAGTACCGGTCACCCCCAGATCAGTTTCACAGTCTTATCAATCCAGCCAGACGAGAGGGCAGACTCAGGGGACTTAATAGTAATTAAAACCAACCAGGCATGACGCAAGCATGCTTTTACAAGACCTAGCCGATTCTCACATTCCCTTCTGTTCACAGAATCACGAAGTGGAATTACATCTGACTGAAATAGGGAGGATGGAAGTAACTGAATCCCAGGTGAATTTCATTACTGCAACGCGGGAAGAATCACTAATTATCAGTTCAGATAATTTGCCTACTAACAGTTACCCAGAGGACAACTGTTCGTACCACAAGATATGTGGTTTAACTGGTCCGCCAGTACAAGACTCCCAGGAATCTCATTTTACTTCAACGAGAGGTGAAACTCAAGAGGAAGATGACCTGAGGACATCTTTTAAGGAGGTCGGAGATCGAAAGGTAACCGACTTTATTATTCCCTTCAGCCCAGACGAGGAAGAAGTGGGATTAAATTTGACTGACAGTGGGATAAAGGATGACCCGGAACCCCTTGTGATCTTTGAGGCTGCAGCTCAGGAAAAGACACTAGAAATCAGTTCAAATGATTTACGTAATGTGATGGATTGTTTAGACACCAGCCCATCACAGGATTTACCTCAACTGGACTTAGCCCATGAAAGCATGACTAGAGAGGAACATCCAGACCAGGAAACATTTCCAGTTGTTATCTCGGAGCATACCAGTTCGGAGACTCAGGAAACACCGGGAATTGTTAGGAGCCAGAATATGGACTCTGATATTGTGCAGACAACATTGCCTGTAGTTGCTAAAGAAGAAACTTCTTTGCACAAGATGGAGGAAGAAACGCCTATCATCTCATTAGCTGAAGTTATCAGGGAATTCCAGCAACAGGGACCTGAAGTAACAGAAGTCAAGAGTGGTTTGGAATCAACACTCTTAGGACTCAATCTACCCTTCAGTCAGGTCGATTTGATAGGAGTAGATCAGCTATTTGTGGATACTTTATTCAAAAGTAACACCACTTTATCGCCCTGGAGTAACTATGTTATTTCTCAAGGCAGGACAACTGGGCACACTAAATTTCCAATTTCTAGCACGGTTTTTACAAGAAACTCTAATGTAGAGAAACTCAGCCCATTAACTGATTATCAGGGGAAGAAACCGCGACACCGAGGAGGGAAGATTGTTACGCCCGACTTTGAAGGAGAAAAGCGCCAGTTGAATTTATATCATGGGACCATGATGTGTAACATTATTCCTTTCAAAAGGAAGCTATTGATGGATCTGTTAAGGATCTATAAAAGAGGGAGGAATATCACGGAGACAAGCTTTGATGTGGCCAGCTTAGGCGAGACCTCACTACGGGTACATCCTCGGCTGAAAGGAGTAAATCACGTGAGTGAATGGTGTAAAACAATTGCTGCCCAGAGGCGTAGACGAATCCCGTTGATTATGACTTTCCCAGAGGGGTAAAATTACAACCTCCTGACAATTACCGGATTTTACCAAGCTATTGCATGGAATCCCGGCCGAAAACCAGGTACAAGGACCTATCCACAGTATCCTGGCAGTATGGAAATGGAACGTCTTTATGCAGATGCAGGACAACCCACGGCCACAAGGAATATTGGAAACCTTTAGGCAGATACCGAACGGAGAGTGCATAGGCATTATTCTGGGATGTACGGCGTGCTTGACAAAAGATTTCTGGCAGAAACCTTTTTTTAAGGGGGAAGCTCTGTCACGAATTGGCAGCCTTTACTTCCCAGAACAATTTTCGGTTCACTTTTGATGGGCCATGTAGAGGATCAACAGACGAACAAAACTTTTCTCTATATTCAAGGCTATACTGTCTTGACGTAAGCTTGCAAAACCTGCAAGTAAACAACCACCAGGAATGGCTTTCTATTTGGGAAGTTAATTTGACACCAGTACCGGTCACCCCCAGATCAGTTTCACAGTCTTATCAATCCAGCCAGACGGGAGGGCAGACTCAGGGGACTGAATAGTAATTAAAACCAACCAGGCATGACGCAAGCAAACCTGGTTTACCAACAGAGTTGTAAACTGGCTGTTGACCATGAGAACCTAATTGTTCCCTTGACATGACACCTGATAAGAATAGCTAGGAAATCGCCCAACCGCGATGGATGACCCCATCTGGTAGAGACTAGAGGCGCAAGGTGTGAAATCACTGATAAGACTCAGTGGGCTAATAATTGTCAGACCCACAGGTGTGAAGGCTAGTGTGCATGGAGAAAGAATTTTTATGACTGGACAGACTTGGAGTTAATTGCAATTACCGTCCGGTGGAGATAAGAAGAATTTATGCTGGGAATGCCAAGGAGATAATACGGTCTGCTTGACTCAGCTTAAATAAGGGTCCCTAGCCTGTTTTATGTTAGATTAAGTCTGACTTCAGAACAGGTAGGCAGCCAGCTCAATGTTTGGTAGTCATATGTATGATTCTTATGTTGCTAGATTTAACTAGGAGAATTATTTCTTAGTAACTAGTCAGTCTATATCGGACATAGGTTATTTCAATAAATATCATTGTCTAAGTATACTTTTAGGTGTCTTGGTAGATGTTTGTACACTATCCTAGTTGCCTTTTTGTGTGTGCATTTGTTGTACAGAATATAGTCAACTGACTATTTATTTAATTCTTACAACAGCAGGTGATTAAACCGGGCAGCTCAGCAAATATAGCTGGTCTGTGTGGTAACTTCAATTAGACTTGTTGTATATCTCATTTTGTAGCTATACAATATTAGTACTCATTAATAATGCCTGATGCTATTATGTTGAGTATCATTAGATGTCCATCTTGAAGTAATATAATGTTTACGGATATGTTGGATGTATGTATGTGTAATTTCATAAACTAACTAGTGCATTATGCTATGATGTTAAAGTATCATAATATGTCTAGTTTAATCAATATGTTTATGTGTATTGGATGTTTGGTATATTGATTTGTCATATGCGAGCCTACCAATATGAAGTGTTATATTATGGTGTGCGCATTGGCACACTAACCATCAATTGCATTTGTAGCAGAGGTGTAATGGTACAGACATTACCCACAAGTGTTATGGGGTGTATGGTGCTAAACCTTTTTCATCATATGGTGGAGGGTAATTCACGGAAGTCTGGCACAGCTACTGGTCTCGGCTTGTAAGCCCGGATGATCAGGCATTATTATAATACCATTACCGACCCTGTGAGCTGCTAAACTAACTTTGGACGGAGCGGCTGTACGACACAGAATTTCTGTATTAGCGACATGGACATGAGGCGGCAGAAATGTAATCATTACAGGCGTGTGAGACAATTGAAAAACCCGTCCCAGACTAAAGACAGTAGGGAGAAGGAGGATGGTGAACACAGTAGAGCTGGAAGATAAACTTGGCCAGACTGGTCATCGTATATGTTTGTGTTATGATATGTTTTAATTAGGATTGCGCTGATGTAGAACTGATATAACACATTCTTGACTTTCTTTCAAGCTCTCACAAGGAGCACCTATGTTATAGATCTCAAGACTAGAGACTACTGACTAGGAGTGTCAGGACTGACAGGATCGTCAGAATACCGGCAAGCTGTTTCTTTTTTTTTTTTTGAGTCTACTGGAGAGTGGGGATCTGGACCACAGATCCAGATAGATCAAGTAACAAGTAAAGTTACGTAATGTTTGTCATCAATATCAATATGTATATGATTTCATCATCCTCATCTTGAACCATCAGATGTCTATGATTATGATTAGTAAATAAATGTTGTAGTATTGTAACTCATAGTTCTGTCGTTATCTTTTAATTCCAATTGTGCATACGTGTTGTGTGTGTACATTGGTGGGGGTTCACTTACACACCAAGGAAAGGAGCAGTCAGGGAGAAAAACCTGTACTAGGATAGTTGTCTTTAAACTTTAATTCAGACGTAAAAATCTATCTTAGCTAACCTTCTCTTTTCCATTCCTTGGCGAATATTCAGCACAGTTCATTTCATTTTGTAACGAGCCAATTGGAGCTGTACGTTGGATATTCATGGGCCTAATCTATAGTTCAGCCATATAGATTTTGTCCCTAGTCAGTTTCTGACTATTAGGGGTTGCTCGCCAGTGAAAAATACTTTCATCTAGCCGGTGGGGCACCCCGACTTCTGACAATGATGATGGCGATGATGATGATGATGATGATGATGATGATGATGATGACGATCGTCTGAGACGACCAAGTTTCATTTCTACCAGCCTACCCCTGCCTCTTCTGCCGTAGATCTGTCCAGTCGTTACAGTGTTCTCTAACATCTCATTCTCATTATATGACCATATAACATTGTATATTTCTGATAGTTGTGTGTAATGTTCTCCTCGCATTATCCTCATTCAGCACTTATTGTTAGTTGCTCTAGTAGTCCATGGTATTCGCAAGATTCGTCTCAGAAACTACATCTCTTTTGCATTAAAGCTGTTTCTAGTTGGATCGTTCACATTTCAAGATTCACACACAGCGGAACAAGTTCGATATAATATTTCAGAACTCCTCTGACATTCAGGATACTAGAAAACCCAAATGACAGACACGCTGGATTCGAACCTGTAACATCCAAATGTGACCGTCATCTCTCTGAAGGAACAAGTGTACTTCGCTCTCCATCGACTAGACCCGTACCCTCTAGCTGCCCAGTGTGTTCTCTTACAGCTTCGTCTTTCTCCTCGTCTTCTACCAGTGCTAATCAATACTAGTGTATATATTCATCTTATTTCTATACTACGTGGTCTGCTCCCGCCAAGCTTTCGTACTACGTTTAACATACGTGAAGTTAGCGAGTGCACAGAAACAATAACAGTAAACAGACGTGTCTCACGTGCGCCGGAAAGTACACCCACAAGGCGGGTACACAACCAAGAAGTTTTCTTTCAATCTGGCTCGGGAGAAAACGTATAACAACCTCAGGCGCACGACGGCAATTTCCTCAAACAAATAAATGTACACTTCCCGTCGGTAATACCTACTCCCTTCTCGTGCCTCATATCTACAGCTAGCGTGTGGATAATGTCCCTATACGTTTGCAATGTTTAGTTCACGTGAGGAGTGGGTGGCCAAGCGATGCTTGGAATCTAAAACACCGGACCTCCAGATGCAGGAGAGTGGCTGTTGTTACATACCGAGGTTTATAAATCGTCTAGTAACAAATTACAAAGACACTGAATTGCTCCGGTCTTTTAAAGCGTCTTAGCATTTATTAGTAATGATAACATCCAAATATTGGTTCCGTCGCCCTGCTACTGAGTGAGTGCGTGGCGCGACACTGTGAGCTGTGAGTTTCGTGTGAAATGCTTTTGAATCTGCCCGAGGTTTTTTGGAACGTGACTGCATGTTCGGAGCGATGGCAGATGGCTATGTCCCAGAGTTGACCGGTTTTTGCCTTATGCAGAAATGCGTGGCTGCTGGGCTTCTGGTTGACTGCCACTACCATCGACGATGACCTGTATTTCGTGGACTGTGTGGGTGAACATCTAGGAAACATACAAATGGGAAAATGACTGCTAATTCCATCAGAGATGAACTCTGGGTTTCGTGGGGGACTATTGTGTTGACATTCTGGCGGCGGCATTATGCAGAGTGTATCTGTGCGGACTGTTGTTTGTCGAGACTCCTGTCTTTTCCACTTTTCACCTTGGGCAGTGGAGAGCGTTTTGAGTGATATTCACTGGCACAGGAACGGAGCATAATGGGGACAACCCGTTGCTGTGAAGTTGGAACTGCGACTAACTGACTAACATCCAAAAATATCAATGTCCGCAAAACGACACAATAAATAACATATTCACGTCAACCCAATGCTACCAAAGTCAAACTTAGACATGATCCAAATCACACTTATGCAAAATCAACACATGTGAGATGAGATGCTTGAGGAGAGCTGCCAACTTAACTATCCGAGACCGAGTAAGAAATTATGTTATCAGACAGACAGTGGGATCACCTTGTATCACATTTATTGAAAGACAGAAGATCAAATGGTTTGGCCATCTCGTTAGAATGCAGCATCATCAACTAACAGCACTGGCCCTACATCAAAGGACATCTGCTACGAGAGCAAGAGGACGCCCGAGAAGAAAATAGATTAGTGACATCAAAGACATTCTACAAGCACATGGAATGATACTATCCAGTGCCATCCATCTGGAATGCCAATTATTCCTCACCACGACGCTTGACGGCAAAAGTGGAAGATGATGATAACATCGTCATCATGATGTGCTTTGCCAATAAGCGTGGGCAGTCATGTTTCGCCATCTCACGCGGCGCTTCTTGACCTTCTTAAATTGCATATGTATACTGTTTAAAACTTATCTGTGATCGCTGTAGCAGTCTGTACTTGGTATAGTTTTTGTAACATTTAAAAGCATTTCGAAATCGTAATCATAACATCATTATTATCTAGTAGTAAACACTCCGACGCGGAGCAATCACGGCAGGGGGTTTCTGATCGTCAGAAGTGAACCCCCCTTCCCCAAGTATTTCGGACACAATTTCTTAATACTTTCTAGGGGCGGTCCGGTCCTGGTCATGACTCCCGGACGTCTGTCCCCTACCGTGGAGACGTTTGGTCACATTAGTTATCCCTGATTGATAGATGTTACGCTTTCCCTTAGCTGATATACCTTGTCCACTCTTCGGCCTTTCCTCTTCCAGTGGGGAAAGTCTGTGCAGCCTGTACTCGCCCCTTAAGTACATGTGGTCGTGGGGATTCAGCCTCATCCCCAGCCACGGCCTCGTCCCCTCCATTTGTCACCGTTCCTCGCATCCCGTTCACGGCGCCGCACTCAGTCAGGGAGCCGTGTCTCCTTTTACGTTCACATATGACTACTGGCAGGACCGACCAGATATCTCTCGGACAGACGGACTATTCACGCACCACTGGAGGCCTACCGACGAGCTTTCAAGCTACGCCGGCAGGACTGACCGAAAAGCTATACCAGTTTCCTGACTACAGGCCCACTACTCATCGAGAGAGAGAGAGAGAGAGAGAGAGAGAGAGAGAGAGAGAGAGAGAGAGAGAGAGAGAGAGAGAGAGTGAGCGCTTATCGAGACTTTGTCCTCTTTCTTCTTCCAAACCACGCCATTGGTCTTTGCAGTTGACTGAATGCAGCTTTTGATCATCGCTATGGAGGTAAGACTTCGGCCGACATTTATACAGTTAGACTGCGCTCGGACTCACCTTTCACGCTCGGAGGAAAGGCTAAAGAGTTGACACGAGACAGTTGACAGTTCGTGGTCTTGGTTGAGAGATTGTTTGGTTCTGCAGTTGCCAGCTTCTAAGCACACTAGTTTTGAGACTCATTCCACGCTAGATTCCGGTGGTATATAAACTTCTATAACTCCCTAGCATTTACCAGTTAATTATTCGTCGCGCATGGAGATACAAAGTGGAGTACGGCAAGGATGCGTGTTATCCCCAAGTCTGTTCAACTTGTACACTGAAAGAATTGTTAAACATGTCGAACTGCCGGGACTTAACATCAATGGAAGAATCATAAACAATCTTACGTATGTTGACGATACGGTGTTAATAGCAGAAAGTGAGCAAGAGTACAAAAAATAAAATAAAAAAACTAGTGGAATAATTAAACAGGCATAGTGCAGAATGTGGCCTAGACATGAATATCTCAAAAACGAAAAATATGATAATTAGCAGGAGAAAGGAGAGGTCGTCAATGAGCATCACAATAAACGAGGAGATACTAGAACAAGTAACACGTTTCTCCTATCTTGGACATGTAATAATAGATTGTGGCAGAAGTGGAACAGAAATTAAAAGTGAGAGAGAGAGAGAGAGAGAGAGAGAGAGAGAGAGAGAGAGAGAGAGAGAGAGAGAGAGAGAGAGAGAGAGAGAGAGAGAGAGAGAGAGAGAGAGAATAGGAATAACCAAATACGCTTTCAAAATCAAGATATCAGTATTAATATCTGGAGATAAACAACGCATTAAAAATGAGAATTGTCAAATGTTATGTGTATTCAACAATACTATATGGCGCAGAAGCCTGGACAATGAACAAGCATTAGAAAGTTGAATAGAGGGCACGTGGATATGAAGAATATGTCATATTTCATGGAAACAAAAACAATCAAATACAGAGGTTCTGGAAAAACTGGGAATGAAATGAGAGTTAAAATGAAAGAACTAAACAAGAGACAAGTGAAATATTTCGGCCACGTTAAAAGACATAACACTCTTATAAAAACCAGTTGTTGAATATTCACTGTCAGATCCGCCACTGGTTAAGCAATGCTTACATAACAAGATACCCACGCTCACAAATAAGGTAAACCGACACATCATCTGACACTAATGTTCTTTCGGGGATCGCGGCTCCACTCCTGAAACGTGCTCATTTGCAAAACTAATGGCCTCGGCAGGACATTCGACAAGGACAGAAACCAAATAAATGTAGCAATAAAACCAGATGGTCATACGTTTCACATAGCTGAAGGCCGCGTTTTTGTTCATTCATGCACTTCTGTGTACTCATCGTTATGAAGGGTCATCTATTTCATAATACAGACGTAAGCATGCCGGGGCTCTGACAGCATTCAACATAAGTTAGTTTGAACAGCGAAGACACAAACTATAGACTGCACGATATATTATGATATATTTCCTGGCATACTTTCGCTAAATTAGTTGCATGTCCTTTACAGCACGTCACAATCAGCCCCAGCATTGTTTTAGTTGTTTGTCATTTACTTGGTGATTTTTGTGTCCAGCAGTCTGCCGCTGTTTTTGGTTTCTTTAAACTACCGACGCTTATATCAAGAAAATCAACACAAGGTGGCCTGCATTCAAATGGCCCGCGGCTAATTTCGAACCTTCTACTTGGCTTGTCGGGGAATTATGAAACGTATTCACAACCCCAAAGCTACAGACCATTTAACACAGTGGTTCCCAAGCTTTTCAAGCAGAGGGCCATATCTAATATTTTCGGTAGTTAAGCGGGCCACAACGTTATAAAATTATAAAAGTCGTGCAATATCATTCTTACCTTTCTTAACTTTCGTCAACAAAATTCTAAAACTTTAAAGGCAGTCACTGTCAATACTACACTGCGGTCATTTTTTGGGTTTAAAATCAAAAGTTCATTTAACAATAAATTTTTAATCAGTTTCGAAAATCGCTATCAGTGTAATTAATTTACAATTGTAACTGATCTTCATAAACAGTTACTTAAGTTAATATGCCAGTTTATCAATGTCTGGGCACAAATCTGTCGTGCCCTAAGTCATAAGCGCAGCTAGGTTTGAGTCCGGAACGTTGCTTGTTTTTTTATAACAGCCATTGCGGGAAATGACTGCTCGCATCTGTAAGTCGAACCAAAACGACAAATGTATCTCTGGGCGAATGAACGCAAGTGTTCAAATTGTTCGACAGACAATAGTCCCTAGAATGAAATCGTATGGTCAGCTGATGGTTGCGAACTGAACAGGCGCATTCGATCATATCTGAATATAACATCCACGAGCAGAGCAATTATCGCACATTGACGGCGCGCTCCGGGTGCATTTTTTGAAATTATTAAAATATATTATTTTAAATAACGAGGCCTAGCGTGCCACTTACTAACAGCTGGCGGCCACAAGTGGCCCGCGGGCCGTGGTTTGGGAACCTCTGATTTAACATAACATCAAGAATGTGCAGCAGTCTAGTGGAGTGTGTCGCCACAGCCAGAGACAACACACGCTAGATATCCAATACGGCCAACCTTTATTATGAAGATGGCGACTGGCTGACTTATTGATTGCGTAATTCAACACCCGAGCATCGAACCAGGCTTCAGACTTTCGTCAATACTCAGACATATCGGCTATAGCAAGATTTGGGTTACGGACAAACAGGTCAGGCTGTGAACCAGGCTTCAGACTTTACTCAAACCTCAAACATATCGGCTATAGCACGATTTGGGTTATGAGCAAACAGGTCAAGCAGTGAACAGGCTTTAAACTTTCGTCAAAACTCAAACATATCGGCAAGATTTGGGTTATGAGCAAACAGGTCAGGCGGTGAACCAGGCTTTAAACGTTCGTCAAAACTCAAAGATATCGGCTATAGCAAGATTTGAGTTACGGACAAACAGGTCAGGCGGTGAACCAGTCTTCAGACTTTCGTCAAAACTCAAACATATCGGCTATAGCAAGATTTGTGTTATGCGCAAACAGGTCAGGCTGTTAACCATAGGAGGCGTCTCCTGTAATTGGCACTGAGTTGGGAGTCTTCATGGCAGAGTGGTTAGGCCGCTTGCCTCGTGCTCCGAAGGTTGTAGGTTAGATTCCGGGCTACGACATTTGGTTCACGAGTGCAATTGTCTCGTAGACTCCTGGGGGTCGTCGATGAAGCTACGGCGTGATTTGTGCGCCACTTTCGGCAGGACGCCCTGCGGAAAGAGACCGAGCCAAACGAGATAAAACCCGGTGCAATGAAATCTCTTGCCTTTTAAACCTTTTAAAACTTTTTTTGGGCATGTAGTTCCTAAATAGCCGGTCTCTCTGGCTGTGGGGTTACAACACTTTCTCTCTGTAATCCCGTTTATCACGCAGAGTCTCGCAGCGGAGCGAGAACTGAGGTGGTTCGACCCCCGCTCGTGACTTGCGGATACTGAGCCGGCCGCTCAGAAAGCAATGGCAAACTACTGAGCGTAATCTTGCCAAGAGATCAACAGACAGCTGAAAGATGCTGCTGTTGACAGCTAAGTCCTGTAAAGGATACGCAAAACATTTTAGTTCCTAAATGTCAACCGACTGTGGTAATACCCCTTGCACCCCAGACTGAGCTTCAATATTGCTAATGAACTGAATGCAGCTCACGCAGGCTTCAGTTTGGGGGCGGTAGAGTTGTAGCAGAAAAAGAAGAATGTATAGGTAAGGTGAGCTTTTATCAATCAATCAATCAATCAATCAATCATGTGCCATGCCGGAAAACGTGGGCGGTCATGACTCGTCATTTCACTCGATCACCAGAGTCGTGGATCAGCTCAGTGTTCCTGTCTCGTCCATGCCATGTGGCCAAGCTATCCAGGTATTGACCTCTCGGTCCTCCTCTTGTCCGCTTCCCCCGATCCCGCCCGCTGTCACCAAGTCCTCCAACCCATTTCCTCTCACAACACGTCCAAAAAATGTTGACTGTCTACGTCTAATTTCTCTAATCAATTTACGATTTTCATTTGTCTCCTGTAGTACTTGGTCAATAGTTTTTCTGTCTGTCCGTGGTACTCCTTGCATTTTCCTCAGAAACCATATTTCTACAGCCATTTAATTATAACGTCAAATTAGTACTACTGTACGAATCAGAAACATGAAGAACCACTACACTACAACTATTACAAATAAATTACACCTTCTTCTTCAGCGTTCCGAGCCATTGAGGTTCTTTGCTGTAGATACAATCCGCTCCAGTCGTCTCTCTGGTTGACATTCTCTTGCCAGTCGTTGATTCCAAGTGCTTGTAGGTCTGTAAATATATATACATATATTCTCTCCACCGTCTTCTTGGTCTATCTCGGGGTCTACGGTCATCTATTTCCTGAGTGTAAGCGAGTTTTGTTTCCCTATTATCTTCCATTCTTCCTATATAATTACATGCATTCATTGTGCCGGCGCAACATAGAAGGTTTAAAGTGGTATGGCAGTCACAAATGTGGAGCTTATGTGGGTAACTAGAATAAAGATAACTAGAGAATCAAGAGGTGAAGAACAGACACTGACGCTGGGTAAGATACACATTGAGAACACCTGAGAATAGTATAACTAGAAAGGTTTTTGTCTGGAATCCACAAGGCGAAATAAATAGGGGAAGACCCAATAACACAAGGAGAATAGAAGTAGAGGTATACTTGAATAATATGGGGAGGGCATGGGCAGAGCTTCGTGGAGTAGCTAAGGATGGGAGGGGGTTGGAATGAAGTTGGTTGAGGGCGTTTGCCCAAATGGGGGTAAAGGTCGAAAGAAGAAGGGTAGTGGCCCGTGCACTTGCCTATCGATACGGAGAACCTAGGTTTAAATCACCGACGTGGTGTGATTTTTACACGAATGCTTAGCTACACACTGGTCGGCCTAGGAAGCTGGAGAACACGGGAGACAGGGCGGCTGCATGATGCTGGCATAATAAGGCAACGAGTGTGGTTTGGTCATGATAATGTCAATTCTCGGTCTGGTTACGAAAATTCCGTTCTATCAACACGATAGCATAGAAACGGATTCCTGTAACTGTTTTACTGGCTTCATTATATGAAACCTGACACACCACATGCTATCTAACAACGGGGACTAGTACTTTCATGAAAGATCAATAGAGAAACAAAGAGACATATATTTATGCTTCATAGATTATACTAAGGCATTTGATAAAGTAAAACATGATGAGCTGATTAAAATGTTGGAAGATATCAACATTGATGGGAAAGATTTAAGAATAATAAAGAATATATACTGGAACCAAGTAGCAGCAATTAAAATGGGAAATAAAGAGGGTAGTTACGAACAGATAAAGCTAGGAGTACGACAGGGGTGTGTCTTGTCACCCGATCTCTTCTTCCTGTATAGCGAAGTAATAATGAGAGAGATCAAAGAGAAGCCAGGAATACTAATCGGAGGATATAATATAAACAATATACGCTATGCAGATGACACAGTATTGGTAGCGGATAATGCAACAGACCTACAACAATTGTTGGACAGTGTAGTAACAGAGAGTGCACAGAAAGGACTTTCCTTGAATATCAAGAAAACAGTAACAATGGTGATATCAAAGAAAATGGGGACGCCAAAATGTGACATAGAAATAGAAGGGGAAATTCTCAACCAAGTGGATAATTTTAAATACCTAGGGGCACTTATAACATCAGATGGAAGATGTACAAAAGAGATTAAGAGCAGAATAGGGCAGGCAAAGACAGCATTTCAGAAAATGAAGAGTATCTTATGCAATAAGTCGCTATCAATGAATGTAAGAAAGAGAGTACTAAAATGCTATATAGAACCAGTTTTGCTGTATGGCAGCGAATCTTGGAATGTAAATGAACAAATTAGGAAGAACTTAGAAGCAACAGAGATGTGGTTTTTAAGACGAATGTTGCGAATTCCTTGGACTGCCAGAGTAACTAACAACGATTGCCTGAAAGAGGCTAATGAAACTAGAACAATATATACAACAATAAGAAAGAGACAAACATCTTTCTTTGGTCATGTGATGAGAAGAGAGGCATTGGAGAACATCGTGACAACTGGAAAGATCGAGGGGAAGAGAGGCAGAGGCAGACCAAGAGAAATGATGCTGGACGGACTGAGACGGTGGCATGGAGGAATATCATCAGCAGAGTTGATCCAGAACACCAAAGACCGAGATCTGTGGAGAGCCATGAACGCCTACGCCAGCCGGCACGGCACTTGATGATGATGATGACTCTCTCTCTCTCTCTCTCTTGTGAGTGTGAGAGAAGGAGAGAGAGAAGGAGAGAGAGAGAGAGAGAGAGAGAGAGAGAATGTATTAGTAAACTTTTGTTAGTTCGTTTGAGATTGAGTGAGTATGTGTATGCGAAAGAGTGTTTATTTGTGTGTTATTGAGTGGGTGCATAAGTGCATAAATGTGATAGTTTGTGTAAATGATGTAAGTGTGTAAGCATGTATGCACGTGTTTATGCATGTGCGTGTGTACGCGTGTCTGCTTGCCTGCCTGACTCATAAAATGGTAATATGCATTGTTTATGTTAATAACTTTCATTTGACAATGTTTTTCCTATGTGAAAATAATATGCACATGCACAATATATAATTGATGAACGAAAGATGGCCGATTGCAAGGGCTGAAATGTAAGACGGCCCTGCGTGCTCAATTGAAAATAAAGTTTCTTCTCTCTCTCTCTCTCTCTCTCTCTCTCTCTCTCTCTCTCTCTCTCTCTCTCTCTCTCTCTCTCTCTCTCTCTCTCACCGGGAGATCAAAATGCGGTCAGGAATACGCGCTGAAGGTTAAAATATCAACAATCTGTGCAAATGATACTGTACTGACATCTGACAACTGTTGGACATTGTAGTTATTGAGAGTCTAAAAATGGACTTTCCCTGAATATCAAGAGAATGGAAATAATGTTTATTTCAAATAAAAAGATTACACGAAAATGTGATACAGCAACAGACTGGAAAATGCTTAGCCAAGTTAATAAATTAAAATACCATAACGGCAGACGAAAGATGCGCGATAGAGATAAAAACTGAATAGGCCAAGCAAATGTTGCATTTGAGAAAACATAAAGTATCTTAACAATGCTACTATGCCTGTCAGAAAACGCAAAGTATCTTAACAATGCTACCATCCCCGAATGTCAGAAAGAGAGTGTTGAAATGGTATACACAACCCGTTCTGCTGTCTGGCAGTAAATCTTGGAATGTGAAGAAACAAACCAGGAGGAGCTTGGAGTCCGTGGAGATTTGGTTTATGAGAGGAGCTGTGAATGCCTTGGACGAGTTGTAGAAAAATAACAGCGATTTATTCCTTAGTGAACTTAAACCCAGAAGCCACAAACAATATGTTGCACGATTCATTGCCTGACATATTTCGCTGCATCTCGTCAGGTGAATACGGCAGAGTTATATATCATATGAAGTGAATACTACATTAGCTGAAACACTTAAAAACACATAGTTACAGGAATTGTTCGAATGTGGAATATTTGTTACCCCCACTTAATTTCATGCAAATACTATTAATTTAGTCTGGAAACAATTAGGTATATTTTGCTCCCGCGAAAATTAGAGAAGAGACATATTAAACATAGACACAATGCACACTCACATATACCTTTACAAGGAAATACATCGTAAGCAGGTGAAAAATAAAGTGTGACTTTTTCACCTGCTTACGATGGATGTCCTTGTGTTTAGTATGTCTCTTCTCTTCTTTTCGCAGGAGCAAAATATCCCTAATTGTTTCCAGTTCATATTGTTATATCCTGCTGCAGCCGCTGCTTTTTCGTTTGTTCCATATTAATTTATTCACTTCATGTGATACTCTGCTATATGCATATGACGATAGGCTGCAACATTGACAGGCAATAGATCGTGCAACATATTGTGTGTGGCTTCTGTGTTTAAACTAACAACTGTTTTTAAAAACAAGGTTTAAATGCATACGTTTCAATTTTCTTGCACTGTGTTTTATCCCATATGGTTCAATGGCCTGTTGAACCCCTCGCACAGAGCACAAACTCCGCAGCTACATTGCAGATCGCTTAAAGCGATCTCAGATGTGGCGAATTTCTGTTGTGAAGAACAGTTTGTATATCCCGGGCAAATTGTCTACTTTGTCTTTGTAAAAAATAATGTCCAGTTAAGGGGAATCTGTTTATCACGAATGTTCGGATATGCCGAACGATTAAACGTGTTCCCACTATATAATTTGATCTGCTTAAGGCGAACTTTGTTCCAAATATCTGGACATGTGTGCAAAGTTTCGGCTATTTGTAGGAATTGCGCGCTTCGTCGGTGTCAGAATTTGAGAATTTTTGTTCAGAAATGAAAAGTTGTCATTGGAGGGGGGGGGGGGAGAGAAGAGAAAAGAAAAGAGGGGTTGGATGGGGGGGGGAGGAATATATTAAAAGAAAGAATCACAATTGTTGCGTATAGAAATATGGATGGTTCAGAAAAATTGCCATTATTTGTAATCGGTACTATCGTATCAAACGCTCATTCATTATTGTATTCTACATTGTAAACTCTTTGCTGGCTGTTGAACGAGGGGACAGAGCGCGTATGGCAATGTCCTGAGTGCAGTGATTGTCACGGGATACTGTGAGTTAATGATTCCCTGATGAACTTTAATAGTAAGATTAAGTGCAATGTAGGAGGAGGGTTAACAATCGAGTACTTCAGTCTGAGATAAGGATAAATTAAAGATCATTGACCGACTGGTATAAAAATAGGATACAGTGTGAGAGGTCATTGTCCATCTACTTCAAAGGACAGAACGACGGGGAGACTTCGACAACGGGGGAAAACGCACGAAGACGGCGATCAAAGGGTTCGGACGCTTGGAGGTACTAGCATAGGGGAACACAGGGAACTAGCGGAGGAGCGGAGCGGAGCGGGAAATTGACGAATACGTGACTTCACAGACGTTTGATGTGGGGACTTACGGAAAAATTTGATTGTGGATCAAAAAAACAACGGAGGATTGGACACTCGGTATAAATGAGTGGAAAACTTGTTTTGAAGTTAGTGTGTGTTCCAAAACTGGACAGAGATATCTATGCATCCTGTGTGTGGAAAGAAATTATAGTCCCGTATTGTTTAAGGCAATGGGATATTAGTGCATATGTGCTTATATATAAATTTCAATTCATGGATGATCATAGAAGTGATAAGGTAATCTAACCTTAGCGTAATAGTATAGCATAGGGAAATAGGCGTTTGTTCTTGACTTGTAGCATTTCCTTCGTTTATCTAATCGATTAAACTTTAGTGCACTCATCAATCTTATGTCAGAGTGTCTTTCGGAGGCTTCTCAATATGGCTAGAGAAGGACACTCACATAAGAAGTAGTTTGAAGCAGATTCATATCACCTGATTGTATATATGTCCCCAGGTTTCATATATACTCCTGACCTGTTCAGAAAAGAGTAAAGACCATAACGTCACAGGTGCAGTGAAAGTATGTCACTAGAGTAAATTCAACCGAGCTATTCACTAATCGTGGGCTGACATAACGAATGGCAAGTAACAGGTTTTTGTGAACCCTAGTGAAAGAACTTTAAGTTATACAAGCAGAGCGAAATAGGCTAAAATATTCTAATTGGATACTCACCTAAAAGAAACATTGAAGAACTCCAGAACGTTTGTAAATGTATTAAAAAAACTGATAGACAGTGCTAGACAGTGGTGATGTGTTTTTCACGATGGATTTATTAACTAAATAATAATCAAAGAACAATCGGTCTAGGCATAAGACTTACCGTGATCACATTAATTTACGGTGATCCAGTGGTGAACAGTTTTTTCAAATAACGGATTTACCACCAGACTCAAGCAGAACGGAGCATCCAGGGTGAGAGCTGTCCATTTCTATGTTTGATGTCCTGTGGTTTGGCCGTATGACGAGGCGAGAAAGTATACGGCACATACGAATTACAGAGTCCTATCTTGCACTCACACTAGCAGACACTACCAACTACATATACACATTCAACACATACAACGGACATAGTTTTCAACAATAAACACGTTTCGCTGCATCTCGCCAGGTACATACTGCAGAAATCACACAACTTACGTGAAATTAACTAGATAAATCCTTCAAGTTGAAATATACACAATTTCGCACAGTAATGTCACTTATCTACCACGGTAATTTTAAGCTGAATAACATGTCTTTCTGTTTACACAATTCTGGCTTGCGTTGATAGATCTATCTGGTTTTTTGTCAGTCGTCTCAGGTTTTTTTCTTGTCGGACATATTCTGTCGGTCCTCAGAGATCTGAAATACCGGTGAGGAAATATCCCCGTCCTTAGGCATTCCTCGAGAAATCTCAATCGACAATCCTGTAGCGATATTTTACACTTCATTACGAGCGAAATTGTGTATATTTCAACTTGAAGGATTTATCTAGTTAATTTCAGTGGTAGGTAAGTGACATTACTGTGCGAAATTGTGTATATTTCAACTTGAAGGATTTATCTAGTTAATTTCACGTAAGTTGTGTGATTTATGCAGTATGTACCTGACGAGATGCAGCGAAATATGCCAGGCAATAAATCGTGCAATCTATTGTTTGTGTCTTCGTTATTCAAATTCACTACGGGAAAACATTGTTTTGAATAAACATGTTATTAATTGTTGGAGGAAACTGTTGTCAGGGTATGTTATGAAGGATTGAGATATATATATATATATATATATATATATATATATATATATATATATATATATATATATATATATATATATATATATAGTGTATGGAAGACAGAAGGGAGGAGTGTAGACAAAAGTCATTCAATAGTTCCAATAGTAGAAGGATATTAAAGGTGTGCTTGTCGAGTCCTCCAGGGACGACAAGCGACAGTGATGTCAGGTTAGTTTAGTCGACGGATCAACATCACGGTACACGGGTCTGAAAGCGCGGAATCCTAATGTCAGTTCTTAATTCAACTTAACTCAACTCAACTCTACGTTGTAAATACATTACCATATGCTTGAACTCTTATCTGGATAAGAGGAATTTCTGATAATTATTATTTATTGGGTCACCGATGAGTTCTCCTTATCAGGTTTGCACTGTATATATGTATATAGCATGTATGCTAAAAGTTAGTGCATTGTATAGTACCCTATAGACTGTAGCACTTAAAGATCTGTGTACAAAAGATCTGTCTACATAAATGGCCATCCAAATACACGCTTAGACCAAGCAGCAAACCAAGAAGTACAACAACAGAGAGAGAGAGAGAGAGATCCTCCAATGGTAACCTATGCGAGGAAACTGGATCACATCTGGAAGTAGTTCTCAGTGAAGGCGATTGTTTACAAAAAGAAAACAACCAAATATGTGGGTACAACAAACGGCAAAATACCAATCAATATTTAGAAAAAGAAAACAAAGATAAGCTGGGCGGTGCAAGCAAGTCTGCCAATTACAAGTTCGTGACCATAAACAAGCACTGCTAAAATGCTCGTGAGCTCTCAATTTGGTGTGAAGAACGTGGCTACTGACAGTATACCACGGTCATTAGAAGTCTGTGTGACTGTCTTGCAGAGGACACAGTTGGTGATTCTCAGCAGGCTCCATTACAGAGAAGCTCGTGTTTGATTCTCCCTACGCTAGTCAGGCTAAAGTGTAAGCGCAGTGGCTGTATAAAGGCTACGACCGGAGTGAAAAGCCTACGGTTGAAGTGTACAAGCCACGGATAAGTGTAAAGGCTAGACTTAAGTGTAAAGGCTATACTGAAGTGTAAAGGCTAGACTGAAGTGTAAAGGCTAGGACTGAAGTGTAAAGGCTAGACTGAAGTGTAAAGGCTAGACTGAAGTGTAAAGGCTAGGACTGAAGTGTAAAGGCTAGGAGTGAAGTGTAAAGGCTAGGACTGAAGTTTAAAGGCTAGGACTGAAGTGTAAAGGCTAGGACTGAGGTGTAAGCGTAGCCGCTAAGCGTACAGGCTAGTACTGAAGTGAAAAGCCTACAGTTAAAGAGTAAAAGCCACAGTTAAGTCAAGGCTGCATTTTGGAAAATGAAGAGTATCCTATGCAATAAATCATTAGCATTGAATGTAAGAATGAAAGCGCTAAAATGCTATATAGAACCTGTATTGTTGAATGGCAGTGAATCTTAGAATGTAAATGAACACATTAGGAAGAACTTGGCAGCAACAGAGATGTGCTTCCCTAAGACGAATGTTGCGAATTCCTTGGACTGCCAAAATAACTAACAACGACTGCCTAAAAGAGGCTAATGAAACTAGAACATTATATACAACAAAAAGAAAGAGACAAAGAATTTTCTTTGGTCATATGATGAGAAGAGAGGCACCGGAGAACACCGTGACAACTGGAAAGATTGAGGGGAAGAGAGGGAGAGATAGGCCAAGAGAAATGATGCTGGATGGATTGAGACGGTGGCATGGAGGAATATCATCAGCTGAGTTGATCTAGAAAACCAAGGACCCGGATTTGTGGAGAGTTATGAACGCCTACGCCAGCCGGCATGGCACTTATGGTGATAATGATGAATTGTAAACGCTATTAGCTTTTTCTGTGGCCAAGCTGTACACAGGCTAACCATATACTTCCCAACAGATTAAATAAATAAATAATAATAATACAAGAATTCCCCATCCCCAACTCTACTAGGATTAAAAACTCCCAACCTCAGACGCCAGAGACGGATATCTAGCCACCCCCTACCCGCCGTTGAACACAAAACACAATACACTCTCACCACCAGGCCATGGAGAAACCACACACGTTAAGCAACAATAGATAACGATTGTGTCACTTTACGGGGAAAATATGTGACAGTTGCACAAACAAGAACGAACGTATCGGCAAATATAGAAGGCAGCTGGCGCATAGATTGCTATCTGATATAGGGTGGTAGGATGAAGTGTGTGTGTGTGTTTGTGTGTACACCTGAATGAAACCACATCATGCTAATATAAACCACACACATGTTTATATAAACCACACGGATGTTAACATACACCACACACAAGTTCACATAAACCACACACATGTTCATATACACCACACACATGTTCATATAAACCACACGGATGTTCACATAAATCATACACATGTTCACATAAATCATACACATTTTCACATAATACACGTACATATAAACCACACACAGGTTCATATTAACATTGTTTTTAGAGCTATGTGGGCTAATCGGACAGCTTGTATACTGTCCTAAAATTGTGCACCTTAATAGCATCTTTGCAGGTATCAGTGGCGATGTGGTCAAATCAAGAAGAAGAAGAAGAAGAAGAAGAAGAAGAAGAAGAAGAAGAAGAAGAAGAAGAAGAAGAAGAAGAAGAAGATGGAGGATGAGGAGAAGGACGACGACGACGATGAAGAAGAAGAAGAAGAAGAAGAAGAAGAAGAAGAAGAAGAAGAAGAAGAAGAAGAAGAAGAAGAAGAAGAAGATGGAGGATGAGGAGAAGGACGACGACGACGATGAAGAAGAAGAAGAAGAAGAAGAAGAAGAAGAAGAAGAAGAAGAAGAAGAAGAAGAAGAAGAAGAAGAAGACGAACAGGGACAAAGGTGGGGAGAGAGAGAGAAGAGAAGAAGACATGAAGAAGAAGACATGAAGAAGAAGAAGACATGAAGAAGACATAAAGAAAAGTAAGAAGAAGACAATGAAGAGAAAGAAGAAATTAAAGAAAAAGAAGATGAAGAAAAAGACAGAAGAAGGCAAAGATGGGAAAGAAGAAGATGAAGAAGAAAAACAAAGAAGAAGAAGAAAAAGGAAAGAAGAAGAAAAAGGAAAGAAGAAGAAAAAGATGAAAAAGAGGAGGAGGGGCAAAAAGAAAAAAGAAGAAGTAGTAGTAGTTGTAGTAGTTGTAGTAGTAGTAGTAGTAGTAGTAGTAGTAGTAGTAGTAGTAGTAGTAGTAGTAGTAGTAGTAGTAGTAGTTGTAGTAGTAGTAGTAGTAGTTGTGGTAGTAGTAGTAGTAGTAGTAGTAGTAGTAGTAGTAGTAGTAGTAGCAGCAGCAGCAGCAGCAGCAGCAGCAGCAGCAGCAGTAGCGGCGGCAGCAAAGTTTTGAAAAATACTAAAAGATTATATAACAGTTTATTACACTAAATTACTAAGCTAGTAAGTCAAAAGATGTTTAAAGAACAAAGAACGGCCATTATTTAGAACGTTGAGCCAGATTTCACAGCATCTGCGTGTGACTGGTTTAACCCATCACAAACAACAAGGTGACGCGAGAATCAACACTGTAGAGACATATCAGTTATTTGGCATCGAGTCTTCTCTTGTGGCATTCTGTTTACCCACTGGCGAATTGAAGGCAATTGTGTAGGTCGAATCATGATTCATTGTGGGAGAGTCTGTTTTCTCGTGTGCCTGGTGTGCTTCTTTGACCATAGGGATATCTTGGGATAACTTGATGTTGTAGGATATCTCTTGTGTTGTCAATCCATCTGTGCCAAGATATCCTCGTGTTTTACAACCAGGCATTCAACTGTCCTTGGCAAAGCAAGGGGGTCAGCCTTTGTTCGCATCAGATGACGAGACTTTCTCTCTTTCTGCGTGTGTGAGCGCGCGCGCGTGTGTGAGAGACATAGAGAGAGAGAGAGAGAGAGAGAGAGAGAGAGAGAGACAGAGACAGAGACAGAGACAGAGAGAGAGACAGAATAGAGAGAGGGAGAGAGAGAGAGAGAGAGAGAGAGACAGACAGACAGACAGACAGACAGAGAGAAAGACAGAGACAGAGAGAGATGCATAGCCAGGCTGGAAAGGTACGGGGATGAGCATAAACGCTTGTTGGAAAACTCAAGCTGTATGCTGGGAGAGGCTTTTATCGATCAAGCAAACTAGGCGCTACTTTTCAAACACAGGTCGGGAGTCTCCGTGGCGAAGTGGTTAAACCGTCTGCCTTGGGCTCCGAAGGTTGTGGGTTTGATTCCGGGTCGTATCCTTCGGTTCACGAGTGCATTCTTTTCGGAGATCCCTGTGGGTCGTCGCTGGAGCTCCGGAGTTCGTGCTTTGTGCGACGCTTTCCGCAGCGCTTTCCGCGCTGCGGAAAGAGACTGAGCCATGTAGTATAAAACCCGGTGCAATGAAGTTGACCCTGTCGGCTTTTAAGAGACTTTTTTTTTCAAACATAGGTCACAAGGGCAGCGGTTGCTCCCCTTATTCGTCCCCTCCAGCTACGCCATTCATCTCTCTTTCTCTCCCCCCCCCTCCTCTCTCTCTCTCTCTCTCTCTCTCTCTCTCTCTCTCAATCCCTCTCTGTATACATGCGCGCTCATCCTATTATTGTCATGGTTCTTCTAATGCCACGATTTCACCTTCTGTCTCCAGTGGTACCAACACCTTTACCCAAGCATCTGAATCTACGTTTCGGCCTTCCTCAGCCGGCGCTGTGACCTTGGTGCAGTAAACATATTCCTACATTCCCCGTCATACCGAGTCCATAGAAATCAGCTACGGGTGATTTGGAAGCAAACTGCTTTGCGTTGAATTAGATGGTATGAGACGTCAGTCGTTCAGAAATCAATGGCAAACTACTGAAAGTAAATATTGCCTAGCAATACCAATCTCAAACTTGGACGTATCCAAATCACACTTTCGCAAAATCAACACTTGCGAGAAGAGATGCCTGAGGAGAGCTGCCAACTTAACAATCCGAGACCGAGTAAGAAATGCCGTTATCAGAGTCAGACAGACAGTGGGATCGACACCTTGTGCCACATTTATTGAAAGACAGAAGATCAAGTGGTTTGGCCATGTCGTTAGAATGCAACACCAACAACTACAATCACTGACCTTACATCAAAGATCATCTGCGACGAGTCCAAGAGGACGTCCAAGAAGAAAATGGATTGACGACATCAAAGACATGTTACAATCACACGGAATGACACTATCCAGTGCCGCCCACCGGGCGCTGCAGCGCAAATTATTCCTCCCCCACGACGCTTGACGGCAGAAGTGGAAGATGATGATGATGATGATGATGATGATGATGATGATGATGATGATGATGATGATGACATCACAAACAGGCAAAACATGTTGGTTGATTGTATGTCTGCAAAGGACACGCAACTAACGACCTTGTGGTTTGGTCAGAGGTCATGTATGACACTGAAGAAAGAGCTTGTATAAAAATGATTGTTGAGTTGTTGAGTTAAGCTAAGAACCGACATCACTGCACTTAAGACATTCCCATACGCGCTCCATCCCCTCGTTCAACAGCCAGCGAAGAGTCACGCTACTAATCGTTCCCACGGTGCTGCCCGGGCAAAATTTCGAGTTAAAATTCTACCCAAAGTATTTCAGGATCCTTGCCGATGCTACGGAGTTCGTGTACTGAGCTGGGATTCTCCGGACTCGGGCTTGAGTTAGGAGTAGAACGGAGTACTTATGGGTTACACCCCTGTGCCATGATGTTGATCCGTCGACTAAACTAAACGAAACTTTTCAACTGTTTAAAAAAAATTAATGTCTATCGCAGACGGATGATTAACACAAGGCTGGACACAGCCTGTATTTAATCTGGGCAGTTATTTGGTCTAACTATTGGGGGGAATCTTCTAGAACAGCACAAATGAGAGGTCATGGTAAGCACATAAATACACGCCCCAAATAATCGCAACATTAACGCGTTCAGTCTCGGTGGGTCACAGCAACCTTCTAATGAGGGAGGGAGGGTGTGTGTGTGTGAGAGTGAGAGGGTTAGAGAATGGGAGAGGTTGGAGTAGGCGAAGAAAGAATAACCACAGCAGCAACAGGACAATTTTATTAATTACACGCTAACTAAATCTGCTTTAACATATACAACTTCTGACAAGCAACTACGCTGCCAGATTTCTATCGGACTAGACTAAGTATGTATAATTACACATACCGTGTTTACTGATAACACTCGAAGAATAGTCAATCTCACGCGGTGCGTTGCTTGGGATAGAGACATGAGGATCCTCAGTCCTAGCCAAGCAGAGGCATATAACGAGATCTTTTTTTTATTCGCATATCCTTTACAGGACATCGCTGTCAACAGCAGCATCTTTCAGCTGTCTGTTGATTTCTTGGCAAGATTACGCTCAGTAGTTTGCCATTGCTTTCTGAGCGGCCGGCTCAGTTATCCCGCAAGTCACCAGCGGGGGTCGAACCGCTTCCAGCTCTCGCCCCGCTACGAGACTCTGCGTGATAAACGGGATTACGGAGAAAGTGTTGTAACCCCTCGGCCAGAGAGACCGGCTATAAAGAGATCACTAATGGTATTTACACCAGGGGTATGTAACGATATCACTGGGGTGTGTAACGAGATTACTAATGGTATTTACAGCAAGGGTATGTAACAATATCACTGGGGTATGTAACGAGATCTCTGATGGTATTTACACCAGGGGTATGTAACGACATCTCTGGGAGTATGTAACGAAATCAATGATGGTATTTACAGCAGGGGTATGTAACGATATCACTGGGGGTATGTAACGAGATCACTGATGGTATTTACAGCAGGGGTATGTAACGATATCACTGGAGTATGTAACGAGATCACTGATGGTATTTACAGCAGGGGTATGTAACGATATCACTGGGGGTATGTAACGAGATTACTAATGGTATTTACAGCAGGGGTATGTAACGATATCACTGTTGGTATTTACGGCAAAGGTGTGTAACGACGCCAGTGTTGGTACTTACGCCGGGGGTATGTAACTGGTTGTTGAACAAAGGGACGGAGCGCGTATGGGATTGTCCTGAGTGCAGTGATGTCGGTTCTTAGCTTAACTCAACAACTCAACTACCATTTTTATACAAAAGGGCTGAGTGGCCTCGAGCCGCCCTCCCTGGCCTAGGAGTTAAAGTCTTTCTTCGTAATCTCGTATATTCTCGTGAGTAACGTAACCTGCGCGAGAATCGGCAGTGGTTCTCGCCGCGTTGGTAACTTACGGGGTGTGTGAGTCGGTCGCTCAGAAAGTAATGGCAAACTACTGAGCGTAATCTTGCCTAGTACATCAACAACAGCTGAAAAATACTGGTGTTGACTGCAACGTCCTGTAAAGGATATGAAAAAAAATGTAACGATATCACTGGTGCTATTTACACCAGGGGTATGTAACGATATCACTGTTAAATTACGTTGCTCGCTGCGTCTTGTGTGGCCTACGTTGTTCGTTATATGAGTGGACATTGCTATGTTCGTTATATGAGTGAACATTGCTTTGTTCTTTATGTTAGCTTGCAGCTCACTTTGCTCATTAAAACATAGCATAAATTGTTGCTGTTATGTCTTGTATATCCTACGCTGTTTGTCGATTACACATTATGTCGAGTAGACAGTGGACTGAGTCGCTGAGGAAGTCTGTTGTCCGTAAAGTCACCTTCATCTTTGTCCCGGGACATGCGGGAGTCGAGGGAAATGAACGAGCTGATAAACTGGCTGGCTCTGCAACCCCTGCAGATGGTCAGCCCATGGATCGTGCCGGTGTTATTAACGTCCTTAAAGACACGTCGAGAACAGAAGACTTTGACGTCAGTGAATCCACATCGCTGTCCAGGATGAAAGACTTGGGAGTAAGAATTGGCACGGCCAGAAACGAGAGGTACATCGGGAAAACGAGGTGCCTCGTTAATCAACACAGAACTGGCACTATTAGCCACCGGGCGCTGATGCTTATGCAGGGGGGAGGATCTGAGCACCTATGGACCTGTCCGGAGTGCAATGAAGATACCCCAACTGATAACTGACATTATGTTCTTCGTTTTTTTTTTTAGCGTGAGGCCTACCTTCTTCATAAAATAAAAAAAAATCTTATAATTACATTGCTCGTTGTGTCTCGATTGGCCTACGATGCTCGTTATACGAGTAAACATTGCTTTGTTCCTTATGTTAGCGTGCAGCCTACTTAGCTCATTATAACACTGCATAAATCATGTTGTTATGTTTGTCTTGTTAACCTTACGCTGTTAGTTAAACAGAGTATATAGAGTAGATACACATTGTGTTGTTTTTATGTCAGCGTGTAGTTGACCATGTTCATAACATCGCATAAATTACGATGCTCGTTGTGTCCTGTACGGTCTACGTTGTTCGTTATACAATTGCTCTAAATACATTGTTCGGTATGTTTGTTTCCCCCCCCCCCCCACCCCCACACCGACCAGACACCTCATGGACGAAAGGTAGTCTGGAACGCACTTCAGGAGTCTTTTGCCCGCTATTTATAAATGTGAACTCACAGATTGATGACGTACGTGAGTTCGAGCGTTCTGCATTCCAGGAAGTTCATGTAGTTCTGTACCGAGCATTTCCAGAGTGTGGGTGCTAGCAAGCAGGTGTGATGACGTTACACACACTCTCACACATACACACAACACTGCCCGCTCTCTGTTTATGAGTCTGTCTATCTGTCTGTCTCTCTCTGTTCGTAATGTAACAATTATACCCTAACTGATACACCTGAAAAAAACAAGCTAATCTTTTCACACACACGATCTCTCGCTCTCTGTTTATGGACCTCTCTCTCTCTCTCTCTCTCTCTCTCTCTCTCTCTCTCTCTCTCTGTGTGAGTGTGTGTGTGCGTGTGCGTGTATCTGTGTTATCAGTTCGTAATGTAACATGTATGTATTAAATGATAAACCTTATAACAGGTCTCTTTATACACACACACACATACACACAAGAAAGCAAGCTCTCTCTCTCACACACACAAGACAGCAAGCTTTCTCTCTCTCTCTCCTTACACACACACACACACACACACACACAAAAGAATGCAAACTAGCAAGCGCTTACTCGCACACTCACTGTGCGTGTGTGTGTGTGTGTTATCGGTTCGTAATGTAACATGTAAGTATTATATGATAAACCTTATAAAAGGTCTTTTTGCACACACACACACACACACACATACATACGCGCACACATGCGCGAGCGCACACTCATACACACACAAGAAAGCAAGCTCCCTCTCTCTCACACACACACGACAGCAAGCTCTCTCTCTCTCTCTGTCCCTGTCTCTGTCTCTCACACACAAGAATCCAAACTAGCAAGAGCGCACTCTCTCTCTCTCTCTCTCTCTCACACACACACGCGCGCGCATACCGAATGAATACTGTATACATAATAAATACCGTACAGCGTTTAGCATAAAATACAATTACTGTTATGCTAAATTCAATCTGAAATGCCAAGGACCTTGTACAGAACACAAACCCGTATTTTCAAATCAATCAATACTTCTGCCAGGAGCATAACACGTAGCCTTGCTTTTCCCACGTTGCTCTCAGTCTATCCTTTTCCTTGACACTAGAATTCCCAGTGAAGAGCGGCTGCGGGGAAAAGGCCGTTTCATTCAAATTTAATGAATATGTTCCACTATGTAGTCGGACTGCAATTGCACAATTCCTGGCCAATGTTTCTAGAGTTTAAACGTTCCTAAAGTCTCTCAATGTTCCTAAATTATAACAATGTTCCTACATCTATCCAATGTTTCTAGGATTTACTAGCTTCCTAAAGTCTCTCAACGTTCCTACATTTGTCAAACGTTTCTATGGTTTACAGCGCTCCTAAAGTCTCTAAATGTTTCTAAATATGTAAAATGTTTCTAGCGTTTTCTAACGTCCTAAATTCTCTAAATGTTCCTAAATCTGTCCTATGTTTCTAGAGTTTACAACGTTCCTAAAGTCGCTGAAGGTTCCTACATTTGAATAACGAAAACGCAAACCATAGATTGTACGATTTATTGCCTGGCATATTTCACTGCATCTCGTCAGGTGTTGTGTGACTTCTGCAGTATGTCCCTGACGAGATGCAGCGAAATATGCCAGGCAATAAATCGTACAATCTATGGTTTGTGTCTTCGTTATTCAAGTTCCTACATTGTCCAATATGTGTTAGTCTTCCTCCCCCCCCCCCCCACCATTAACTCTACCTCTTTCAACCTCAGAAGAGAAGGTAGGCCTATAATTACGGCCCAGCATCAGATTAATAATCCGGTGACTGAATCAGTCACATTTTGAACAACTGGTGACAGCGGGTGTATGTGAATATCCGATGAATATGTTCTCGTAAACAGAAAGGCCACATGAGGACAACGTAGCACGTAGCAGGCTGAGGGAGTGACGCAGAGGGAGTGACGCAAAGGGAGTGACATAATGCACAGAAGAATGAGATTTTATGAAGAAACAAATGACGTAAGTTAGAACACTAAAAGATGAAGTAGTCGAAACACAGTTCCAGATGTTAAAAAAAATATAATAATTATCAACAATAGGGATGGCTACTTCGAGCTGATACGGAAAAAAAAAAAAAACACGCACGCAAGCACACGCACACACTTTATCTTTATCTTTATTTTCAAAGGGTAACAAATTGGGCGCGTATGCCCGTCTTACATTCGGCCCTTCCAATCATTCATCTTTCATTCATCAACAGTGCATGATGCATTCACATAGGAAAAAAAAAATTGTCAAATGAATGTTGTAAGCATAAACAATGCATATTCTCATGTTATGTGACACATCCCCCTCCCACACACACACATCCCTCACCAACCCACACACACATCCCTCACCTACTCACACATCACCCACAAATACCAAAACATCCCCACCCACCACACATCCCCCACTCACCACACATCCCCACTCATCCCTCCACCCACTCACAGATACCGCCACCAACCCAGACATCTCGCACCCACCCACACACTCACATCCCTCACCCACCCACATATACCCCAATCCACTCAAGCTCACCCACACACACACATGCTCCACCCACCCACACACCATCCAACCACACACACATACCCCTCACACACGCACATCCCGCACCAACACATATCCCTCACCCACTCACACATCAACCACCTATACCCACACAAACATTTCCCCGCCCACCCACACATTTCACAACCACCCACACACCCCAACAACGACACACACATCCCCCACCGACACACATTCCCCCACCAACACACACATCTCCCACGAAAACACACATCCCCCACCTACAAACACCCACATATCCCCTACCCGCCAACACCCACACATCCCACTACCCACCAACACCCACGCAAACACACAATCCCAAACACACATCCTCCTCCCACACATCCCTAACCCACCCACACGCCCCATCCATACGCACATCCCCCCACTCACCAACCCATTCATCTCCGCACCCACCTACACATCCCCCACATCCCACCCACCCACTCACATCCCCACCCGCATACATTTCCCCACCCACACACTCCTCCCATATTCCAACACACCTCTCCCACCCACCCACACACCTTCACAATCCACACATACACTCCATATCCACACATTCCCTCACCCACACACAAACACCGACCCACACGTACATCCCCAACCCACACACCTCTTCCATCCATATAAACATTAGCCACACCCACCCACCCCAACCCATACACACATCCCCACACACCCATCCACATACCCCCACCCACACACCCCCAATATCCACCCACTCACACAATCCCTCGCCCATACTGACATGCCCACCGACCCAATCACATTTCCACCCAGAAACATCCCTCATCCACACACATATTCCCCCACCCACCAACACATCTCTCTACCCACCCACCCAGCTACACACAATTATCCGATCCCCACACACATACCCCCACCCACAAACTCATCCCCCAACACAAACACAATCCTCATATCTAGACACACACATAATGCCTCAAATAATCAGTGAAGCTAATGTGAACAAACTCCCACACTTTACACACACTTACACTGACGATTATCATGCGCATTCTCACAAAAATGTAAAAAATGGAGAGCAAATTATGCACATACATTGTGTAGCGTAAAAAAAATAGTGACGCCATACAATAAGTTGATTCCTAAAATTGACATAAACATGATGGAATAAGCAGTGCACAAATTTGTGCCAGTATGTGTTAGAAAATCAAGTGGCAGTAAAAATTATATGTATGATGAGTATACAGAAACAAAATATGGAATAGCACGTCACATGATATACATGCGCTCAACCCTCTCTATCCCTCTTTCTTTCTTTTTTCTTTCACACACACTAACTCTGTCGTTGTCTCATCCCCCCACCCACAAACCCATCCTCCACCCACCAACACACACCCACTCACATATCCTCCACCACCAACCCACACATCCCCAACCACCCAGCCAAACACACAACTCCCACCCATACACACCCCATCACCCACATATACCCCCACACACATCTCCCACCCTCACACATCTTCCTACACACATATACATCCCCCACCCATACACTCATCCCCCACACAAATTTATCCATTCACGTACTTATCCCACAACCACTCACACCTACACATCACCCACCCACCCATCAACACATACATCTCCCATCTACCCACCCACACTCACACAGCCAAACCACCCAGCCAAACATACATCCTCCACCCTCACATACATTGGAAGCTCGCTAAAAGACAAGACACAAATAAGTGAACGTCTCGACAAAAGGGTACTTCATTTTTAATTCACCGCAAACAACGGAATTCCGGGAGTTCCCGGGAATTCATGTGACATCAGAGTGATTCCATAGTGGGTGTAGAGGTGTGTTGATATACTATGCAACTTGTGTTTTGGGGTTTGCTTTCGCAAATAGAAGGCAAGCAAGTGTTATTGTGTAATGTATTTATTGAAATTAAGAATCATATACATTGAATGTGTTGTCGATCACTTCCGGTTGAGTGTGTGGTGGACTGCTAGACCGATCGATGGATGCAATAAATGTTTCTGGGCCCAGAGGGCCCTCACTGTTCGTCGGAGTGTATATCCATATATTGTGCTACTCATCTTATCTTGTGTATGTCCCATTTATCTGCACTCATCTAAGGTGTATCTGGGTGACAGTTTATGAAGACAATGACATGCGGTTGTGGGTACATCTTGCTGCAAAGACACTACCAAGTGAATCCCGATATCCCTGTTCTGAAAATCGACGATCGCACCAGATCTTGGTTAGTGCTAAAAATAACTACGCGATTTGTTTCCGCTGAATTAAGAAATGAAGTACCGACAAAAAGTCTTCATTAAAAAACACACAAACATGTCCCGAAGCAGGAACGTGATAAGGATCTCGGATGTGATAGGGGTGAAATTTATCAATGCAGACCTCTATCAACTACACCAACACGCCTACGTCTGTATCGAGGAGAAAGAAAGAAAGAAAGAAAGAAAGAAAGAAAGAAAGAAAGAAAGAAAGAAAGAAAGAAAGAAAGAAAGAAAGAAAGAAAGAAAGAAGGATTGATTGATTGATTGATTGATTGATTTAGGAATCGACATCACAGCATTCGGGGCATTCCCATAAGTGCTCCGTCCCCATCCGCAGTAGCCAGTGAAGAGTTCCAACACTAATAGTACCAGTAGCAATCTGATTATAAGTCCGTCTCGCTTTTCCTCTGAGCGTTGAGCGTCGGCCAGATCCCCTCGTCACTCCTCGCTGTCTCATTCTTGCCAGACAATGGTAATCCATTTACTCCTCCGAGGTGTGCACGTGCTCCCACAAGGCCGCAACCACATCTGCCTTGTCAAGTATCAATACTCCACCAAGTTCTGCAGAGCCAGCCAATCTGTCCAAAAGAAAGAAGGAAAGAAAGAAAGAAAGAAAGAAAGAAAGAAAGAAAGAAAGAAAGAAAGAAAGAAAGAAAGAAAGAAAGAAAGAAAGAAGGGGGAAGATCTAGACCCAAAAATAGAGATGTGATATAAAGAGTCCATATGACGCAATCATTTTAATTCCGCATGACTTCACTCTGTAACATCTGATACTCTATACCACCACCTGTGGTCATATTATACAGCTGTCTTCTCTCCATCCTCTAAATCCTGCGCACACATGCACTGGCCGTCATCTCTCTCCCCAGCACTGACACTCAAGGCTGCTTTTTATCAACTCGTGCCGCGCGGCATCGTTTCATATCAAGATACTAGACTGTCTGGTGCCTTATCTGTTTGCTTGATTGTCCGCGCGTAAACAATATGGCGTACAGAGATCATGCAATACAACCTAGAACAAGTGAGATATGTGGGGGTAATTGGGTTACAATCCTCAACTATTATGACGTAGAAATATAGCACTGTACAATTTATAACAATCTGAAGTAGATCAGTTTAACATTTATACACAAACAGTGTGATGTTGAGAAGTAGAACATTTAGTTTAGTTTAGTCGATGGATCAACATCACGGCACACGGGTGCAACCCATAAGTGCTCCGTTCACCTCCTAACTCAAACCTGAGTCTGGCGACAGCTCCGTAGCACCGGCGAGGATCCTGAAATACTTAGGGTAGATTTGTAACTCGAAATTTTGCTCGTGCAACGCCGCTATTCTACTCTTTTTCGATTTCCAACTGCCAAGAGATTTTTTTACGTGCGGAACAATACAGACGGGCGTCCAATCTCATACCCAGAGACCAGGAGAAATTTTATTACTAGAAGTCCACGTGAAATAAATCCCGGTCCTCACCGGGGCTTCCACCCGGGACCTCCAGCACTCGAGGCAGCCCCCCCCCCCCTCCCCCTTACAGAAGTAGAACATTTATACCCAGGCTCAATGTGCTGTAGAGACGTAATATATTCTCTTCTTCTTCTTCTTCTTCTTCTTCTTCTTCTTCTTCTTCTTCTTCTACTTCTTCTTCAGCGTTCCGAGCCATTGAGGTTCTTTGCTGCAGATACAAGCCGTCTCCATTCGTCTCTCTGGCTGACCTTCTCTTGCCAGTCGTTGATTCCAAGTGCTTGTAGGTCTGTATATATATTATCTCTCCAGCGTCTTCTTGGTCTACCTCGGGGTCTACGGTCATTTATTTCCTGAGTGTAAGCGAGTTTTGTTTCCCTATTATCTTCCATTCTTTCTATATGCCCCAGCCATTGTCGCCTATTAGCCTTCATGATACCAGTAATTAGCGGGGACTTAAATCTTATATATAAATTAGGATGTGCGTATCTCTGTATGTATGTATGTATGTCCTTTATTTGTTCGCGAACGGCTCATCCGACTGAGATGAAATTTTCTACACGCCTTCCTTTCATTCCAGAGCTGTCAACTGTGATATTTTGTTAGTGTGAAATCGCCTGCTTACTCAGTATTATTTCATTTTTCATTTTTCATCATAATTTCATATATCTCAGGGGACCTAACTCTGTAAAAGTTATTTCAAGGGGCATAACTTTTCTGTATAACTTATAGTCATATTGTGGCATCGTTTTCAAAGATTTATAAACTCTTTGTCCATAGTTATGTACCGGCATATGAGTTATAATAAATAATGATACAATCTGTAAGGCATTTTCAAAGTTTTCATAAAAATGATGCACAATGCATAACATTGTAACTCATCTTTTTTTGCTTAAGAAGTTACTGTAGTCATGCAGGTGATTAGAAAGAGTTTTCATTAAAAATAATGGATGGTGTGTGGTAGAACGTTCTTTTAAGTTACATTTTTTTTTTTGGTATGAATTTAATGAAGCCGGACAGGGTCAGGCAGACAGATAGACAGACAGACAGACAGATAGACAGTCGGGAACAGGAACTTATATGACTACTTATATAAATTAAATGAGATGCTTCACACCAGGAGCTGGGCGATGTCGGGCCGGGTCAGACAGACAGACAGACAGACAGACAGATAGTCGGTAACGGGAACGGGAACTTATATGACTACTTATATGAATTAAATGAGATGCTTCCCACCAGGGACTGGGCGAAGCCGGACAGGGTCAGCTAGTAGATCATAAATGTCTTTGTTGCTTCTTCTTTTCCACTCTCCACTTTGTGTATCTCTAATGGGTCCAAAGATGCTTCTTAAAACTTTATTCTCAAAGGCTTGTAACAAGGCGTCGTCTCCTTTCGTTGTACTCCAGGTTTCAGAACCATACAGCACAACTGGTCTGATCAGTGTTTTGTATATTGTGATTTTGGTGTTACGGGATAGCGCATGTGATTTTAGTAGATGACGTAATATATTGCAATCTAGAAATAGTCTTAGATAAGTGGAACCTATATACACAGACACAATGTGCTGTAGAGACGTAATATATTGCAATCTAGAAATAGTCTGGCTTAGACACAATGTGCTGTAGAGACGTAATATATTGCAATCTAGAAATAGTCTGACTTAGATCAGTAGAACCTATATACACAGACACAGCGTGCTGTAGAGACATAATATATTGTAATCTAGAAATAGTCTGACTTAGACACAATGTGCTGTAGAGACGTAATATATTGCAATCTAGAAATAGTCTGACTTAGATCAGTAGAACCTATATACTCAGACACAATGTGCTGTAGAGACGTAATATATTGCAATCTAGAAATAGTCTGACTTAGATCAGTAGAACCTATATACTCAAGACACAATGTGCTGTAGAGACGTAATATATTGCAACCTAGAAATAGTCTGACTTAGATAAGTAGAACCTATATACACAGACACAATGTGCTGTAGATAAGTGGAACCTATATACTCAGACACAATGTGCTGTAGAGACGTAATATATTGCAACCTAAAAATAGTCTGACTTAGATAAGTAGAACCTATATACACAGACACAATGTGCTGTAGATAAGTGGAACCTATATACACAGACAATGTGCTGTACAGAAGTAATACATTACAATCTTGAAATAGAATGACTTTAAGTAGAACATGTATACACAGACACGGTGTGATGAAGAGAAGCAATACGTTACAATCTATAAATAGTATGATGTACAGAAATATACATTAAATTCGTTTAGAAGCGACAGATTCCAATCCCAGTGGTCGCAATAAATAACTATGCATTGTTATTATTATCTAGTAAGTCCTCTAATCTAAATTTCTTTGCTCTACTGCTATGAATGCCGACCTCTCATCTCATCTCATCATGTTCCTTTTGTACCTTGCGGTGTCGAGGTGAAGTATAAACAGCGGGAGAGTGCCCGCTTATGTTATTCCCTGCGTCCATCGTTTACGTGGTCGGCCTCTTCATCTGCTTCCCTCTGGTCTGTACATCATTGCTTGTTGTGGTATACTGTTAGTTGGTAACCTACTTGCATAAACCATTTGACTTGCTGCCTTCTAATAAAATCTAGTGCAGCTATAACTCCTACCTTAGTCCTGATTTCTTCATTTCTGATATATCTATTCTTGATACATTGAGTATTCTTCTCAGGAATCTCATTTCTGTTGTGATTTTTCTTTTCTCTTTTTCTGTCATTGTCCAGGTTTGGCATTGGTAACATAGAGTTGGTAGGAAGATTGTGATGTAAAGTGTTTTCTTAGTAGTTATTGATACATGTTTGTTCTTTAGTATTGGTGCCATTTGTCCAATGAGTTGGTTTGCCTTATTGCATCTATTTTCGATCTCGTCTCCTCATTTTCCATTTGATGATATTTTACTTCCAAGGTACTTGAAACTCTTTACTTGTTTCAAGGGATGTTCATTTAGGTGAATCGTTGTAGCTTTTTCTTCTTTAGTTACAGTCATTACCTCTGTTTTGCTTGTGCTATTTTTCATGTTATGTTCCCTGCACATTTCATTTGGACAATTCATGTGGTCTTGTAATTCAGCTTCTGATTTTGCTAGTAGTGCTTGGTCGTCCGCAAACAGTTCTCTAATGGTTAGATTTGCAGATGGTTCTTCTTCCGTGTTCTCGTCATGCGGTGTTCTTGCGGTCTCCCTTTGGCTGGTTTCTTTACATATGTTGTATATGTTATGTACAAGAGAGGAGACAGGACACAACCATGTCGTACTCCAGATCTTATGGTGAAGTGTTCTGAGTATCCTCCAGTTGCTCTCACTATGCATTTACTGTTGTTGTATAAGCTTCTACATAGGTTTGTTAGATGTGTACTTACTCCATATTGTTTAAGGATTTCCCACAGCTTGTTTCTATCTACTCTATCAAACGCCTTTTCTTGGTCGACAAAGGCTAAATAGAGTGTTTCATTGAATTCGATTGATTTTTCTATATGTTGCCTAAGAGCAAAAATGGCATCTGTGCATCCTTTGTTTTTCCTAAATCCAAGTTGTGTTTCGCTTAGCTGGGGTTCTATAGTAGTTCATAATCTTTTCTCAAGATTTTTGCTAAATATTTTCCCAGTACGACTTAACAGTGAAATGCCTCTGTATTGTGTGCAGTCTCTCTTGCTACCTTTGTTTTTTTCCCTGCAAATTGGGATAATTATGACGTTTCCCCAGTCTCGCGGTATCTGTTGTTTGCCTGGTTCTAGTTCTTCGGTGGCATCTGTATCGGTTTCTTGAATTCCTGTGACATCTGATGGGATGTTAAGAAGTTGTTCGAAGTTCTGTTTCCATCTTATTAGGGTTTGTTTTTGTTCACTTATTGGTTCTCCATTTTCGCTGTTAATTATTTCAGTTGGGTCAAAGGATTCTCCTCTGGTTCTCATTGCTCTTATCTTTTTGTAGAAGTTTCTAGTTGCCTACTTGTAGTTTTTATTTAAGGTTTCTCCATACTCCTCCCAGTCTTTTTTGTTTTTCCCTCTTTACTATTCTATTCGCATGTCTTCTCGCTATTCTATATTCTATGTAATCGCATTCTTGTTCGCTCTTTAACCACTTTTTATATTTTTCCCTTTTGTCTTTTACAGCTTTCTTATCTTCTGCGTTCCACCAACTTGTTATTTTCTGTATCCGCGTTTTGCGTTTTTTCGCGGTTCCACGTGTTATTTTTGCAGTATTTGAAATGTTTGATTTGAAAATCTCCCATTCTTCTTCCACTGTCTTTCTTTCTATAGGTAATTTTACAAAGATTTCAGTTAGTTCTTTCTCATAATTTTCCCTCACTGCCTCGTCTTTGTGTTGTTTTTTTAAGTTTACTGATTCGCATGGCATGTATGTTCCTGGTCTTTGCTTTCTTCTACTGATGGTTCTTATTGTGGCAACGACTGCTTTGTGGTCTGTGTTTATACTTAAGTTGGGCACCGCCCTTGCATCTAATATATTTCTCTTTCTGTTATTTCTTGTTACTATCAAATCAATTTGACTTTTAGTATCTAGATCGTTCCATTTTTACCAGGTATATATTTGTGAGTCTTCGTGTTTATAGAATGTGTTTGTTATATAGAGGTCGTGTTGGCTGCATGACTCTATCAGTCTATCAGTCTACTTCCGTTATCATTTCTTCCATTATGTTGGTCTCCAAATGCTCCAAGATGTTTTTCTATGCCCGCTCTGGTGTGGCCTAGTCTTGCATTGGCATTGAAGTCTCCCATAACTATGATGTTGTCCTGCTTGTCTATTTTATTTAGCACGTCATGGATGTCTTCGTAGAATTCCTCGCATTCTTGCTCATTATTGTTTGTATTACATGGTGCGTATATTTGTACATATGTTGTAATTGTTTGTTCTTTTATTCTCACTGTTATGATTCTTTCTGATATATATTTTATTTCTAGTATTCCTCTTGCTAGCCGTGGTTCAATGACTATTCCCACACCGTGTCTTGCCCTTTCTTGCTGTTCCACTCCAGAGTAGACAAACGTGTAACTGTGGTGGATCTCCTTGCATCCTTCCCCTTTTATTCTGGTGTCCGCTATCCCCATCAGTCCAACGAATGCCGACAAATATCTGTAAATGTATTTCTCGCGCTGTGATTCAATGACAGTGTTACTGTCGTCTGCTGACAAGAAAACAGAGGTCACGGGCAGAGGGGGTGAGTGAGTGAGTGAGTCTTCCTCTTCTTCTGCGTTCATCCGGAATTTTTTTTCGGATGTGACTGCGTTGTGCCTGTTTACAGCAGAGCTGCGTTCTTGCGCCGTCAGGCCGACACATCCGACTTCTGCGGGCATTGGTTGACCGGGTTAACCTTCCCGGGGAGTGAGTGAGTGAGTGAGTGAGTGAGTGAGTGATTGTGTGTGTGTGTGGAGGGGAAAAAAGAGGGGGGGGGGTGCAGAGATTAATCATCTTGTGGGGATCTTCATTATACTTCTGTATAAACAACAGTGTCTGGCTCATGATCATATTATAGGTTATAACACTGTCGTTTTATGATTCAAACTATACGTCCTTACGTTGTCCTCTTATGAATCAAACTATGCGTCATCACATTGTCATTTTATGAGTCACACTATACGTCCTCTCATTGACAATTCATTATTCAAACTGTACGTCCTAACATTGCTATATTATGACTGAAACTAAACGTCCTCTTATTGTCATGTTATGATTCAAACTATACATTTTCACATTGTCACTTCAGGATTCAAACTATGCAACATCACAGTCATTTTATGATTCAAAATTTCGTCCTCGCTTTTTGTAGTTTGCGGTTCTACTATGAATCAGAGTCATCGGATCTTATTTGCGTCCCTGCGTGTGATTGGAGGTAGGGGTTGGGGTGGGGTGGTGGTAGAAGACGGGTATCACCCTCTCTCAGTCCATTATCCTCCCTTCTCTTTCTCTTACTCGGCAAACGAATATGTTGTCATGATTGTTCATGTGCCAGCAACAACGATATTTTAATAATTTAATTTGAAAGTTCATGAGTTTTGCAGCGTCATGGTTTTGCAAAGTTTGTCATGATTAGACCAACTCAATCTAAATTCTGGAAATAAATGGGGGTGTCTAGTTGGTCATGCGTCGAAGTACACTTGTTTCTGCAGCTAGGCGCTGTCGTCATTTGGAGGTGACAGGTTCGAATCCCGATCGGTAACTATAGCTTTCAATTGTTATGTTGTCTAGTGGGTCCTCTAGTCTCTACTTCCTTCTTTTCACTTCTATGAGCGCCAAATAATTATTTGTTTATTTATGAACAATCTAAATTCTGCAAGCACAAACGATGGGTGGCCAGGGAGCCGGGAGAGGGGGGGGAGAGAAAGAAAGGAGAGAGAGGAAAGGAAGGAGAGAGAGAGAGAGGAAAGGAAGGAGATAGAGGAGAGGAGAGAGACAGAGACACACACACACCCCGAGAGGTAAGACACTACATGGTGGTATAACTGGGACATGGTGCCTTGGTCGCATTTTCTTCACCAAATGGCTTGCAATGGGTAATGGGGTCAGTAACACTTCGGCCAGCCCTCACCAAAAAAACATGTTCTGGTACTTTATTCATGTGGTTGGATCGACCTTGATCACGAAACAAATCCTGTTTCAGGGGAAATTTGAAACTAGTACCCTCCAGGTCAGAAACTACGCTACAGCCGCCCTGCATGAACATCTCTCTCTCTCTCTCTCTCTCTCTCTCTCTCTCTCTCTCTCTCTCTCTCTCTCTCTCTCTCTCTATCTCTCTCTCTCTCCCTACCTCTCCCCCCCCCTCCCTCTCTATAGTTGAGCATCCTCTATTTGCTTCTTTCTTCTTAGTTCCTCTTTTGATGGGAGTGAGTCACAACTATTTATGCGCTTCAAAGGTCAGTGTATCCGATATCGCCACGCATTTGTGCAAGGCGTGCTTCCTCCATTCAGATTCCGTCCAAGGTTAACGGGTTTTATTTCCTAAAAATTTTGCCAGTGCGGCGGTTTACGGTCTACTTCGCGATGTCAACTTCCTTGGGATTTTAATGTCTACAACTTTCACACGAGACCTGCCTATTTCGCCCTTGTCCGAGAAGGCTAGGTATCGAATCTCACTCTCCAAGAGATGTAATGCGGTTACGAAATAACATCTCCACTGGGATTGTCTTGCCGTCTCCAAGCTAAGAAATCGAGGGGTGTGCAAGACCGGTACTGAAATTTCAGATGTGCGGTGATATGGAGACAGTGGAAGGGGTACCATGGTCGGACAGAAAACGAATGAGACAGCCCTTCTAGAAACATGAATACCGTACATGGCTGGAGGGGTTAGATTATACAGATACGATTTTGTTTGGGCGCGCTGTGAGGAAAAGCGAACTTGAGGACTTTGTGGCAAAAAGCGAACTTGATGGGAGGAGAGTCAGGGGAGGACAGGGGGATGGGTATCTGGATGGCCTGAAAACATGGCATGGTTGGGACATGAACACAGAACTGATTCTAGACTTGGGTGCTTGCGTGAGATGGCGAACTACAACAGCCCATGCTTATCGGCAAGGGATATACATACAACCATCCACCCACACAACGCAGACCTATAGAGTGTGTTCTATAACGCACACGAGAGAGAGAGAGAGAGAGAGAGAGAGAGAGAGAGCAGAGAGAGAGAGAGAGAGAGAGAGAGAGAGAGAGAGAGAGAGAGAGAGCAGAGTGATCAGGTAGAGAGTTGCAACAAAAATACCCCACTTCACTGAAGCTTATCGATGATTACAACTTCTAACCAAACATAAACAACCAACAATTCCATTGTGCAGCTACAGCAGACACTCACATACACACGGCAGCGCGATAATAAGTCGTAGGCATACACACACACACTCACACAGACGGTTAGCAGACTGGCCTAGAGTTGTGTGGCGGCATGCTCTACTCTACATGCCGGAATTGATTTCTGGATTTCATGATCTGCTCTCGAGCAGTCAATAGCTGCAGCACGGCAATAACACGAGAATGTCGTCGAGTAAGTGTAAGGGATAGAGACAAGATGGGTGCATTTCCACCAGCTAACAGCCGTTAAATCCAGAATGTGATTAACATTGGCTTTATTGGAAGATAATTCTGGAAGGCTGATGATTTTCTTATGTATAGTGTAGGATTGGGCCCATTCTCTCTGTTGTGGAGTTTTAATGTATCTATTCATGTTTATTATTCATGAATATATACCCCCCCCCCCCCCAAAAAAAAAGAGATAAACAGCTTTCTTTGGTCATGTGATGAGAAGATAGGCACTGGAGAACATCGTGCGACTAGAAAGTTAGAGGGGAAGAGAGGAAGAGGCCGACCAAGAGAAATTATGCTGGATAGATTGAGACGGTATGAACGCCTACGCCAGCTGGCATAGCACTTGATGATGATGATGATGATGATGATGATAATAATGATGATGATTCATGTTTACGAATCTTTACCAGTCCTATCTTGCCAGTGAAGGTTGACAGTAATGAAGCTACAATCGTCTTCACTTTGAGCACTGGCTGTATACAGCAGGCGCGTTGGTGTAACGGTCAAGACATTAGGCTGCTGAAAATGGCATGGGCGCGGTCGGACTAGGCGTTCCATGCTAGCTCTCGTCTACCATTTCTTCCGTGCACACACGCTTACAAAACATTCCTAACATTCCAAATGCCCACAGCAAGTCCCTGTTACATACAGGTCTTGGTTTCCGTGGTTTGTCGTTCTACATTCTGCCAGCCCGGGTTCAGACCATATCTTGATGCTCTCTGTCTGTTTACGTCTTAAACGTCCTTTAAATCTGTGGCCGTCAATTCTTCCACTTTATTAGCTGGTTTTGAACTGAAACGTAGTCCATACACGTGCTACCATTACTAGTAGTTGCCTCTACTGGGGAGTTGCCGGTGGATTAGCTTTCCCTACTAACAGTGTATATTTATAGTAACAGTGTATTATATTGTCTGATCTAGAGATCCTATTTCAAGATGTAGATGATCAATGGGAAATGCTGAAGAATTCAATCAGTTGTGCAGCAGAAAAAACTATTCCAAAAGTAAAGAAAGTTGGCCGTAAGACATGGATGACTGAAGAAATTTTACAACTAATGGAAACAAGAAGACAGAACAAAAATAATCCTGCCAAATATGAAGAAATTCACAGAAAAGTCAGAACCTTATGTAAGGAGGCTAAAGAAACATGGCTTGAGAAAAATTGCAGAGAAATTGAAAAACAACACAACAGTAAAAATGCGAAACTAATGCACAAAAGAATTCAGGAGATTACTAATCAAAGAACACGTACATCAGCAGGCTGCCTAAAGACAAAAGATGGAAGAGTCATAATAGAAAAAGATCAGATTTTACATGTATGGTCAGATTACGTGAAAAACCTTTATGACGATAGCAGAGACGAACAATATATTGTTCAAAATAACAATGAAGGGCCAGCAATTTTGAAGATGGAGGTTCAGAATGCTCTTAATCATATGAAATCTGGCAAAACCCCCGGTCCAGACAGCGTCACAACAGAAATGATTAATGCTTTAGAAGAATATGGAATAGATAAAGTTACCAGTCTGCTTAATACAATATATGATACTGGAAATATACCTCATGAGTTATGTAATTCTGTATTTATTGCAATCCCAAAGAAATCAGGAGCCTTGGAATGTGATCAACATCGAACAATTAGTATAATGAGTCACATCACGAAGATTTTGCTAAGAATTATCATGCAAAGAGTTAGGAGGAAAATACAACCTGAAATAGGAGAAGAACAATGTGGGTTTGTGGAAGGCAAGGGTACAGTAAATGCTGTGTATATACTGAGAAACATAATCGAACGTTCTATAGAAGTAAACAAAGATCTACACCTTTGCTTCATTGACTACACAAAGGCTTTTGATAAAGTGAGACATGTCAACATGATAAGGATGCTTGAAGATCTACAAATTGATGGGAAAGACCTTAGACTTGTAAAAAACATATATTGGAAACAACAAGCTGCCATAAGAGTTGATAATGAAGTAAGCCAATATCAGCCTATTAAGAGAGGTGTGAGACAGGGATGTGTAATGTCTCCAGATCTGTTTTCCCTGTACAGTGAAAATATTTTCAGAAATATTGAAAATATGGAAGGAATCAACATTGGGGGACGATGCATCAATAACATTAGATATGCAGATGATACAGTCTTGATTGCAGACAATGAACAGGACCTGCAAAATTTAGTAGATGCGGTTGTTACACACAGTGAACAACTAGGGTTAGAATTAAATTGTAAAAAGACACAGATTATGGTCGTCACTAAGAAGAACGAAATACCACAGTGTAATATACAAGTAAATGGGAATATTCTTCAACAAGTGAATAGGTACAATTACCTCGGAACAGTAATAACATCTGATGGGAGATGCCTTGAAGAGATTAGAACAAGAATCGCCATGGCAAAAGTAGCCTTTAGCAAGATGAAAAACATACTGACCAATAAAAAGATGTCAATTGAAACGAGAAAAAGAGTGTTGAGATGCTACATAGAACCTGTACTTTTATATGGATGTGAAGCTTGGACAATGAGCAGCCAGGCTGAAAAACATCTGATGGCTGTAGAAATGTGGTTTCTGAGGAAAATGCAAAGAATACCATGGACAGCCAGAAAGACCAATGAACAAGTCCTTCAAGAAACAAATGAAGATCGTAAACTGATCAGAGACATTAGACGTAGACAGTCACAATTTTTTGGGCATGTTATGAGAAGAAATGATTTGGAGAACTTGGTGACAACTGGTAAGATCGAGGGGAACAGACCAAGGGGAAGACCTAGAAACAAGTATCTGGATGGCTTGGCCTTGTGGCATGGTCGAGACAGAAACACGGAACTGATCCACGACTCTGTTGATCGAGTGAGATGGCAGAACATGACCGCCCACGCTTACCGGCATGGCACATGATGGATGGATGGATGGACTAACAGTGTCCCCCGCCATCAGGCGAACCCACTTTGACTTCTGAGGTACTTATAATTTGCGCACCGAAATCAAGGACGTTAAGTCAGCATTCCAGTCCAACAAAACAGTGTAGGGACTGAACTGTTAAACCACCATCAGCTGTCAAAAACTGTCACTTACTGCCAATATAGTACCTTGCGGTGTATGGCAGGAAAGGGGGGGGGGGGGCCTTGAGCCTGAGGAATTAAGGCCGCCTGGTTTGTGTGTGCAGTCGCGGCGAACTGTGCAGGTTAGAGCTTTCTTTTTTCCCCAAACAGAAAAACTCCACGCCTTACCGATGATTCGAACCCGGGTCTCCCGAAGGAGAATCCGACATTCTAGCCACTCGGCCAACCGCTTCTCTAGTAAGTTTAATTGAATCAGTGCCGACGAAAGTTAATATATCGCCACACGTGACCTCCCATTTGGACAGAAGGACGATATATCGTGGGCCCATCCCCCGGCTCATCGTGTTATTTGTTTTGTTTCGTGGCATCTTCCGCAATTGCAGTGTTCAGTGAACGGAAATTTACATGATAATACTTGTTCATTTGATTGTGTACAATGTTTGGTCTAAGTCTACGTTTTGTGTGGCACTGAATCAGTTAAGAGCGAACGCTTTTATGCTTTCGGCCATGCTAATCTCCAGCGCTTCCATTCATTATAGTTTTCGGTATAGTGGTATATCGTCTGATATGGACAAATTATTTTGCATGTCCTTTGTATTTGTTTCAATAGCAACACTCTGCATATCGAGTTGTTCTATAGCAAAGTTATTAGTCTTTCTGTCCACTCCAGAAACACGTCCTACGCTTCTGAATTCCTATTAGCCAAGGTCCATGTTTCCAGTTCATACAGCAATATCCAACCGGTGCTCCAGGTAAAGACTACTGTCCGGAATGAGAGGCTTGGAAGTTGGAACTGGCACGGCCAGACACGAGAGGCGCGTCAGGAGAATGAGGGACCTCGTCAAACAACACAGAACTAGCAAGGCCAGACACTAGAGCAGTGGTTCTCAACCTTTTCTGGCCCGTGACCCCCTTCACCATATTTTCAGAACGCCATTCCCTCCTTCCTATCAAAAATTTGGCCCGTGCACCCCTTCATAACGTCATGCCCCCCCCCCCCCTTTCATATTTCCTATCTAAAAATCCCCCCATCCCTACACAGTATACGTAAAAATGGCAGGTAAATTTAATAGCATATACTAAAACAAGTCTAGACATCCACATAAAACATGATGTGTGGGTCTACTTACTTTATAAAATGAATTTTAGAAGGATGAGACGTACATAACTGTAAAGTATGAAGGGAAAAACAATATAAGTAATCGGTTCTTGTATTAACACGATCTTGAAATGGTCTTCATTCCCCCCCCCCCCCGGAAACCCTAAAATTCCCCCCTGGGGGGGGGGGGATTCCCCACCGGTTGAGAACCACTGCACTAGAGGCACGTCGGGAGAATGAGGGACCTCGTCAACCAACACAGAACTGGCACGGCGCAACACGAGATGCACATCGGGAGAATGAGGGACCTCGTCAACCAACACAGAACTGGCACGGCCAGACACAAGAGGAACATACGGAGAATAAGGGACCCTCGTCACCCAACACAGAACTGGCACGGCCAGACACGAGAGGAACATACGGAGAATAAGGGACCCTCGTCAACCAACACAGAACTGGCACGACCAGACACGAGAGGCACGTCGGGGGAATGAGGGACCTCGTCAACCAACACAGAACTGGCACGGCCAGACAAGAGACAACCAACCAACCAACCAACCAACCAACCAACCAACCAACCAACAACAATGTAATTGTGAACAGATATAAATGTCAAGAAAAGATCGTGATGGAGACAGGCGTACTGGGGAAGAGGAAGACCACCTCATACATCGACTCACAATCTGATCATGTACACATTAAAGCAACAAAGGCATGACTTCTGGCTTGTGACTGCATGTCCTTTGCAGGACTCCAAACCCATGTGATTTTCCATACAATTTTACGTTCAGTAGTTTGCCATTACAATCTGAACGAGAAGTCAACGTTGAAGTCCACGCTGACAATTGTATAAAACGATCCCGCGACCTTGACATCAGCGTACCGGAAGTTTAGTAATTTTGAGAGATGGGGGGGGGGGGGGCGGGAAAGAAAGGTTCATAATGCACCACGTGCATGACATCCGCACTGGCGATAGCAAGGAGGCAGTCTAGACAGTGCAACACTATCAGCCACAAATATGTCTCTTTAAGTTCTCTTAGGTGGAACGGATACACAACAGGAGCAAAACACTTGGAAGTCATGACGCATGTGAGCACGCCCCCTAGAATATAAAGAAGATAAAGAGGTCGAAACATTAGTAGAAGGGAAACACTTGTTACGACCAGAAAGCTTCTGTTGTACTTGCTTCTCGGTGGAGTTTATATTGGAACTCCCTGCAGGACGGGAATTTAAAAAAACAAACATAATATACCTCAGATTCCAGGTCGAGCAAACCTAAAATTGGTACAGGAAATGTTTAGTTAGTTAGTTAGTCGACAAATCATCCTCACTGCACATCGAACCATTCAGTCCATAGGTGCTCGGATCCCCTCCTCAGCAAATCCCTAAGCGTGTAGCGGCTCACGACACCAGTTCTGTGTTGGTTTATTTTTCTATTTTGGCTTCCCGCGTAGTGTTCTTGTTTGTCCATACCTCTTTTACGTAACTTGCTGTTCTCGCAGCCTGACGATGGTTGTAGATTCACAGTCAACGCTTGGTTCTCGTAAACGACTTACTTCTCATGTTTACAACATTCATCTGACAATGTATTTTCCTATGTGAATGTATCATACACTATTGATGAATGAAAGATGAGTGATTGGAAGGACCGAATGTAAGATGGGCCTGCGTGCCCAATTTCTAACCCTTTTAAATAAAGTTGAACTGAACTGAATTGAATTGAATTGAATCATAGAGCATTCGGAATGTCTGCCTGGTCCATGGTTCATCCGCCTTCCTCAGTAGAACTACCTGCAAGCCTGGAAATATTTACGGAAGTAAAGGCAGCCGGCATGATACAGATACATGACCCATCGAGAGCTGATTGGTCTATAAAAATAGGGCAAGCATCATAAATCCAATACGCCTCAATGCGTGAAAATGGCCCTATACTTTTGTTTTACTGGTTACATGACCGAATCATCTGACTCCTGTCATTCAATTCAATTTACAGCTGCCATTATACCCACTTACTTCCTCGTGTTATCATCTCTGATCTGATCTCTTCTCGCCATATTGAATATTCTTCGCAGGTTTTTTTTTACCTCTGTAGTTACAATCCTCCTAGCTCCTGAAATCAATGTTCAGTTCTGGAACTGGTAGCACTATGTTGGTAGTAAAATTCTGTTGCGCAATGCTATTGGTGTTTGTAAACAACTACTGTTTTTTCTGTAGTATTTGTGACATACAGTCCACGGACTGGTTTGTCTTCCTGCATCTATGACTTAACATTCCTTTCATAAGAAATTCTTCTTCCTCCTCGCTCAATGAGATCTCCAAGTTAATGTTTCCAATAAAAGCAGAAGCTAATTCCTCGTTCATGACACTGTCGTGCAATTTCTGGTGGAATGAAGCTGACTGACGACCTGTTTACGTGCACTGTCGGTTGGGCATTAATGCAGAATGTGCCTGGCCGTCATGTGGGATATTGCAGAGGCGTGCGTAACCAACTAGCTAGATCTATGAACATACAACTCGTCAACATCTTCCGAAGGAGACCCAGCACACATGGGCACGCCTTGCATGCTGTGATCGAACCAAAGACGTCCGTAACCAACTGGCCACTCATCTCATCTGGTCCCTCTTATACCCTGAGGTGCCGAGGTGAAGCATAAACAGCGGGACGGTGCCCGTCTTAGGGCTTCATATATGCAGATTCCGATGGACTCTGTCATACCCTCTGTCCATCGTTTACATAGATAGTCGGCCTCTTCTTCTGGTTCCGTTTGATCTGTACATCATTGCTGGCCACAAGAACTATAAATATCCACATTCTCCAGTAGTACTATAAATATCCACATTCTCCATCGGTTCAGTAGTACTATAAATATCCACATTCTCCAGTAGTACTATAAATATCCACATTCTCCATCGGTTCTATACATACCCACATTCTTCAGTAGTACTATAAATATCCATATTCTCCCGTAGTACTATACATATCCACATTCTCCATCGGTACTGTAAGTAACCACATACTTCAGTAGTACTATAAATATCCACAGTCTCCATCGGTACTATAAATATCCATTCTCCATCGGTACTATAAATAGCAACATTCTCCAGTATTACTATAAATATTCACATTCTCCGGTAATACTATAAATATCCACGTTCTCCAGTAGTACTATAAATATCCACATTCTCCGGTACAACTATAAATATCCACATTCTCCGGTACAGCTATAAATATCCACAATCTCTAGTAGTACTATACATATCCACATTCTCTTCTGGAGAAGACGGGTGACAGACGGGCATGTCCAGAGTGAGGTCGGTGCTGAATGACGATATGAAACAATTCAACTGTTCACGATCTACAGCAGCTTTGCTTACTGACATAAGATGCATATGCCATTAGATAAAGTGTTGTCTTAAGTGTTAGCATCAAGAGATATTCTGCCCTTGAAAGGTTGTTTCGCCCCTCATCTGTTAATTAACAGTTTCTGTTTGTACAAGTGGCAGGCCTAATTGCTTGCAGGAAACAGTGTTATTTCAACCCCTTCCTGGCGCATCTCCTGCAACGTACAAATTGCCCTTAAAGTGTCTACGCTTTAGACACGTATCTGGTGTAGACATATTGAAGTACACAATAAACAGAACCCAGAACTGTCTACAGGGAGAATAAAAAGGTGTTCGATTTTACCAAGCCACAGCTGGCTGGTTCATTTAACAGAGATGGTTTGCAATTATAACTGGCCATATATCATGGGCTATTTAATACTAATGTTTATTTCCGTGTATTATTATTATTATTATTATTATTATTATTATTATTATTATTATGTAGTTGTTCTACTTCTTCATATTCTGCCTCCTCCTCTTCATGTCACTAAGCACCCGGGAAGGTTAACCCGGTCAACAAATGCCCGCAGAAGTCGGATGTGTCGGTCTAACGGCGCAAGACCGCAGCACTGCTGTAAACAGGCGCAAAGCAATCACGTCCGGAAAAAAAACTCTCCGGATGAACGCAGAAGAAGAAATGTCACTAAACGACTATGCAATATAGACTGATGTACGTCGTAAGAGAGGAATAAGTAGAATTGGCGTAGGACTGGCTACGTCGTCATGTAGAAAACGTTTACTGCAAAACCAAACCAATCATAAACTCTGTCTACCTGCTCGTCTAGAGAACTTTTACTGCAAAACCAAACCAATCATAAACTCTGGCTACCTTGTCGTCTAGAGAACTTTTACTGCAAAACCAAACCAATCATAAACTCTGGCTACCTTGTCGTCTAGAGAACTTTTACTGCAAAACCAAACCAATCATAAACTCTGGCTACCTTGTCGTCTAGAGAACTTTTACTGCAAAACCAAACCAATCATAAACTCTGGCTACCTTGTCGTCTAGAGAACTTTTACTGCAAAACCAAACCAATCATAAACTCTGGCTACCTTGTCGTCTAGAGAACTTTTACTGTAAAACCAAACCAATCATAAACTCTGGCTACCTCGTGGTCTAGAGAACTTTTACAGTAAAACCAAACCAATCAAACTTTGGCTACCTCGCCGGGTAGAGAACTTTTACTGCAAAACCAAACCAATCATAAACTCTGGCTACCTGGTCGTCTAGAGAACTTTTACTGCAATACCAAACCATTCATAAACTCTGGCTACCTCGTCGTCTAGAGAACTTTTACTGCAAAACCAAACCAATCATAAACTCTGGCTACCTCGTGGTCTAGAGAACTTTTACTACAAAACCAAACCAATCATAAACTCTGGCTACCTCGTGGTCTAGAGAACTTTTACTACAAAACCAAACCAATCATAAACTCTGGCTACCTTGTCGTCTAGAGAACTTTTACTGCAAAAAAAACCAATCATAAACTCTGGCTACCTCGTCGGGTAGAAAAGTTTTACTGCAAAACCAAACCAATCATAAACTCTGGCTACCTCGTCGGGTAGAAAACTTTTACTGCAAAACCAAACCAATCATAAACGCTGGCTACCTGGTCGTCTAGAGAACTTTTACTGCAAAACCAAACCAATCATAAACTCTGGCTACCTCGTGGTCTAGAGAACTTTTACTGCAAAACCAAATCAATCATAAACTCTGGCTACCTTGGCGTCTAGAGAACTTTTACTGCAAAACCAAACCAATCATAAACTCTGGCTACCTCGTGGTCTAGAGAACTTTTACTGCAAAACCAAATCAATCATAAACTCTGGCAACCTTGTCGTCTAGAGAACTTTTACTGCAAAACCAAACCAATCATAAACTCTGGCTGCCTTGTCGTCTATAGAACTTTTACCGCAAAACCAAACCAATCATAAACTCTGGCTACCTCGTTGTGTAGAGAACTTTTACTACAAAACTAAACCAATCATAAACTCTGGCTACCTTGTTGTGTAGAGAACTTTTACCGCAAAACCAAACCAATCATAAACTCTGGCTACCTTGTTGTGTAGAGAACTTTAACCGCAAAACCAAACCAGTCATAAACGAGTCACTAATGGGCCTGACGTAAGTTGGTTGAGAGCCTATGTGCCATTGAGAGATGAAATACAGAACCGGTGTAATCCGCTACCTCGACATCAGCACACCAGAAGGTTACGAGCAAGAGGTCTTATCCATTCGGCCACGCTAACCTCCGTCTAACACAGTCTAGACTGATGACAAAGCTGTCCACCAGCCTCCAGTAATCATCTGGTACAGCGTCATAGCACAGGGTGTTATCGGTAATCATTACTGTGACTCATTGTCAGCCCTCACCCTAGTGACGGAGGCATGTGTAACGCTGGGTATCTGGATTTCCCGAATGTTTCATTAAGTGGTCGAGGTAATGCAGCGGTTACAACACTCGCCAGCTGCTGTTGTTCGTCAATCACATGAGATCAGGACCACTATACTATTCCAGTCGATATGAATGTAATAGGATAAGTCTTAACTGATTGAGTGTCATGGGATGATTAATCGTTTCAAGCGACTGAAATGGGCTGATATAAAGTAGTTTTGGGAATTTTCTGTTAATTTGATATATAATACAACATGCCTGCTATTATATTAACGTTTTAAGTCATAACCATGACACACCCCGACTTCCCATTTTTTCCGACATCCATTTTTGTTTGATCCAAGCGTAATTTTTGTTTGGTATGAATTTGTTAAAGGCTGAGAGGTCACTGTTTGGGGCCTTCACCTACATGCGTTCACTTTCTATTGAACCTTTTTCTTCCTGTTTTCCTGGATTTATAATTTTTTTTTAAACTCCTAACTATTGCCACTTATAATGCCGTAGTTTTTAAATTATGGAAATAATTAACTCTTACTTCTGAACAGTAAATGAAAACTCACAACAATCCTGCACCATACCCTCGCACCAACTGAAGTTTTTTTTTAAGGGTCAAAGGTTTAAAAGACAAGAAGATCGACTTCATTGCACCTGGTTTATCCCAAATGGTTCGGTCTCTTTCAGCATGGCAGCCTGCCGAAAGCGTCGCACAAAGCACGAACTCTGTAGCTCCAGCAAAGATCCCCAGGAGTCTCCCAAGTAAATTGCACTGGAAACCAAATGACGTAGGCTGAAAACGAAAACCCACAACCAACGCAACTCCACATAAAATGGGCACCACATATTTATGTGAGCACAGTCAAAGTGGCCAGAGTATCAGATAGCAGTAGCCTTCAGTGACACTGGGTCACGGGACGACGGACCCAACAGGGTAACCCCAAGATAGTTTACATGGGGGTTTGTTATCACTTATTGAGAGGGCGTTTTGACAGATGCATTTTTATCACCTGATTGGCTATCTCTATTAACAAATAGTGAGTTTCCGTGGCGAAGTGGTTACACTGGCTGGCTCGCGCTCCGAAGGTCGTGGGTTCAATTTCGGGCAACGTCATTCGGTTAACGGGTGAAATTTTATTGGAGACTCCTGGGGGTCGTCGATAGAGCTACGGAGTTCGTACTTTGTGCAAAACTGTCTGCAGGCCGCCCTGCGTGAAAAGACCGAGCTCTATTGGAAAAAATGGGGTTGATTCTTTTGCCATATAAACCCTTTTAATTTAACAAATGTGTACTTCAAACAAAATGACGATACCAGGCATCTGAAAACATTTTCTGGGATTTGTATGGTAAGGAAAGACGGCGAGAAAGGGAACACTCCATACCACTACAATGTATAGTGACCTTGAATTAAATGGCCTAACACTTCATACCACAAAAGCCAATGAATTACCATCATCATCCTCCACTTTTGCCGTCAAGCGTCGTTATTTACCGATGTGTTAAAAACGGGTTAACATAGTCCTATGGCAGATAAAGCCGGTGGAGGTTTCACATATTTTAGACCACGTTTTATGAGGTGGAGTGACCAGTCCCTTCTTCTTAGAAACATGAAAATTGTCTGGTGCCCCAATTTTATAAGGTTGGGTCGACTCCAGAGCCACACTGATCGAACACAATAATCATGTTTCTGCTGGGGATTGAACCCGCATTTTTTACAGACATGCGCACTAACCACCGCGGTCCTAACGATTTTATAGTTCTGCAGTTGCCAACGCGTAATCGCGCACATCTGGTGCGCACCAAGTCTGTGCGGGGAGGGGGAAATCCCGAAGCAGAAGCCTGCTATGAGTCTTCTGACGTGCTAGGACCATCACACTTTGTAGATCTGAATGCAACGAACGAACGAACAATCTTTATTTTCAAAGGATTAAGAATTGGGCACGCAGGCCCGTCTGACATTCTGCCCTTCTTCTCTAATTCCTCTCATACATTATTACATTCAACATCACTTATGAAGCTAATCTTAGACAATAAAAGAACAATAAGCATTAATACGCATTAAAAATAATAATACATGACTCACTGAGGCAATGTTTACCACGGGCATGATAAATACACAAGGAAGGTGTAACGTGCCATAAATATGGGATAGAAAAACACATGGCCAGGATTTCCCTCACTTAGCGGACGACGAACGCAGGCGTCGGACCATTGTCCGAACGCGCTCGTGGCATTATCAGCGTAGCTCCTTAGTGACTAAATTAACGCGACCGTTTTGGACAGATCAATATGAAAAATAAAAATAAAAAAACCTCCACCTCGTGGAGGTTCGAGAACATGACACCGGCAGGCAGGCAAGCGTGATAGTCACTGCACCACTGAAGATTCTCATCACGCAGTTGTAAAAGCATATAGTTTCTTGATAGTTCTGTAACTCCATTAGTACAGTGCAAACCGCTTAAGGCGATCTCGGATGTAGCAAATTTCTGTTGTGAAGAACAATATTCTATTGTACATTATAAATGCATTACTATATGCTTGAACTCTTTTACGGAATTTCTGATAAGAACAATTTCTTGGGTCATCCCAGGTCAGTTCGCCTTATCAGGTCTGCGCGGTATTAATAATAATAATAATAATAATAATAATAATAATAATAATAATAATATGAAAAAAGGGAAAAGAGTACACACGATGAATCAGTTACCAACTTGATGAAGGCCCTTGATGCACATGGGTCGTGGTATTTATACTTTATTGATTACAACTGCAACTAAGTGTACGGCCTCGTCCTGTTAATCGTTGAATGTTTTTATTTGTGTATTAGGCTTATTTACTTTCTCAAGCTCGTTATAAGCTATCTTTTTATTTTATTTTATGGATCTACATCAGTTGTTATGCCTTAATGTAGTTACTGTATTGTTTTACCCGTTATTATATGTTGAGTTTGGTGTATGTATTTGTTTCTTGATGAAGGCTAGTCGCCGCAACGTTCTGTGTTTTCGGTAATTGTGTTCTATAAAGCTGCATTACTTTGTGTTATTTTATATAGTTTATGTTACAGAGGGGCATGTCGTTCTATCGTGTGCATTCTGCTCAAAGCCACCCAGGGTACTGGGTTATCTGTCAATACAATCGTGAACCACAGGGTAGTGTCATAAAGAGGGCATGAGACAGGGGAAGGGAAGGAGAGGGGTGGGAGATATTGGAGAGAGGAAAGGAATGAGAGAATGTGAGGGGAGAGAGAGAGAGAGAGAGAGAGAGAGAGAGAGAGAGAGAGAGAGAGAGAGAGAGAAAGAGAGAGAGAGAGAGAGAGAGAGGGGGGGGGGAGGCTCGTTTGTGTGTGTTAAAACTAAGTGTGAATCTTCGACCAAAATCAAGAAGAGTCTATTATAATCGACTCCATCAACGGCAAGCCGTGCTAGGCTATTCTCGGTTCACCCAGACAGCCAGCAACATGAGAGCGTCTGGCCTGCAGATGTGTATCGCCTCACGTCGCTATCCAGCCCCACAGTAGCACAAAGGGAGTAACTCCGTTAAGCGTCTCCCATTCAATACATACATAGTTTCACGATCCGAAAGTCTTCACTGGTGCAATCTCCTAGAGACGGTTTACACCCAGCGTGATCAATTGGGGAACCCGTTGAGGCCACTAAGACATTTCATAAATAAACACACAGAGTATTGTTTGGCTCTCAAAGAAGTGAGAAGAAGAAGAAGGAAGTAAAGACTAAAGACGCACTAGACAACATAAAAATTGAAAGCTATAATTACCGACCGGGATTCGAACCTGTCACCTCCAAATCACGGCGGTGCCTCGCTGCAAGAACAAATGTACTTCGAAGCATGACGAACTAAACAGTGGGATTGGAGGAGTTGTGTAGGATTGGAGGGGGCTGTATGGGATTGGAGGGGGCTGTATGGGATTGGAGGGGCTGTATGGGATTGGAGGGATTATGGTGGACCCCACCCACCCCACCCCTCTTTTATACGATTAAACGCAAATAGAAAGATTTGTGAAAACAGAGGAAGACATCGTGAGAAGATTCTTGACAGTCTTGTGTCATGGCAGGGAAGGGGGTCAACACACGAATTGATCCATGTCGTCGGAGATCGCAATTTGCGGAGAAGAATTATCGTCCACGCCAGCCGGCAAAGCACTTGATGATGGTGGTGGTGATGGTGATGAAATACAGAGCCGTCGGAACGTGAACATGCACCCACTGAACCAGCACCCAGATAATGGATCAGAGACTGCTTGCTCGGTTTCCCTCAAAAATTTACACTGAACCGGTTTCAAAGAACATCAGCGACACCCCTCAAAATGTCTGAATATACGAACCAGGAAAACTAACGCACACCAACATACAGAAGGAGTGGATATTGAAATAAATAACTAACCACCCGGATTTAACTTAACCTATGTGATTACTGGAGAAAAGAAGAACGGATATCCAAAGAACAACATGTGTGATACCGCCATTCATGTGCCGTGCCGATAAGCGTGGGCGGTCATATTTCGCCATCTCACTAAATCACCAGAGTCGTGGAGCAGCTATGTATTCTTGTCTCGACCATACCACGTGGCCATGCCATGCAGGAATTTACTTCTCTGCCCTCCCCTTGCTCTCTTCCCCTCGATCTTGCCAGTTGTCAACCAAGTTGTCCAACTTATTTCTTCTCATAATGTGACTAAAATATTGTGACTGTCTACGTCTAATTTCTCTAATCAGTTTATGATTTTCATTTGTTTCTTGTAGGACTTGGTCATTGGTTTTTCTGTCTGTCCATGGCATTCTTTACATTTTCCTCAGAAACCACATTTCCAGAGCCATCAGATGTTTTTCACCTTGTCTGCTCATTCTCCACTTTTCACATCCATACAAAAGTACAGGTTCTTTGGAACACCTTAACACGTTTTCTCGGTGCAAATGACGTCTTTTTATTAGATACAGACATACATTGAATTAAAGAGAGCGGCACGAGATCGATATCTATGGAAGCGGCGCTAGATCGACATCTATGGAAGCGGCGATAAATCGACATCTATGGAAGCGGGACGAGACCGACATCTATGGAAGCGGCACGAGACCGACATCTATGGAAGCGGCACGAGACCGACATCTATGGAAGCGGCACGAGACCGACATCTATGGAAGCGGCACGAGACCGACATCTATGGAAGCGGTGCTAGATCGACATCTGTGGAAGCGGCATGCACGAGATCGACATCTATGGAAGCGGCAAGAGATCGACATCTATGGAAACCGCACGAGATCGACATCTATGGAAGCGGCACTAGATCGACATCTATGGAAGCGGCACGAGACCGACGTCTATGGAAGCGGCACGAGACCGACATCTACGGAAACTTCACGAACAGCCGACGAGCTGGATGGGGGTCGGTATGGTCGAATGGACTCTCGTTCTTAAAAATCAGGTGTGCTGGGGTAGCGGGGTTAATTAATACACAGATCAGTTGGAATAAAATGACTTCTCGTCCTTGAATTGGTGACGTAAATTGCAAGTACCCCTGAAGTCGAAATTAGTTTGCATGATGGCGAGGGACACTTGTAATAGGGAAAGCTAATTCACATGCAAAAAATCAGTCCAATGCACCAGAAGTAGTAGCAACAGGGCGTCTAGTTGGCCATGCTTAAAATTACACTTGTTCCGACAGCGAGCCGCTGTCGTCATTTGGAGGTGACAGGTTCGAATCCCAGTCAGTTACATGCTTTCACATTTTATGTTGCCTAGTGCGTCCTCTAATATCTATTTACTTCCTTCACCATCTATGAGCTGCAAGCAATACTATGTGTGTTTGCTTATAAAGGCAGAGTGTCTCTTTATAAATACAACAGCTACGGCCATAGAGTTGTATGGTCACTGCCAAGAAGGGAAGTGTAAAATTTACTTCTTTACAGATGTCTAGAAAACGAACACAGTCAAAGCCGCAACCGAGGTGGGGCATCTGGATTATGGCAGATAGAAATTACGAAAGATTCATGGGCACAAAGTCGCTGAACGATGAGGAGTCACTGGATGATGAGGGATGATATGATAGGTGATTTACAACTCCGAAACTGGCCAATGACCGGGATTGCGTTTTGTGATAGATAAGGAAAGTTTACATCAAAGGTGTCATTACGGACGGGGACAACATAAATGCATTCATAATTAGTTCTGTCCAGAGCCAATTCTCACCACTGTACACGGGACATGTCCACGGGTGTTCCAACCTGCTCTATAATAAATCCAATGAAGTGTCTGACTGATAAGTCTTCTCGTGCACTTGGTGTGCATAACCTTCGTAATCAGTGCTCAGAATAATCAACATCCCTATTCTCCGTCTTCTGCTTGCAGAGGTGCATGCATGGGTGCTTACCAAGCCCACCCATGTCTATCAACCAGTCACAACAAGAACCATAATATACAACATAACATACACCATAACATACAACATAACATAAGGCATAACATACAACATAACAACATGATCCGGTGTTTATATTTTCAGCAATCAAAGACAACTTATCACAAACATCAGAAAGAGGCAGTCGCCCATTTTTTGGCCACATTGTCAGAAACGAAAACCTGGAACATGCTGTAACAACTGGAGAGATCTGCAGAAAGACTACGACAGCAAGAGACAATTCTTAAGAGTGTTCTGTCAGAAACGTGTCAATACACAAACTGATATACATGCTGCTGGAGTTAGCAAGATGTAGAGAAGCATGATCGCCCATGTCAGTCAGCAAGGCACTTGATGATGATGATATTCAGCAATGGATTTTTCATAAGGAGTTTCCATCCGCTAAATAATCTAGGTATTTTTTTTTTGGTTACATGTTTTCCCATTGAAAAGGATTGTAAAGAAAATGTACCTGGTCTTCCAGATTGACGCAGCTTAAAATGGGTACCAGGGCAGGGCATGGGAAGTAGAAGCGGCCAGCATGGTACTGACCATATCATGCCTCGAGTGTCAATTGATCTAAACAATACACAGCTAGCACCATATACCTGAAATGCCTCATGGTGTGGAACAGGGTCCGTTACTTTTTTTTTAAAAACTGACATCTAAAGGGAATACAATGTTGCAGTGCTAAGTCTCACTGCTGGTGTAAGCTAGGAGTGGCTGAGAGGGGCTTTTTTATAAGGGATGAGAGGAAAGTGGACTCTTATTCAGAGAAATGCCATGCGGTGATCATTCTTTAGGAGTTTTTATTTTACCTTTCAAAGATAAATCTGCCTGGCCTTGCCAGAAAATGCTTCCCTCTTGCCATGGGATTGGAGTCTGCCGACGATGAAGTACCTAATGCCCTTGGAGGACACATAACCAACCTAGGCCTAACTCCAGTCTAGGAGCCCCCACCCAGATGAAAGGAGCCACCCGAAGATGCTGTAACCAGCCCAAGTGAAGACTGTCAGGTGACAAGGGAGGAGTCCAACAGCAACATAAATCAGGTGACCTCAGAACCACACAGGGACAACATTATTCCCACACACACTGATACTTTACAGACAGTACTCTCCTGCCATCTTTGTGATGATACCTTCCAGAAAGATCACTATCCTACCTATGTCTGAGAGACTGAGACAGTACCATTCCTAGACTTGACAATCGCTATCCAGACTGTCTTTGTGAAAATTAGCTACATTAAATGTTTCTTTTTTGTCTTCGTTGAAGAAGAGTTCTGTTGTTTCAGTGTTGTGTCAATGATATGTCTAGTGAGTCTTAGTCAAGTCTTCCATTGTCTCAGAAAAGATGATGGAGACCACGGTTTAGATGGAATAACATTAAGCCTTAGCAGGGTGTTTGGCTTCCTTTCCTGAAAAATAATAAGGCAGTGAGCCAAAATACTTGCAGGCTACGAGGAACGCTACTTCATTCTAGTTAAAAGATTGGCTACAACCTAATATGCCTCTCTGCAGAAGTGAAGTTTCAGTATTAATCTTGCATGCCCAGCTGGTTTGGAGAGGGGAAAGAGAGATCTGCAACACAATACTCGTAAATATGATATTTAGATATGGAGTCATGAGAAAAGTCTTTACACTAGCCACACTTCAATAGATGCAAGTCATTTTTAGGACTAGACAATATGGATGCCCATGCATCAGACTTAATGAGTTAAAACCCAGTCTGCTAGATGATTCACAATCAACCAATAAAATAGGATATTAGAACTGGGGACCATGATGTATAATGCTGGTACCCTAAATGACCGGCCACTAGTTGCTCAAAAATTGAAACACACTCAAAATGCAGTGCAAAAAACAAGCATGTGTTGTAAACTACTGTTTTTCACTCCAAGACATTATAGTTGTGCTAGTGGTCGGTTGCCTTAGCTTCCTCTTGTGTCAATCTACTTCAGGTTCTCTGTAAACTAGTTGCTTTATCTTCTTGTATCAATCTACTTCAAGTTCTCCTTAAACTAGTTGCTTTATCTTCTTCTTGTATCAATCTACTTCAGGTTCTCCATAAACTAGTTGCTTTATCTTCTTCTTGTATCAATCTACTTCAAGTTCTCCATAAACTAGTTGCTTTATCTTCTTCTTGTATCAATCTACTTCAAGTTCTCCATAAACTAGTTGCTTTATCTTCTTCTTGTATCAATCTACTTCAAGTTCTCCATAAATTAGTTGCTTTATCTTCTTCTTGTATCAATCTACTTCAAGTTCTCCATAAATTAGTTGCTTTATCTTCTTCTTGCATCAATCTACTTCAACTTCTCCATAAACTAGTTGCTTTATCTTCTTCTTGTATCAATCTACTTCAGGTTCTCCTGAAACTAGTTGCCTTATCTTCTTCTTGCATCAATCTACTTCAGGTTCTCCATAAACTAGTTGCTTTATCTTCTTCTTGTATCAATCTACTTCAGGTTCTCCATAAACTAGTTGCTTTATCTTCTTCTTGTATCAATCTACTTCAAGTTCTCCATAAACTAGTTGTTTTACCCTCTTCTTGTACTAATCTACTTCAGGCTCTCCATAAACTAGTTGCTTTATCTTCTTCTTGTACTAATCTATTTAAGGTTCTCCCTTAACTAGTTGCTTTAGCTTTCTCTTGTATCAATCTACTTCAGGTTTTGTAAACTAATTAATTTATCTTCTTGTATAAATCTACTTCATGTTCTTCATAAACTAATTGTTTTACCTTCTTCTTGTATCAATCTACATCAGATTCTCCTTTAAGCTAGTTGCTTTACCTCCCTCTTGTATCAATATCCTTCAGATTCTCCAAGTGCTTTAGCTTCCTGTTGTATCAATGTACTTCATGTTTTCTATAAACTATTTGTTTTAGCTTTCTCTTGTATCAATTTACTTCAGGTATTCTTTTTTTTTTAATGTCTCAAATTAACAGAATGTTAAAACAAGAAGGACAGAGCATTACAAAATGAACAACGATGCAACAGAGAAGTTAAAGCATGCCAAGCAGTAGACGTACTTACCTCTGTAGGTAACCTTCTCATAAATATCATCATCCTCGTCACTGATATTTCCAACATCTTCTCCTGGTATTCCCTGATAGAAGTTATCACCTCCAATATCGCTGGAAGCTATAGAACTGGTCTGGCTTTGGACTCTCTGAACCTTCCATTTTGGTGGTCCATCAACTTCTGGGTTCATTCTGTTGACCTGCTTCACAAAGTCTGAGACCTTCATGCCCTCTGTGAAGATTGACTGCTCTTTCTTCTTCCTGGCAATCACTGGAACGTCATCCTCAGCAACAGGCTTTGCCAGCTCCCTGGCTTTTTGCTGAAGAAGGATATGGTCATTTTCTGAGCTCAATCTGGGAATGACTTCTGTTGGGACGCCACGCTGGAAATCAAAGACCAGTCGCTCGAAACGCTCACTGCTGATTTTACGAGACAGCCGCTTTTCATCATTGTCAGAGTCCTTGTCCACTGACAGCTCCTCCTCGGCTAATTTTGAGCAATGTTCAGGTTGTTCTGGTTTGGTTTTCCTCAGTTTGACTTTAACAAATTCGGGTTGTTCTTTATCATTCTTTACATGTGAAGAAGACTGTTCAGAAAACACTCTTTCCACTTTGATTTCTCGGATTTTATTTCCAACATTGCTAGATGAGTTGCAGTCAGATGACTTAGCTACGATTGTTGCTATTTTGCTGGTTTCGGGAAGTTCATTATCTTTGTAAGAGGTAATATTAACTCCTGACTCCAGCCTTTCTATCTTGATTTCCCTAGCTACTAGTCTCTTGGTTCTCTGGACAGGTGGACTACTGTCCCTAGAATGAGGACTTTGGGATCTTAAAGGTTTGCCCATAGATGAAACATCTGTATCAAAAGTAGATTTTAACCTGTAATTATTGTGACCTGCTCCTACTAAACTTTTCTTCTCACTGCAGGCGTGTAACCTATTTTCTAGAGTCGAACTCCTAGGTTTTACATCAACTGAAACATCCGTCCCAGATGTTGTAATATGCATAACCGGAATCTCTAAACGTCCATCTTTATCTGTTGTCAAGTGGCTTCTAAAGTCTAAAGGACAAAATGTATCATCAGTTTTGGTATTAGAATGAGATGAACTAGTTGTAACTGTAGTGTGTGTAGATTTCGTCACTGATTTTGGTTCCCGCCTGCTGACACTGGCAAACTGTGGTGACGATCCTGCAGTTTTCATGCTGTTGTCTGATGTAGGGCTGTTTCTGCCTGAGCTTGTCGCAGACGGAGATTTGGAAGACGGTAGTGATGATGGAGAAAATGGCCTTGCTGTAGTTAATGCCAATGATGATTTTGTAACAGATCGCAAGTTTGACAATGGCAGTGAGGTTGGCGATGAGCTGCTGGATAATGAAACAGAAGCTAGCTTTCTTTGTGCAGAAGCTTGCAGTGATGAGGCAACCGATGACAGTGTGACATTAGATGAACACTTGACACCAGATGATGAAATTAAAACATCCTTCTGCTCTGAAAATGAAGCCGAGTTCTTCCTTTCTGTGAGCGGACTGAAAGTCTTCGCTGCAGAATTAGCTGAAGCACCAGTTTGGGTAGATTCACTAGCATCTCCCAATTTTCCCGGATCAAATTTAGCCTTCAGATCCTGAACACTTGCTGGTTTCAAGGGTGTGTGAATAGAAGCTCTAGTCAATCTTGATGAGGTTGCTGATGATGCTGAAGATGGTACAGTATTATTTGAGGCCATTTTGAATAATCTCGTCTCATTCACATCACTTTACTGACTGCGCAAGTAGTAGTGTTTTTTTTTTAATTTACAAATAACCGAGACAAAAACAAAACGCCAAGCAGTCTATCTACAAAATATACACGTTATGATGGTTAATAGTTATCTGGCCTGGAATCCTCCCATTTCTGTGCCAAATGACTTTTTGTGATAATCCAGAATATCTTGTACACGTGCTATAACAAAAACAGTCTCTGACGTTCCACGGATGAGATCTGTTATAACTGATGAACTCACGGATGAAATAACTGATAACTAAACTATACCTCAGGAGCCCTGACACTAGCATAAATGTATTTCTTTTAAAAATGCAGGCATTTTAAAATTAAATAAAGCAGTCATTACAATCAGGCAAACTTTAGTAAAGCACATGCTATTCACATGGTTCCTGATGCATTAGTCAATCTGGAAGGGAAAAAAATATTTAAAAGATCAATTAACAGTGATTTATTAATGGTTAGAACAGAGATCAAATTAACATACACACAACAATCTTCCTAGATTAGGTTTCACCAAAGCCAATCTCCAAACTGCAAGAGAAAATGCTGCCTTTTCTCACTTTGGTAAAACACTGCAACTTTCCCTAATCCTTACATTTTTTTGTTTTCATTTACAAAACCTCAAACCATTTTCCCCAGCATAGCACACCTCAGCCCTAACACCTACCGCCACTATTACCTTCAAATACATGCAATCTGAAAATGTTATAAAACAAATAAGTAAAACATGCATAAACACACAGTGAAAACAGCTTCTGCCCTGGCTGTCTGGATGTTCAGGTGTGAAAATGAAACAATCCTGTAAACCCACTTACATGAACACATGCGGATAATGAGTTGAGTTCAGAACTGACATCATTGTACTCGGGGCATTCTAATAAGTGCTCAGTCAACAACAAGCGTTGAGTTCCAATACTAACTGTGCCCATTACAATCTGATAATATGTCCGTCTTGCTTTACCTCTGAGTGACGACTGTCTACCAGATCCTCTCACCACCCCCTGCTGCCTCATACTCTACAGACCATGATAGTCTAACTGTTCTTCTGCATCTTTCACATGCTCCCAGAGGGCCTTCACCACACAAGCCTTATCATGCATCAAATCATCCCCCAATGATGCAGCATCTGCCAGACTGTCTGCTTGTTCATTTCCAACCACACCAGTGTCCTGAAGAAAAGCGAATGCTCACAACCTGCGACACCTGAATTGATGCATGCCATTCTGCACCTTTGTATGCGGATAATGTGAAATACACAGCTCTCTTTTCTTTCCCATCATTTTCAATCTACTACTGATAAGGTGATAGCCACAGTAGCTATTATGTTTGCCTGTGGGCCTGGTAGCAATGTGTTAAAATCCTCATTTACACATATTTTTCCCCACTGATCTAGGCTCTTAGGTTGACCCAGCTGAAAAATGGGCGAAAGGAAATCTGTGGGGAAGTAAAGATGAACATCCTTTACAACCTTAGTTTTGCATGCTATTTATCACTATTGCTGTTGCTATCTTTTTCTTCTATGTATATAATATTAGACTCAATCAATCAGGTGCCTACATACACAATGAAGGTTGGCTGCAATGAATCTCCAACACTGTCTTTTGCCCTGACGGTACATTCTGTCAGACTGCAGTTCATCCATCTCTTGATGTTATCTTCCCACTTTATCGTTGTCTACCTATTTCTTGCTTGCCTTCAACTTTACACGCCAGTATGGTTTTTATAAGAGTGTTGTGTCTTTTAATGTGGCCAAAATATTTCACTCGCTTCTTTCAGAAACTCTCTTCTCATTCCCAGGTTTTCTAGAATCTTTGTATTTGATTGTTTTTGTTTCATTGAAATACGACATGTCTTTCTGTATAACCATATCTTCAGGGCCTCCATTAGACTTTCTAATTGCTTGTTCATTGTGCAGGCTGTCGCACATAGCATATAGTAGTGTTGAATATACACAACATTTGACAATTCTCATTTTTAATGCGTTGTTAATCTTTCTAGATGTTAATATTGATTGCATGATGATGAAAGCATTTTTTGCCATTCTTATGCTCTTTATATTATATAATATTAGACTAGCTCACAGGTAATTTTATTCCACTGAAAATGAGGAATCTTGTTCCCCTTTTAGCATGATAAAGTAAGTAGACGGCTCTTTCCTTATGGTTTCTGTGCAAGCCTGGTATTGCCATCTGCACTCACACTGTACAGCCATAAATACATATTTACAAATGTTTGTGACACAGAAAACTTTCTGAAGTTTGAAATTTCACACATGTGTTACAGAGAGCTAAAAGGGAAAGAAAGAACAGTAACATTGTAACCTACCATTCATATTGTAAGAGGTAACTATAGAGGGTTGGCATGAGACTTGTTACCTCGCTCTGTAGATGATTTTAGCGGAAAAATCCAACCAATCAAGAATGAGTCTACAAAAGGCTTGATTTGAGTTGATTGTGAGTCTCCACTGGGAGATGAAGAACAGCAGCAGTAGCAGGAGGAGGAGGAGAAACTTGACATGTGATTATGATAACTAAATGTTGTTGTATTAGTAATAAAATAAAATGTTTACAAAAATATGAGTAGAGCGACAGTGATTGGAGCAACATTTTCTTCTGGTGATCGACATTTGCATATGTGTCTTTTCCAGTACAGGTCATAAAAACAGGATGCTGCATTAAAGGTTATCACCACTCCCCACAACTTGCCTTGTAGGGGTTGCATCTGTTGGTCAGACTTTGGTTCTCACTGCCAAGTTCTGAGCAGTCTTCTAGAATGCGCTCTGGAGTTTACTAGTGCAACATCAAAACCAAAAAGACAGTAACGAGTATAAATCTAAGAGAGGGTTATATTCTCAGGATAACTTTTTCAGAGTACTCAATGATGTTGTACTCTTTCTTTGATCCGTGGGTATATGATGATTGCAAACCTAAACAGACAGTGACAAAAATAGGTCTCATCTGCATGCTGATTATTAATACACTACAAACATTCATTAATTGATGCCTGGACAGAATAGGACTAAAATCTTGTGACAAAATCACCAATGTGGAGCTCATGGAGAGAACTAGACAAGTACCTGTGAATCCAGAAGTGAGGAAAAGATGTTGGATAGAATATACATTGAGACAGTCTGAGAACTGTATAACTAGAAAGTTCTTTGCCTGGAACCAATAGTAAAGATGAAACAGACGAAGACCTAATAAAACCACAGAGAAGAGAACCAGAGACAGAGCTAAATAATAATAGGAAGACATGGTCAGAGCTGCATGAAATAGCAAAAAGAGTGATGTTTGAGGGGGCTAGGTTCCAGAGTGTGTGTGCGTGAGAGAGAGAGAGAGAGAGAGAGAGAGAGAGAGAGAGAGAGAGAGAGAGAGAGAGAGAGAGAGAGAGAGAGAGAGAGAGAGAGAGAGAGAGAGAGAGAGAGAGAGACTAAAGATGTCTATGCTGCACACTTTAACAATCTATAATTCCATATACAAGTTGTAATACATCCTGTTGAATAGGCACAGCACTTTTTCTTAGGAAAAGGCACTTATGATAAAAACCAAATACATCCTGTTTGCATATACTTCATTGCATGACTGAGAGAAAATAATAATAGACCAACTTCTTTACAGCTGTCATAACTCAATGCGAAACCAGGCCAATTACAGATACCTTACCAGTGCATGTATCCACTTAATATCCATTTCTTGTCAAATGAATGGCCCATTAATCATAAATTGTGTTTCATTAATAAACATAAAGGATATGTCTGTGTTTGTATATGATATGTCTGTGTTTTTATATGAGCAGAAATTTACTGCACAGATCAAGTAGCATAATAGTTAAAATTTTAACTATCCCTTCTCTCGTTGCAACATGCACAAATGCATAGTTACTCCCTAAATATATCCGATACATTATTTGTATCTCTTGGAAAATTAACATCTGTGATATTAAATTACTACATTACATCTGCCATATCCAATTATTTTATTACATCTGCAATATTCAATTATTTATATTGCAGATCCTATATTCAACTATTATATAGCAGCCCCTATATTCAACTATTATATTACCCCTGCTATATTCAATTGGGTTCAATTCAAAGAGCTGTAGTAGCAGAGTGGTTAGTGCAACTGCCTGTCAAGACAGTGGTCTAGGTTCGATCCCCAGCAGAAGCAGGATGATTTTATTCTGACCAGTTCTGCTCTGGGAGTCGAACCAGCCTCATATAAATTGGCACCATACAATTTTCAAAATTTTCTACAAATTGTCTAAGAAGGAAAAGGACGATGAAGGGAACTGGCCACTCACACCTCATATGTTATGGCCTAGAATGTGTTCACAACCCAAAGGCAGCATTTACTATGGTGCTAACTTTTACATCCATCCATCATGTGCCATGCCGGTAAGCGTGGGCGGTTATGTTTTGCCATCTCACTCGATCACCAGAGTCGTGGATCAGCTCTGTGTTTCTGTCTCGACCATGCCACGAGGTCAAGCCGTCCAGGTATTTGCTTCTAGGTCTTCCCCTTGGGCTGTTCACTTCGATTTTACCAGTTATCACCAAGTTCTCCAATTCATTTCTTCTCATAACATGCCCAAAAGATTTTGACTGTCTACGTCTAATGTTTCTAATTAGTTTACGATCTTCATTTGTTTCTTAGTCTTTCTGAATGTCCATGGTATTCTTTGCATTTTCCTCAGAAACCACATTTTACTTTTACATCAGCTGTATTAAAATACTCAAGTCAAATCCACTTTATTATCTAAACAAATGTGATGTCTTTCTGAATGTCCATGGTATTCTTTGCATTTTCCTCAGAAACCACATTTTACTTTTACATCAGCTGTATTAAAATACTCAAGTCAAATCCACTTTATTATCTAAACAAATGTGATAATGTTCTCATTTGTCTATTGGCTAACCAATACTTTGTGAGTTCAAGGATCAACATCATGGTACTCAGACTATTCCCACACACGTTCTATCTCCTTCTTCAGCAGCCAATGAAGAGTTCTCAGGCTGATGATACCTATGGCTGTGTGATTACAAATTCATCACTATTTTTCCCTATGTGTTGAGTGCCAACCAGATCCCTGAGTGCTGTGATGTTGATTCTTGACTCAACTAATCTCTCTAGGAACAAACAGTGCTGAGGAAGTCAGCTTATCATCCCTGCGTCATGATGTTCTTACCTAATATATGTGAAAATCTGTCACTTCACAGTCTTCAGTGGACGTGCCGTCATTATTACCTTTATCTTACCAGATATTTTATACAGTACAGATACTATCACAAGCACATGACAAGAGATAACCACTTGAAACAATAGCCAACGTCCACTTTAAATAAAGTGTCAATAAGGAAGTCATCCACGAAACACGATGAGTTTACGCTGTCACTCTACCGCGTGACTGAACTTAAATAAATAATTAAGTGAATGAAATTGTTGTTTACCACAGACTATGTTTGTTCAGCTAGATATATTCCCCAGCAAGCACATTATCCAAGTTGTCAACGGGACAATGTCAATAATTAGCCTAGTAATCACACTATTCATAGACAACATACACAGATAAAACAGGGACTGTAGTAATAATTGTAAATTTAATTAAAACATCAAATCAATTAACAGATGTCACTTGAATTTCTCCAATAATAACCACATACAACAATGTGCAATGCTAAAAAGAGAATGCAAAAAAAAAAAAAAAACATGTAACATGTTAGGACAATCTGGTATGTTTTAGAGGTCAGAAATGTAATATGACCTGAGAATAGTATAAGTAGAAAGGTCTTTGTCCAGAAACCACAGGGCAAAAGAAATAGAGGAATAACTTAAAACACATGGAGAAGAGAAATACAGGGTGTTTGTAAAGTCTCACTACACTTTGTCTGTTGAACAAATTTGAAAAATGAAGTATATAATGTCATAAGAAATGTGCTCCACAGTCCATCATGAAGCAATATGCAGCGAATGGCTGTCGTCTGCTGGAGTAATTCTTTGCACGCCAAACAGAATGGTGTTATCAATGGAAGAAAGAATATTTTGGGTTGAACAAGTGTTTCAAAATAGTGGTCAATACACATGGAAATAACAACAGATATGCCGCAAAAGGTATTTGACAATCTGAAGAGACGTGTACAGTCATGTCTTGAAGCCCATGGTGGACATTTCCAACACCTGTTCTAATGAAAACTTCATTAGTATTTTCCAGCTTCCCCAAAACAGCATTAGCCCATAGCAGTGACTATTGTAACTAATTTAGTTAAATTTTGAGCAAATTTTTTAAGGCGTCACTACTTCATTTTTCAAATTTGACCTACAAACAAAATGTAGTTGAGACTTTACAAATACCCAGTAGAAATAAAAATCAGTTAATATGGGGAGGACATATACGAAGCTGCATGGGATAGCTAAGAATATGAGGGGTTCAAATGAAAACCTTAAAAGTGTGATAGAAATTACAATAACCATGCCATTTTCTTGTAACCTGTCAATATTACTGTTAAGGATGTCAAGAGTGTTAAGCATGTGGCATCATGGTACAGATGAAGATTGTGATGTCAATCACAATGGTGGACAGTTTAAAGATGGCTGCCCCAATTCTGACATGCACTAAAGAGAAGCAGCGTTGTATTATCAGTTTTTTGATCAGTGAATGGGTGAAACTTATAGAAATTCATCAGCGAATGAAGGTCCAGTATGGTGATGCATGCCCATCAATCCAGCAAGTGTATGAGTGGAGTAGGAAGTTTCAAAACAGCGTTACTTCTTTGACAGACTGTTCACGGCTGGGTCAGACACACCGAGTAGTGACTCCAGAGCCAATTTTACTACAGGAATGCAAGCACTTTATTGGCACTGAATGACTTGCATTGAACGCAGTGATTACTACATCAAGAAATGATTCATTTTTTGTTTATTTTTTTTTTCAGAATATATTCACCACAAAAAATACACATTTAAGGTTTTCAATTAAAGCCCTTTTTGTAAAAGTAATGTACCATGGGAGCCCAGGCCAATTATGGAATTCTACCTCTATGAACATTCGAGGAAAATAAAGAGGTCAGAGACAATCCTGGACTGATAACATTAAAGAACGGATAAGATGCAGTATTTCCACACATATGTGTTGCTGAGAACAGACAGTAATTCCACACACATATGTGTTGCTTAGAACAGACAGTATTTCCACACATATGTGTTGCTGAGAACAGACAGTAATTCAACACACATATGTGTTGCTGAGAACAGACAGTATTTCCACACATATGTGTTGCTGAGAACAGACAGTAATTCCACACACATATGTGTTGCTGAGAACAGACAGTATTTCCACACATATGTGTTGCTGAGAACAGACAGTATTTCCACACACATATGTGTTGCTGAGAACAGACAGTATTTCCACATTCATGTGCATTACAGAGAACAGACAGTATTTCCACACACATATGTGTTGCTGAGAACAGACAGTATTTCAACACATATGTGTTGATGAGAACAGACAGTATTTCCACACATATGTGTTGCTGAGAACAGACAGTATTTCCACACATATGTGTTGCTGAGAGCAGACAGTATTTCCACACATACGTGTTGCTGAGAACAGACAGTATTTCCACACATATGTGTTGCTGAGAACAGACAGTATTTCAACATTCATGTGCATTACAGAGAACAGACAGTATTTCCACACACATATGTGTTGCTGAGAATAGACAGTATTTCCACACATATGTGTTGCTGAGAACAGACAGTATTTCCACACATATGTGTTGCTGAGAACAGACAGTATTTCCACACATACGTGTTGCTGAGAACAGACAGTATTTCCACACATATGTGTTGCTGAGAACAGACAGTATTTCCACACACATATGTGTTGCTGAGAACAGACAGTATTTCCACACATATGTGTTGCTGAGAACAGACAGTATTTCCACACACATATGTGTTGCTGAGAACAGACAGTATTTCCACACATATGTGTTGCTGAGAACAGACAGTATTTCCACACACATATGTGTTGCTGAGAACAGACAGTATTTCCACACACATATGTGTTGCTGAGAACAGACAGTATTTCCACACATATGTGTTGCTGAGAACAGACAGTATTTCCACACACATATGTGTTGCTGAGAACAGACAGTATTTCCACACATATGTGTTGCTGAGAACAGACAGTATTTCCACACATATGTGTTGCTGAGAACAGACAGTATTTCCACACATGTGTGTTGCTGAGAACAGACAGTATTTCCACACATATGTGTTACTGAGAACAGACAGTATTTCCACTCATGTGTGTTGCCGAGAACAGACAGTATTTCCACACTTATGTGCATTGCCAAGAACAGACAGTATTTCCACACTCATGTGCATTGCTGAGAAAAGACAGTATTCCCACACTCATGTGTGTTGCTGAGAACAGACAGTATTTCTACTCACATGTATTGCTGAGAACAGGCAGTATTCCCACACTCATGTGTGTTGCTGAGAACAGACAGTATTCCCACACTCATGTGCATTGCTGAGAACAGACAGTATTTCCACACTCATGTGCGTTTCTGAGAAAAGACAGTATTTCCACACTCATGTGCATTGCTGAGAACAGACAGTATTTCCACACTCATGTGTATTGCTGAGAACAGACAGTATTTCCACTCATGTGCATTGCAGAGAACAGACAGTATTTCCACACTCATGTGCGTTGCTGAGAACAGACAGTATTTCCACACTCATGTGCGTTGCTAAGAACAAACAGCATTTCCACTCATGTGCATTGCAGAGAACAGACAGTATTTCCACACTCATGTGCATTGCAGAGAACAGACAGTATTCCCACACTCGTGTGTTGCTGAGAACAGACAGTATTTCCACTCATGTGTATTGCAGAGAACAGAGAGTATTTCCACACTCATGTGAGTTGCTGAGAACAGACAGTATTTCCACACTCATATGCATTGCTACGAACAGACAGTATTTCCACTCATGTGCATTGCAGAGAACAGACAGTATTTCCACACTCATGTGTGTTGCTGAGAACAGACAGAATTTCCACACCCATGTGTATTGCTGAAAACATAGTATTTCCACACTCATGTGTGTTGCTGAGAACAGACAGAATTTCCACTCATGTGTGTTGCCAAGAACAGACAGTATTCCCACACTCATGTGCATTGCTGAGAACAGACAGTATTTCCACACTTATGTGCATTGCCAAGAACAGACAGTATTTCCACACTCATGTGCATTGCTGAGAAAAGACAGTATTCCCACACTCATGTGTGTTGCTGAGAACAGACAGTATTTCCACTCACATGTATTGCTGAGAACAGGCAGTATTCCCACACTCATGTGCGTTGCTGAGAACAGACAGTATTACCACACTCATGTGCATTGCTGAGAACAGACAGTATTTCCACACTCATGTGCGTTTCTGAGAACAGACAGTATTTCCACACTCATGTGCTTTGCTAAGAACAAACAGTATTTCCACTCATGTGCATTGCAGAGAACAGACAGTATTTCCACACTCATGTGCATTGCAGAGAACAGACAGTTTCCACACTCATGTGCGTTGCTGAGAAGAGACAGTATTTCCACACTCATGTGCATTGCTGAGAACAGACAGTATTTCAACACTCATGTGCGTTGCTGAGAACAGACAGCAGTGGAGGACTCTGATTACTGATGCCTCCATCTGGACACACCTACACCCTGGGGGTTACAGGTTGTGATAGGCTGAAGATGTATGAAATCTTTCATGAAGAACAAAGGATCAGCAATTCCACAGGCAGTCAACTATGATTAGTATTAAATCATTTCTCTGTTGATATCTTGATTGCTTGGATTTCTGCATAATATTGTGACAGTACTTTCCTGTTGGAATTCAGGCCGTACGCCTGGTATTATTTGGGTATCCGATGTATACTCCTGCTCCTCCATTTATAACTATTTTTTTGCTGATCCAACTGTATAGACTAGCCCCATTCATCATCAAGAAAACAAGAGTAGTTGTTCTGTGTTGTGCACTGCTCTGTGCTTCCTTGTTGTATATTCCTTTCACTTTCATCTGAATATTGACTCATCTGTATAGACTAGTCCCACTGGGGTATTCATCATCAAGAAAACAGAGTAGCTGTTCTGTGTTATGCACTGCTCTGTACTTCCTTGATGAATATTCCTTTCACTTTCATCTAGATGTGCACTGGTCTATCCTGTTGCAAGCACAAGGTTTTTATCTAGAAATGCATCTTTAATTTCTAATGTGAGAGGTAGGTTGCTTGTCTTCTGTAGAATAGCACTGCCCAAAACCTGCCACTGTAGCCTGAAGTTTAAGATGGGCTCTGTTATTTTGTAGAGACAGCTGGTTAGACTAAGTGGTCTATAGCTGGAGATAACAGAATTGCCTTTCTCTATGTTTAAGATACATACAATGATTGCTTCTCTCCAGGTCTGTGTTTTTGCCTAACATCCAGCAGTTCTATCTAAGATCTGCAGCAGCTTGGGTTTGGCTGTTGTTCCTAGGTTCTTAATCATTTCATTGAATATTCCACAGATTCCTGGTGACACTAATGTATTATGGCTTAGTTTATTATTGATTCCTGGTGAGAGTGATGCATTATGGCTTAGTTTATCCCTGATTCCTGGCGACGCTAATGTATTATGACTTAGTTTATCGCTAACCATAAAGTTATTATGACTTACGCCATCATAACTACTAAGTTATTTATTATGGTTAGGGTTACTAAACCATCATAAAAGCTATCATTATCATAGATACATAAGTTATTAGCAGAAAATATGTATATGTATATAATGTAAAGAAAGTAATACAATAACAAAAGCTATCACATCTATCAATTATAAAATGCTATGGAGAATGAAATATAGACTATTTTTGTAATTCTTTCCCCACCAAGTAATAAAATAAGGCTAAATGAAAATACTTAAAACTGCTGGAAAGTATGTGTTGCTAACCTAACTATATAATATTTAATAATTAATATAATAGCAAAGCGCTGTACAAGTGATGCGAGATAAACATGGTAAAGCTGTGAAAATACGATTAGTAAGACAAAATGTGGAGAGAGTTGGCTTTGCTTTTATATGTGAGATTTTCTAAGCTGGCCTTGGAAAGCAATGATATACATACATTACAATTACTTGAATTATAATGATAACACACAATGTCAATGATGAATAAATATGAGAATATGTTATGTCTTTTCTCAAAATATAAATTATACCCGTCTTTAACCTTTAGCAGTTTCAGTTTTATGGTTTATGATTAAATAATGCATTATTGCATACAGATAACTCTAACTTGATGGAGAAAATATCCGTAAATTAAGATGAAACATTGAAGCCGCCGCCAGTAATTCTCGACTCTACTGCGTGACTCAAAAAAAAAGAAAACCCTGTCACTCACTCACTCAATGAATTGAAAGACTCCCGAGAAGTCACATATCTTCCAGTTCACAGCGGCGGTTCATGCTAAAATAACGCCCACAGACACGCGTGCATTTACCTGTAGATTATCTAGACATGATGCACTCCATTTGTTCAGTAATGTACACCGCACGGAGATAAGTAAATAGGCCTGCATCAGTGAGTCACTGTGGAGTAGAAGACCGCGATCAGGTGAAAATCTCACCCCCTCCTTGCCGTCTGCTGGCTCGTCAGATGGCGCTGCACAACAATGTCGCCTGTCTCACTTCCGTGTTGACATTTTACTTCTAGTGGGCGTTGCCCGTTGTTCTTTCTGCATTCTTCTGATAGTTTTCTCCCACTGGGAACATTTACGGATAGATTTACACTTACAGAAGACAAGGGGATTAAATAGCCATCAGGAGATGTTCTAGGAGATGGGGGGGGGGGGGGAAGGGGGGGGAATTGAAAGCCAAAGGCACATTTAATTTCAAACCGTTATCTTCAAATAATAAAATATTTGAAGACTCTTCTGGGTTATATTAAGTTATGGATCATGCCAGAGCTGATTCAGAGCACCAGGGACCGAGATCTGTGGAAAGACATGAATGCCTACACCAGCTGGCAACGCACATGATGATGATGATGATGATGATGATGATGATGATGATGATGATGATGATGATGATGATAGTCCATGCTGCATGGCATTGACGGTCATGTCTATCCACAGCCATCTGTCTCGAATATTGCCAGTCATTTCTGCTACCAATGTTCCTTCATGCCTTGATTTCAAACTGTCCAACATCCTCTCTCTTGATACTCTACTGCTTCTCCTCTTCTCCAACTTTCAAGCTGAGTTGAGTTGAGTCAAGAACCGATATCATTGCACTCGGTGTATTCCCATAAGCTCTCAGTCGCTCCTCATCTTCACCAGCCAGCGTAGAGTTCCAATACTAAGGTGCCCGTTGCAATCTGATTATATGTCCGTCTTGTTTTACCTCTGAGTCACGACTGTCGATCAGATCCTCTGACCACCACTCGCTGCTGCATTCTCTCTAGACCATGATAGTCCATCTGCTCTTCTGCATTCATCACATTTTCCCAGAAGGCCTTCACCACATCTGCCTTAAAATGTTTTGCGTATCCTTTTACAGGACTTAGCTGTCAACAGCAGCATCTTTCAGCTGTCTGTTGATCTCTTGGCAAGATTACGCTCAGTAGTTTGCCATTGCTTTCTGAGCGGCCGGCTCAGTATCCGCAAGTCACGAGCGGGGGTCGAACCACCTCAGTTCTCGCTCCGCTGCGAGACTCTGCGTGATAAACGGGATTACAGAGAGAAAGTGTTGTAACCCCACAGCCAGAGAGACCGGCACATCTGCCTTAACAGGCATCAAATCACCCCTTAATTATTCGGCACCAGCCAATCTGTCTAGCTGTTCATTTCTAACTACACCAGAGTGTTCTGGAGAAAAGATTCAGCGAATGCCCGCAGCCCACTACCTCTGAATCGATGCAAGCCATTCTGCACGAAGCATGACTGTCTTCACCTTTGCCAGCATTTTTTGTGAATCTGTTACAATCACAACATGCTTATACAGTTTGTTCTCCAGCCAGCGAAAAGCTGCAGTAACCGCCTTCACCTCAATTCTCAGACTAGGGTTTAGGTTGTCATATGTCAAGCTCTCCTTTACTAGACATATGCCATTTTCTTTTGCTATTAATCCCCAGGCACTTTTTTGCCTCTTAACATAGAGCCGTCGGTACAGACCAGAAAATCACATCCTCGGGACGAGAGTAGTCATGAATTAATTGCTGAATTTCCGTAGCGCCTCTTGGCCATTCACTACACTCACGGCCCAATGTGATTATCACCCCACACAAATATGAATTTCTATTCAGCACTCTGACTCACTCCTTGCCAATCTTCTCAAGTGTGCACTTCTCTGATGGTATCTTCTGTCTGACCCATCCACGATCTTCCTCTTAGCAAGACTCTTAGCAGCCTATGACCATTGACTGCATCCAGGGAATCATGCAGGAGGTGTTTCTTGTCCTCGACTACCTTGAGGTATGACCTTGCCTGCGACATCTTGTGCCTGTCCGCAATGGTCGGTAACGCCAGGGTGTATCGCATACAACTTTCAAGTTGTCACACTCTAGCTTCCTTTTCTCATGACGTGACCAAAGAATATGGACTCTTTTTTGCTGATACGAGTAACCATTTCTGTGTGTGATGTAATTGAACTAATTGTAACTTGTTTCAAGAAATCTTCATTGCGTTTTCTGTTACCCATGACGCTCTGTCATTCCTTTGTAAAACATCTCTACACCTTCCACATTTCAAGATTAATAGATTTAAAAACACAATTTCAACTTGGTGGCTCTCTAGTGATAACCTTCGATCTCTCCCCTTGAGGGAGGACCGGGATTTATTTAAAAAATCCACGTGGACTTCCAGTATAAAATTTCCCCTGGTCTCTGGGTAGTGAGATCGGACGCCCGTGTGTATTGTTGCTTCTTCTTCTTCAGCGTTTCGAGCCATTGAGGTTCTTTGCTGCAAATACAATCCGTCTCCATTCGTCTCTCTGGTGGACCTTCTCTTGCCAGTCGTTGATTCCAAGTGCTTGTAGGTCTGTACATGTATTATCTCTCCACCGCCTTCTTGGTCTACCTCGGGGTCTACGGTCATTTATTTCCTGAGTGTAAGCGAGTTTTGTTTCCCTATTATCTTCCATTCTTTCTATATGCCCCAGCCATTGTAGTCTATTAGCCTTCATCATACCAGTGATTAGCGGGGACTTAAACAGATCATAAATGTCTTTGTTACTTCTTATTTTCCACTCTCTACTTTGTGTATCCTTAATGGGTCCAAAGATGCGTCTTAAAATTTTGTTCTCAAAGGTTTGTAACAAGGCTTCGTCTCCTTTCGTTGTACTCCAGGTTTCAGAGCCATACAGCACAACTGGTCTGATCAGTGTTTTGTATATTGTGATTTTGGTGTTACGAGATAGCGCCTTTGATTTTAGTAGATGTTGTAGTGCATAGTATATCTTATTTCCAGAGTTGATTCTAGTTTGTATTTCTTCCCTTATGATGTTGGAGCAGTTGAAGATTGTACCCAGGTATTTGTATGTTTCCGTTCTTTTAATGGTCATATTATCTATTTGTATGTGGCCAGAGTTTCTAGCCATTCCGTCTCTTGAAATTACCATATATTCTGTCTTATCTTGGTTGATAACCAGCCCCAGCTGTTGGGCTTTTCCCTTTAAGTGAGTCATTATTTCCAATGTCTTTTGTTCACTTTGCCCTATAATATCTATATCATCTGCATAACCAAGCAGCTTGGATGTTCCTCCAATATCACATTCCTCCTTTACCTTCCTTACAACTTTCTCTAGAGCCAGATTGAAGAGTAGCGGCGATAGTGCATCACCCTGTTTCAAGCCAGATGTTATTTGGAAGGGGTCTGATTTCCTGCCTTTATATGTTACTATATTATAAGTATCTTCCATGCATAGTCTGGTCATGTTGATTAACTTCCTTGGTATTCCAAATTCCTGCATAGCATTCCATAGACTATTCCTATGGACACTATCATAAGCCTTTTTAAAATCCACAAAAATGTTATGGAGATCTCTTTTATATTCCCAATGTTTCTCGGCTATTTGTCGTAAGATAAATATCTGATCTATTGTTGATCTGTTTTGTCTAAAACCCGCCTGGTAGTCACCTAATATGTCTTCTGAATATGGTTTTAGTCTGTTTAGTAATACTGCGGATAGTATCTTATAGCTTGTGGACAGTAGTGATATTCCTCTATAATTTCCACATTGGAACTTGTCTCCTTTCTTAAAGATAGGTATCAATAATGACTCTTTCCAGTCATGGGGTAATTCTTCTGTCCTCCAGATTTTTATTATTAGTTCGTATAGCTTTAGATGTAATGCATGGCCACCTGCCTTTATAAATTCAGCAGCAATTCCATTAGTCCCAGTTGCCTTATTGTTTTTAAGTCGTGTGATTACATATAGGATTTCTTCAAATGTAGGTTCTTCAATTTGTGGTTCGCATGTTAGAACCTCTTCCTGTGGGAAAATGTGACTTGGAGCTTCACAATTTAGTAATTCAATAAAATATTCTTTCCATGTGTTGCACATTTCCTCATTGGTATTTATCATATTCCCATTTTTGTCTTTTAAACCATATGTGTTTTGTTGGTGCCCTCGTTTCATTGACTTCAGTTCTTTAAAAAATTTTCTGGATTCATTTTTCTGGTGATTAGTTTCCATATCTTTGATTATATTACTCATATATTCTCGCTTCTGCTGTCTGACTATTTTTGTAGCCTCTTTACATTCATTTCTATAATGCTCTTCCTTTTGGATGTTATTGATGTCATTTAACCATACATGTCTGGCATTCTTCTTCCTAAAGACTGCTTCTTCACATTTTTGATTGAACCATCTGTTCTTTCTATTCGTAGTTAACACACCGAGACATTCTTCTGCGGTAGACTGAATTGTATTCTTGATGTTCAATCAAGTTTGGTCAACGCTTTCCTCCAAAGGGTTTTGCAGAGTTTCAAGTTTACATTTTATTTCATCTGTAAATTTCTCTTTGACTGTAATATCTTGCAGTTTTTCTCTGTTATATGTTGGGTGTAATCTTTGTAATTTAGTATAGAAAGCTCTCTTAAGTTTTATTTTAAATTTTGCTCCAACGAGGAAGTGATCACTGTGGCACTCAGCTCCTCTATAACTTCTGACTTGCTGTATGTTTGATGCATTTCTGTTGTTAATTAAAATGTGATCTATTTGATTATAGGTTCTCTTGTCACATGATTTCCAAGTTTGTTTGTGTATATCCTTTCTTTGTAGTCTGGTACTGCTAATCTGCAGTCCTTTGGCTTCTGCCAGGTTGATGACTCTCCATCCATTATCATTTGAAGTTGTATGTAGGCTTTCCATACCGGCCACTTTTTTATTAGTTTGCTCTCTACCTATTTTTGCATTGAAGTCTCCCAGCACAATCAGGATGTCCTGTTTGGGGGTTTCTTCTATGACATCTTCCAGATCATTATAAAAGTCTTCTTTAATATCATCTTCTTTCTCTTCAGTAGGTGCATGTACATTAATCATCGTTATATTTTTCCATTTACCTTTTATTCGTAATTTACTAATCCTGTCATTAAAAGCTTTAAAGTTTAAAACGTTCCCCCATAACTCTTTTTTGATGACAAATCCTGTTCCTAATTCATGTTTAGTTTGGGTGTTTCCTCCATATATTATAATCATTCCATTTTGCTCTAAAGTACCCTCTCCTGGCCACCTTATTTCTTGAATTGCTGTTATATCCATTTGATATTCACCCAGCTCCCGGGTTAGTTCTTCGGCCGCTCCAGCTCGATATAGTGTCCGTACATTCCATGTTGCAAATCTCAAAAGTCCTTTAACGTTCCAAGGTCGTTGTCCAGATAAGTCAGTCCGGTATCGAGGCTCATGTATTTGTTTCGTAACAAAGAAAGGTTTTTACAAAGGTGGGGATGTTAACCCCACGCTTCAACCCCCAACCTGGAGGACCAGGATGTTTCTCTTTGTCTGTTCTCTACCCTTTGACCTGTCCGGCTTGGGAGGCCCTGCTGGTAGCTACGCTACCGCCGGCATAGCTCTCAGGGTCATTGAGAAACTCAAGATCCCCCACCACGACAAGGTGGAAACACCATCGGGGGAGGTGTGTATTGTTGCGCACGTAAAAAATCCCTTGGCAGTTGGAAATCGAAAAAGAGTAGCCTAACGGCTTATTTTTTGCTGATACGAGTAACCATTTCTGTGTGTGATGTAATTGTAACTTCTTTCAAGAAATCTTCATTACGTTTTCTGTTACCCATGACGCTCTGTCATTCCTTTGTAAAACATCTCTACACCTTCCACATTTCAAGATTAATAGATTTAAAAACACAATTTCAACTTGGTGGCTCTCTAGTGATAACCTTCGATCCCTCCTCTTTATACAACTTTCGCCAATATACACAATTTGGCGCGCGGGGGGGGGGGGGCGCTGAGTGGTCTCGAGGTATGGTGTCCGTCTCGAGTGCTGGGGGTCCCGGGTTCTTCAGGCCCCGGTGAGGACCGGGATTTATTTAAAAAATCAACGTGGACTTCCAGTATAAAATTTCCCCTGGTCTCTGGGTAGTGAGATCGGACGCCCGTGTATATTGTTGCGCATGTAAAATATCCCTTGGCAGTTGGAAATCGAAAAAGAATAGCCTAACGGCGCTGCCCGGGCAAAAATTTCGAGTTAAAATTCTACCCAAAGTATTTCAGGATCCTCGCCGATGCAACGGAGTTCGTGCATTGAGCTGAGTTTCCCCAGACTCCGGTTTGAGTTAGGAGGAAAACGGAGCACTTATGGGTTAAACCCGTGTGCCGTGATGTTGATCCGACGACTAAACTAATACAATTTGGCGATGAGGAAGTTATGTCGTGGCTAATCGCAACTTAGAGAAATTAGACGTAGACTGTCAACATGTTTTTGGGCACGCTATGAGCAAAACTTAACTTAAGAACTTGGTGACAACTGGCAAGATTGAAAGGGGGGGGGGGCAAGGGTAAGGCTAAGAAATAAACATCTGGATGGCTAGGCCACACGGTATGGTCGAGACAAGAACACGGATCTCATCCGCGACTCGGGTGATCGTGTGAGATGGTGAAACTCGACCGCACACGCTTATCGGCATGGCAAATGATGATAAAATAGATAAAAACACAAGAATACGAAGTCATACTTGTTTCAGTTCCGCATGGGAACAATGGGAAACTGTTTTCGCGATCCTTTGTATTAATTCCAATTTAACATTTCATTCTATATATGCTCTGGGTGTGAATGAGAAAACATGGAGTACGAAAGAATTCCCATTGAAAGATTATTTCAATGTGCATGAGAGACGATGATTACTTCACCACATCATCATCACCACCATTAACAATTAGTGAATTACTGTCTGGTGAGGATGGAAGAACTATTACTAATGTCACGCTACACGCCCATCTGTAGCGCTCTGTTAATACACGTACACACTAGACTTACAGTTGTTTTTTTCTTTTTTCGCATATCCTTTACTGGACATTGCAGTCAACACCAGCATTTTTCAGCTGCTGTTGATGTCTTGGCAAGTTTTACGTTCAGTAGTATGCCATTGCTTTCTGAACGACCGGCTCACATACCCCCGTAAAGTAAACAGCGCGACCCTATCCGCTGTCGAATCTCGCGCATCAAGTACGCACGTAAACACGAGTACAATACAGAATGCAACATCTTTTAACACGCAATAAACGCTTTAAAAAAAATAATAAATATTTTGAGATGGCTGCTGCATTGGAGGACCTAGCAGGCATGGGAATATCCAATGTGCAGCGACGTCTGTTTGACATAACTCAACAAAACATATTTTTTGTTAGTAAATATGTCCTGTAGTGGAAATTACAAGCTTGTATTCTATTTGTTATTCTAAGGTCTAAAGTTCTAAGTCCGTTTAGGGCTCGGCGTTTAAACAACCTTTGTTTACATATCATTCCTTTCTGTCACATGTAGTTGTTACACTGACCCACTGGGTTGTAGGCTGCAAATGTTTCTTTAACCTCTTCTGTTCCAGGCAGTTGTTACATCGATCCTGTCAACTTGGAATGTTAATTTAACTTTCTTCTGTCACATGTATTTGTTACATAGATTCTGTCAACTAAAACTAGTAATGTAACTTTAACCTTCTTCTTTCACATGTAGTTGTTATATTGATTCTGTCAGCTATGAATGTTACTTTTACTTTCTTCTGTCCAAAATAGTTGTTACATTTTGTTTTATTGTGTTCGCTCGCTATGAACTCAAACGTAGTCCATACACGTGCTACTACTTCTGGTGCACTGTACTGATTTTTGCTTGTGGATTAACTTTCTTTATTACCAGTGTCCCTCGCCATCAGGCGAACCTACTCCGATTTCTGAGGTACTTGCAATTTACGTCTCCAAGGCAAGGACGAGAACTCAACATTTTCGTCCAATTGACCGGTGTAGGAATTGAACCTACCTCCTCGGCATCAGCACATCTGAAGTTTAAGAGAGCGAGTGCTCTTATACTGTCAGCCAGCAATATTACTTTAGCCTTCTTCTGTCTCAGGTAGCTATTATACTAGCCCACTTGGTTGTCAGCTACGAATGTCATTTTAACATCTAATTGTTACATTAACCCTGTCAGCTAGGAGTGTTAATTTAACCTCTTCTGTCCAAGGTAGTTTTTACATTAACCCTGTCAGCTAGGCATGTTAATTTAACATCTTTTGTCCCAGCTAGTTGTTACATTAACCCTGTCATCTAGGAATGTTAATTTAATATCTTATGTCCCAGCTAGTTATTACATTAACCCTGTCATCTAGGAATGTTAATTTAATCTCTTATGTCCAAGGTAGTTGTTACATTAACTCAGTCAACTCCATCCATCAATCCATCATGTGCCATGGCGATAAGAGTGGGCAGTCATGTTTTGCCATTTCACTCGATCACCAGAGTCGTGGATTACTTCTGTGCTTCTGTCTCGACCATGCCACGTGCCTAAGCCATCCAGGTATTTATTTCTCGGTCTTCCCCTTGGTCTCTTCCCTTCGATCTTCTCAGTTGTCACCAAGTTCTCCAATTCATTTCTTCTCATAACATGTCCAAAAAATTTTGACTGTCTACGTCTGTCTCTAATAAGTTTACGATCATCATTCGTTTCTTAAAGGGCTTGTTCATTAGTTTTTCTGTCTGTCCATGGTATTCTTTTCATTTTCCTCAGAAACCACATTTCCACAGATATCAGATGTTTTTCAGCTTGTCTGCTCATTGTCCACGCTTCACATCTATACAAAAGTACAGATTCTATGTAGCACTTCAACACTCTTTTTCTCGTTTCAATTGATATCTTTTTATGAGTCAGTAGGTTTTTCATCTTGCAAAAGGCTACTTTCGCAACGGCAATACTTGTTTTAATCTCTTCAAGGCATATCCCATCAGATGTTATGACTGTTCCTAGATAACTGTACCGATTCACCTGTTTAAGAATATGCCCATTTACTTGTATTTTACATTGTGGTGTTTCCTTCTTCCTAGTGACGACCATAATCTGTGTCTTCTTACAATTAAATTCTAACCCTAGTTGTTCATTGTGTGCAACAACCGCATCTACTAAATGTTGCAGGTCCTGTTCATTGTCTGCAATCAAGACTGTATCATCTGTATATCTAATGTTATTGATTCATCGTCCCCCAATGTTGATTCCTTCCATATCTTCTATATTTCTGAAAATATTTTCACTGTAGAGGGAAAAGAAGATCTGGAGACATTACACATCCCTGTCTGACATCTCTCTTAATAGGCTGATATGTACCTACTTCATTATCAATTCTTATGGCAGCTTGTTGTTTCCTATATATGGTTTTTACAAGTCTAAGATCTTTTGTATCAATTTGTGGATCTTCAAGCATTCTTATCATGTCAACATGTCTCACTTTATCGAAAGCCTTTGTGTAGTCAATAAAGCAAACGTGTTGATCTTTGTTTATTTCTATAGAACGTTCAATTACTGTTCTCAGTATATACAAAGCATTAACTGTATCCTTGCCTTCTACACACCCACATTGTTCTTCTCCTATTTCGGGTTGTATTTTCTTCCCGTTTGCATGATAATTCTCAGCAAAATCTTCATGATGTGGCTTATTATACTAATTGTTCGATGTTGATCACATCCCAGGGCTCCCGATTTCTTCGGGATTGCAATAAATATAGAATTACATAATTCATGAGGTATATCATCAGTATCATATATTGCGTTCAGCAGTCTGGTGACTTGGTCTATTCCACATTCTTCTAAGGCATTGATCATTTCTGTTGTGATGTTATCTGTACCCGGGGTCTTGCCAGTTTTCATATGATTAAGACCACTCTGAACTTCCATCTTCAAAATTGATGGTCCTTCATTATTATTCCGATGATCGTATTGTTCTTCTCTTGTATCATCATAAAGGTCTTTCACATAATCTGACCACGCATGCAAAATCTGATCGTTTTCTATTACGATTGTGCCATCTTTGGCTTTTAGGCAACCCTTTGATGTGTGTGTTCTTTTGTTAGTGATGTCATTAATTCTTTTGTAAATTAATTTGGTATTCCGGGTGTTGTGTTGGTTTTCAATTTCCTTGCAATTTTCCTCAAGCCATGTTTCTTTTGCCTCTTTGCATAGCTTCCTAATTTTCCTGTGAATTTCTTCATATTTTTCTTGTTATTTTTGTTATTTCTTCTTATTTCCATGAGTTTTAAGATGTCTTCCGTCCTCCATTTCTTGCGTCTCATTATCTTTATTTTTGGGATGGTTGTTTCTGCAGCTTGGTTGACTGATTTCTTTAATATTTCCCATTGGTCGTTGACATCTTAAAATAATATTTCCATATCGGACAATGCATCGGATATGTTCTTTACCACTACATTGAATGTATCTTTTATCTCTCACTCTTCAGTGTCCGTAGATCACATTTTGTGTATCTTGGTGTATATTTGACTTTCTTTAATTGTATATGTACGAGGGTAAGTTAATAAGTAAGTCACAAATGGCTGTAGAAAAATAACTAACTATAATAACAACTTGAAATCAGTTTACTTTTATACATGCATGGGTGTATCGGACGCGGGACATCTTGCTTATGATCGAGAGGTTTCCCGGAAGGTTGTTATGGGAGCGAGGTTCTGCAAAGGACATGCTACTGAATGAATGAATGAATGAATTGTCCCTTTATTTCTCAACATAATTTCCACCAACATTGATGCACTTATCCCATCGTTTTATTAGTCCTCCCAAACCGGCTGCATAGAATTGTGTGCCTTATTGTCATTTACCTGCCATCCCACAGAACTGTGTGACTTACTTATTGACTCGCCCTCGTAACTTTTTCTACCCACCTATGCGTCGCTTTACGGGAAATCGCAAGGGGCTAAGTCCACAGAAATCCCGCCTTGGAGGGAGACATTTCGCGAATGACGCCGAATGTGAATGTGAAGTGAAAACATGGTTTAGAAAACAGAGCACGCAGTTCTATGCAGCCGGTTTGGGAGGACCGATAAAACGATGGGATAAGTGCATCAATGTTGGTGGAAATTATGATGAGAAATAAGGGACAAAGTATGTATAAAAATAAACTGGTTTCAAGTTGTTAACATAGTTAGTTATTTTTCTACAGCCATGTGTGACTTACCTATTAACCACCCTCGTATATTGCTTAAGATTAATTAATGGTCGTTGTAGCAGTCTTCGCTTGGTATAGTTTTTGTGGCTTTTAAGGCATTTCGAAATCTTCTAATGATGAGAATCTAATCAGTCTGATTTCTGATCTTATAAGGACTCCTCCATGTCCATAATCTCCTTGAGTGCTGATGATATCAGGTTTTTCCAATAATCACATCATGCTCTTTTGCCCACTGTACAAGTCTGCAACCCCTTTCATTCTGTTCCCCTAGTCCATACTTGCCTACTATGCATCCGTCCTGTTGATTTCAAACTTTGGCATTCAAGTCACCCATTATGATATGTACTTCAGAATTCTTGCATTTCTTGAAGGCATTCTCTAAATCATTATAAAATTCATCAATGCTGTCATCACTACTGTCTGCTGTTGGTGTATAACCTTGTAAGACGTTGACATCAAAAGGTCAGCTAGGGATGTTAATTTAACTTCTTATGTCCCAGCTAGTTGTTACATTAACCCTGTCAGCTAGAAATGTTAATTTAATTTCTTATGTCCCAACTAGTTGTTACATTAACCCTGTCAGCTAGGGATGTTAATTTAACCTCTTCTTTTCCATGTAGTTGTTACATCGAATATCATCAGCAAATTGATCATGAACACTAAATACCGAAATTTGTGGAGAGCCATGAACGCCAAAGCCAGCTGGCAGGGCACTTGTTGCTGATGATGATTTATATCAAAATCCCAGGCTGTGATACTAACATGGCGAAGTTTTGCTCTGTGCGACGCTTTCTGCTGAGAGTAGATCGAGCAGGTAAATGGCAGGTAAATGACAATAAGGCACGCAATTCTATGCAGCCGGTTTGGGAGGACTAATAAAACGATGGTATAAGTGACTTAAGGGGGATGAATTACCTGGGGATACGGTTTGATCGAAGCCTTGATTATAATGAGCACATAGACCAGGTGATAACAAAGGCCAAGCGAGGGTTGGCTGTGATGCGGGTGATGGTGGCAGCAAACTGTGAGCAGCGCTATCTATGTCTTCTATACGAAGGGCTGGTCATGTCTGTTTTTGAGTATGCGATGGCAATCCTGACTCTCAGCCGTAAGCAGATAGAAAGGATGAAAAGGATACAGAATGAAGCTATGCGCATTATTCTTGGATGTACAAGAGATACAGCATGCAGGGCGATGCACTACCTTCTTGATTTTCCAACCATTGAAGACAGAATACAAATCTGCAGAGCACACGCCTACCTCAGAGTTAACGCAAAGACACAACATCCGCTGCATAGAGAAATTATGAAGGTGAAGGGCAGCAGGTTAAAAAGAGGACGGTCGTGGATGGGTCAAGCCGAAGACATTCTTCAACAGGTGTGTTCACTTGAGGACTTAGAACCTGGCGAGGAGTGGGTACTAGTACCAACAGACTTCTGCACATCCTTTTCAGCTTGCATCCAACTAGACAGAAAATGCAGACAAGAAAACCCGGCAGCTGTGGAGGCGGAAGTACAAGCGTTGATTTTCGAGAATTCGCTAGACGGTGATGCTGTCATTTACACAGATGGGTCGGTCGTCCGACATGTGAGAAGCTCATGGGCCTTTACGGCTCAGGCCGGAGGGAGAGTTGTGAAGGAGGACTCTGGTGCTTTTGCTGAGACCACAAGTAGCCTGACTATAGAAGTCATGGCAGTAAGTAAAGCAATAACATGGCTCAAGATACAGACATTCACTAGGGCATGTTTCCTTAGCGACTCAGTGAACATGCTCAAGAGGATAGAGATGGGGGGGGGGGACCCGAAGAGAATGGTTGCTGTCCCTGGAGCGGTCTCGGCTGGCAAAGATTAGTTTCATCTTCGTGCCAGGGCATGCGGGAGTACAAGGGAATGAGCAGGCTGACAAGCTCGCAGGTAACGCTACTGTGGAGGGCGGACGCGCCATGGACCAAGCTGACATTCTAAATGCTCTACGAGAAGTGAGACTTTTGCGAGAACCAAGTGATGACTGTGAATCTACAACCATGGCCAGACTGCGATAACAGCAAATTAAAAGAGGGGTGGCCAAACAAGAACACTACGCAGGAAGCCAAAGAAGACTGATAAACCAACACAGAACTAGTGTCGTTAGCCGCTACACGCTGCGGGATTTGCTGAGGAGGGGATCCGAGCACTTATGGACTGAATGGTTCGATGTGCAATGAGGATGATCTGTCGACTAACTAACTAACTAACTAGACCGAGCACTATGGGAAAGAGCCCGGTGCAACGAAATGAAGTCGACCCTCTAGCCTTTAACACAATTACAAACGGTTGCAACGAATATATAAGGTGTATTTTTAATGACTGTGCAGTGTTTGAAAATATTGCCGGTCTAAGTTTTGTATTCACCCTCTGTAAAGTTCATGCAACATAATAGGTAAACACAAAACTTGGACCGGCAATATTTTCAAACACTGCAAAGTCTTTAAAAATACATCATGTAATACTGTATCTATATTAAATGTAGCCAGTGTAATAAACTGGAATACTACGTGCGTTCCAACGAACTTCCTAACAATCTTTGTCATGAGGTCATCACTGCCTAATGTTCTTAAACATCCGGTGTGCTGATGCCGAGGTAGCGGGTTAAACCCCTCCACCGGTCATTTGGACTAAAATGATTACTCGTCCTTGACTTGGGGACTTAAATTACAAGTACCTCTGAAGTCGGAATGGGGTTGCCTGATGGCGAGGGACACTGGCAATAGGGAAAGCTAACCCAAAATTAATCCAGTACACGTGAATTGGCTAAGTTTGAGTTCAAAGCGAGCGTACGCAATAATAATAATAATAATAATAATAATAATAATAATAATAATAATAATATTTGTCAGAAGTTTAAAAAAAAAACACTTTTGTGTTTGTGAAATGTCAGCAAAACAGCAGGATACGTAATGATATTTAGTGCTAATACATTGTGACAGAACGGTCACAATTTTCCTACATCTGTGTTGAGTTGAGTTGAGTTGAGCTAAGAACGACATCACTACACTTATGACATTCCCATACGCCCTCCGTAACCTCTTTCAACAGCCAGCAAAGAGTCATACTACTAATTGTTACCACCGTTATCTGATTGAAAGTTCTCATTGTCTTCCATCTCAGTTTAGAGATTCTTCCAGAACCTCTGCCGATCCCCCGCAATATATCATTCTTTCCACATGCGGGTTCTCAATCTGTTCTCCCGCCTTCTCTACCTGGTCCTACAGGCGCTCGATCACCTCTCCCTTGTCCATAAGCAATCTATCACCGAGAGGTGCATTCCTTGCCAGCCTGTTCACATCTTCACCTCCCCCGCACGGCCACCTCTCCCTTGTCCATAAGCAATATATCACCGAAAGGTGCATTCCTTGCCAGCCTGTTCACACCCCCACAAGGCCAGGACAATATATCCATACAATTCTCACAATCTGTTACCTCTGAAGGAGGTTAGCTATTCCACACGAAACGTTCATTTTCCCACCTTACTTAGCATACTCCTTGAGTCCGTAATAAATGCAGTTTGTGTTGCAGTGGTCTCTTCTAACCAACGGAATGCTACTGTTACTGTTTCCACCTCCATGTTCATGCTGGAGGTAGTAGTCTCATATGCCAGACTCTCCTTTTTCAATCATCGCCCATTAGCCTTCGCGATGAAACCCCAACCACTACTTCTGTTTCTCACCACTGACCCATCGGTGTAGATCACTATGGCACCTTGATGTGTGTTACTCTGCATCAGTTGTTGCACCTCAACCTCTGTGCGGCCTGCTGCTCATTCTCTGCACTACTGTAAGTGTCCAGGTCTCACAGGTGTATGTTGCAATGGGAAAGATGCATGCTCTTAAAAAATCAAATTTTTGTAGTTCTGTCTGTTCCCCTCCACAATTTATTCAGTTGTTTTAGTTTTTGAAGAGCATTTTAGTACTATATGGTAGTCGAAAGGAAAATGGTTCTGGTTATCATGATAATAGTGGAGGTTGTGGTAGTAATGATGTTAGTAGTCATATTGTTTGTAAATTTATGAAATACAAGCTTTCTTTATTTTATAAATAAAATATTAAAGGTCTTTTATGGTTGTCAAAACAATCTTGGTATTTTATGGTAGTCAAAACAATCCCAATATCTTAGGGTAGTCAAAACAATCTTGGTATTTTATGGTAGTCAAAACAATCCCAATATCTTAGGGTAGTCAAAACAATCTTGGTATTTTATGGTAGTCAAAACAATCTCAATATTTTATGGTAGTCAAAATAATCTCAATATTTTATAGTAGTCAAAATAATAGTCTGTATTAAAATTATACAAAACTCCCTAATCATCATCATGCGACCTGCAAAGTGGCATAACCATTCATGTTAGGTTCTGAGAACTTAGACCCTGGTGTTCTGGATCAATTATACTGATGATATCCTTCCATGCCATTATCTTAGACCACCAGGCTTCATTTCTCTTTGTCTGCCTCTTCAACTGCTGATCTTTCCAGCTGTCACAATGTTCTCCACTGCCCCGGTGAGGGTCGGGATTTTTTCATGTAGACTTCTAGTAATAAAATTTCCCCTGGTCTCTGGGTAGTGAGATCGGACACCCGTGTGTATTATTGCACTCGTAAAAATTCCCTTGGCAGTTGGAAATTGAAAAAGAGTAGCCTAACGGCGTTGCCAGGCGAAATTTCGAGTTAATAATCCACTCGAAGTATTTCAGAATCCTCGCCGGTGCTACAGAGTTTGTGCACTGAGCTGAGTTTCTCTGGACTCAGGCTTGAGTTAGCAGTAGAATGGAGCACTTATGGGTTACACCCGTGTGCCGTGATGTTGATCCGTCGACAAACTAAACTAAAACACCAGAACAAGTTTGATGTTACATTTCAGCACTTACAGACATAAAAAACTGACACAACACTTCAGTAGGACATAAACTGTCATGTTTATTTCCGGTAGCAATATACAGCAAAATAATAATGATCAATACATTTACATCTACAATATATAATGTATTTTTAATTACAAGTATATGTATGCAGTTTCCAAACGTAAAACTTGTGACAAATACCATATAAAATAGAACATCAAGCAGCAATTGTTATATTATTTCTATGACAATGTGGTTTATTTATATACTATGACATCAATCCTATACATTCAACAGAAACAAAGCACCCACATCAATAAACACAGACTATCCTAGATGAATATTCACTTGCTTCTGGCAACCACGTCACAGAAAACAATTTGCCACTGAAAGCTCACTACTGAAACACTTAAGTACATATGCTCAGGTCATCTAAAGTGATGGAACGTTCTCCGGGAGGAGCCTAATGAAAAGATGATGATGATAATAACACATTGCTTAAATGTTCCTTGCTTAGTTATTTGTATTAGGTTTTATCAACTCCTGGTTTATTGCATGTACAAAGTTTGTTCTTTAACTATAAAAACAATAAAAGCCTGTCCTCAGCAAAAGTATATACGGTTTAAAATATAAAATATACTGTATAAAGTATGTAGGGAAAATATAGTTCTAGATTTCTGTTTCCTCGTTGCCTAGGCTGCCCTAGTACTCACACATACACATTACTTGTCTCCAATCAGCACATTCATATTTATCATTACATGCAAGCATTAAAAACATAATTGGACTTTTAAAAATTTGAATTGTCCGGCTCAGCTTCTTTGGTTCCTGCTCCTGGTCTGGAGGAAACATTGGTGATCAAGATTGCCCAATCCCTTCTGTCATCTGTTTTCATCAAGCTGGTGTGGATTATATTATTATTTTTGGCCTGGTTGTTTAAGCTTTCCCCAGATATCTTCCTCTGTCTCTCTTCCCCAGTATTTTCCTCCCTACACTGCTAATTTTTCTGTTCTACCTCTACGGTTGATTAACTTCATAAATGGAGTAAAAATTGGCACAGCCAGACGAGAGGCATATCGGGAGAATGAGGGGGTCTCATCAACCAACACAGAACAGGCACTATTAGCTGCCGGACACTGATGCATATGTTGGGGGAAGAATTTGAGCACCCATGGACTTGTCCGGGATGCAAGGATGATACCCCAACAAATAATGGCATAAATTTCATTCGTCTTCTCCTTATAGTTTTGGTGAGTGATATCGTAGCACCTGCGAGTGTCTTCTTCTTTCGTTCACTTGAAATTTGCCTGTAACTGCAATGTTGTCTCTTGTATGAATTTCACTGTCTTTTATTAGTTAACTTAATGGTCCATATAGTTTTTTTGCCTATATATGCATATATGTTTGGCAGTCTTGGAGTATGTGATCTGCTGTCGGCAGCGTTAATCCACATGTGCACATGGCTGATTCGCCAATCATGAAATGTGTATACATGTGGTTGCATAATCTATTCAGACTTGGTGTCATCATTAGGGGGGGTTAAGCTGATAATGGCCTGAGTGTGGTCGGATGAGGGCTTGACGTCTGCGCTTACTTGATCGCTGTGAGTGGGAAAGTCTGGCCACTTATTCTTCCGTGCATTCTGGTCTAGACAATGTGAGGGCACTAACACTTTACGTATCATGGCAGATTCCCGCTAGGGGACTGGTTTCGTTTTCTGGTTATTAAAAAGCCCAACTTCAATACCAACTAAGGAGGTTGGCATGGCTGAATGGAAAAGAACGATTGTTATATAGCGAGGGACACTGGTAATAGGGAAAGCTAACCCTCATGCACAAATCAGACCAGGGCATTAGCAGTAGTAGCTTGAGTTCAAAGCGAGCAAAAAATAAGGATATCAATGAAAAATTGCCTAAATCAGCAGAATGCAACACAAAGACATAGGCGTGCAAATGCAACAAACAGAACGGTGCTAACTGACTTGCTTGATGCCATGTTATCACTGGAAATAATCAGGTTAAAAAAGGCACATTCATAAAATCATTAACAACAACATGATTTTAAAATGCAATATATGGAAAACATACTATAGCAACATATTAAACACAATTTGGGGAGCATGATGTGGACAACATACAGCAACATTCTCACACATCAATGCACTTTTAAACAGATTTAACATACAGATTAAACGGACTAAGCATCCTTTAGAAAATGCTGCACGCTCAGTGAGTTAATGTGTCTTGAAAGACCCAGTAACGTTTCTTGTGATCTGATGGGTAGACTACTCTACATGCCTGAACATGAAAGAGTTAATGAACTTGTTGTTACAAAGTTCTAGTATTGAAACAAACAATGAATGGATCAAGTGTTGTATACGTCATGTCATCATATGGTGTCTGTGCCCGACTTGAATAGCACTGGATCTGAATCCTGTTGTGTCAGACGACTTTTACATCAGAATGTTATTAAGTTTGTTGTTACAAAGGTCTGGTATTGAAACAAAAAATGAACTCAGTGTTTTAGTATCTGTTTGAGAAATGATTGTCAGACCATCATTACATGAATATGTTGCACTTATCATTACAAAGTTCTAGTTTTGAAAAAAAAAACAAAAAACCAATGAACCCAGTGTTGTATTCTTTATCTTATGGCAACTGCCTCTAACTTGAGTTACACCAAATATGAATCTAGTTGTATAAGACAGACGACTATTGCACGAGAATGTTATTAAGCGCATTGTTACATAGTTGTAGTATTGAAACAAGTAAACCCAGTGTTGTAGACATAATCTTACCGCACATGCCTCTGACCTGAGTTACACCATATCTGAATACAGTTGTATAAGTCGATGACTGTTACACGAGAATGTTATTAAGCTTATTGTCACAAAGTTGTAGTGTTGAAACAAATAAACCCAGTGTTGTACACTTCATCTTGTGGCACCTGCCTCAGACTTGAATAATACTATTTCTGAATCCATTTGCGTCAAATGATTTTTACATGAGAATGTTATTAAGTTTGTTGTTACAAAGTTCTAGAATAGAAACAAACAAACAATGAACCCAGTGTTGTACATATCTTAAAGATAACCCAGATCTGGTTCCAGGTATGTCAGACAACTGTTACATGAGAATGTTATTAAGTTTGTTGTTACAAAGTTCTAGTATAATAACAAACAAACAATGAACCCAGTGTTGTACTTGTCATCTTAAAGATAACCCAGGTCTGGTTCCACTTACATCAGACAACTGTTACATGAGAATGTTATTAAGTTTGTCATGAGGAAATTCTAGTAAAAAAAACAGGAACAATGAACCCAGCGTTATACCACCTTCTATACACCATCTTATATCTACCTGCCTCTGACTTGAATAACATTTGTATCTGAATCCATTTGTGTCAGATGATTTTTACATGAGAACATAAAACAACTTATTGTTAAAAATTTCTAGTATTGGAACAATGTACCAAATGTTGCACAATTTATCTTATGGGCGTCTGCATCTGACTTGAACAAAACCAGATTTTAATCCACTTATCAGAAGGTCATAACATGAGACAGTTATTGGTCTTGTTATCACAAAGTTATAGTTGGAACAAACAACGAACCCAATGTTCATAATTTAGCACCTGTATTCATGAATACAACCAAATATGAATCCCGTTGTTTCTGCAGAAGTCGGATGTGTCGGCCTAACGGCGCAAGAACGCAGCTCTGCTGTAAACAGGCACAACGCAATCACGTCCGAAAAAAACTCCGGATGAACGCAGAAGAAGAAGAAGAATCCCGTTGTTTCAGACAAGTGTTAAATAATAAACTCAATCATGTTAAACTCTCCCTTTAATCCTGAAAGTAGAACAGATAGAGGCTTACACTTTTAGATTACAGTACTACTCTTTTAGATGACAATACTACCTACTCCTATAGATTACAGCGCTAGCAAGCTAGTACACAGAATGCTACTTTATGTGACTCCAAATATGACAATCTTCAACATACACCGTGGATTGCAATGTACAATCAACTAACTACTTTGACACAACCATGGCTTTAAATGAAGAATGAGATGAATGATATAGTCTATAGAGTAATATGGGTGCTGAGGTAGCTCAGTGAGTAGCATGCTCACTTGCAGGGCTGATGGTCACCTTTTTGAATCCCACGATGCCAACATAAATCTTTTCAAACTGGATTGTGCTCTGAAGTGGACCCAGCCTAAGACCAGTATCATGAAATGTGCCTAGGAAATAAAGGCGGCTGGTGCAATATTAACTACTTCACTCAGCGAGTGCCGACTGTTCTATTAAAATATGTCACTGACACCATATACTCAATATGTCACAAGGCATTTAAGAGATTCCTTTACTTATATTGTTAATAGGTTCATACTGTTTGAAAAATCTCACCTACTGAGGCAAGTTGAAATAAGCTAAACCAAATATTTTCTCTGAATGAATAAGTTAGAAATTTCCCAAACACATACACAGGAACATCACAGAACTTGCGTAATCATATTGATAGCTTATTTCTGTGTGTCATGAAATCTGAAAGCTCTAGCTTGATTTTAGTGACCTTGAATGTTAACTCTAAAAGAATGGGACATAGTTAATAAGTCTGGTACAGGACTTTATTCCTGTTTCGTTGAGTGTTCACAGGGTCTGTTATTTCAAAATTTTGTCAAAACTATACTGAATTTGCCAAAAATATATAGATTTTTGTCAAAGCTAAATTGCCTTTATCAAAACTACATTGATTTTGTCAAAGCTATATTGATATTTATCAATGCTATATCAATTGTAAGAAAACTAATATTGATTTCATCAAAACAACTTGCATTGATTTTTATCAAAGTTATTTATGATTAAAATGGAGAAATTGTAAAATATTGTAAAACCAAATTGTAAAACCAGAACAACAACAACAGTTTTAAAAAATTTTCCTGCCACAAGTACTAAACTCCAGCCATGAATACCTTAAAATATCAACCCCAAATAGCAATATTTCTACAGATCCTTCTAAGCATAAAAAAAAAAAAACCAGTTTATTTCTGATAGTTATAAATATCCATAGCAACTGATAAAATGTTTCCTAATGCCCTCACGTAAACATATATGGCTATTGCATGACACGTAGGTAGCAACATTTCTCAAATCAGCTAAAAGAAATCAACAACAGCTTGTGAATTGTTTGACTTGTCAGGACACCTTCCTTGTTTGCTTCCAACGCTGTTAACTTCAAACAGTGGACACGTCCAGCGAGTGGATGTTCTGGTATTGCATGGCCGAATCATCCGGTGGTAGTCTGGTTAAAATAAAGACAAAAGTTATTTCAGGGCAGTCCAGGTTTGGCTACACCAACTGTTACAGGACGCCAGTCAACCACATGTAGATTAGCTTTCCCTATTACCAGTGTCGCTCACCACCAGGCAAACCCACTCCGACTTCAGAGGTACTTGTAATTTACATCCCCAAGTCAAAGACGAGAAGTCAACATTTTAGTCTGACTGACTGGTGTAGGGGTTGAACCCGCTACCTCAGCATCAGCACACTGGATGTTTAAGAACATGTGCTTTTATCCATTCAGCCATGCTGACCTATAAAAGAATCATATTATAAGACATTTATTATGAGGGGGCTTCAAATGAAAACCTTAAAAGTGTGATAGAAATTACAATAACCATGCCATTGTCTTGTAATCTGTCAATATTGTTTTAAAGGATATCAAGAGTGTTAAGCACATGCCATTATGGTGTAGACGAACAAGGTGATGTCATAAGGAAAGTTTAAAGATGGCCGCCCCACTTCTGACATGCGCCAACGAGGAGTAGCGTTCTGTTATCCATTTTCTGATCAGTGAATGGATGAAACCTATAGCAATTCATCGGCGAATAAAGGTCCAGTATGGTGATGCATGCCAGTCCAGCAAGTCTATGAGTGGAGTAGGAAGTGTAAAAACAGCGTGACTTCTGTGACAGACTGCTCATGACCGGGTCAGGCACACTAAGTAGTAACACCAGATAATTTTTTTCTACAAGAATCCAAACACTTTATCTGCGCTGGAGGACTTGCATTGAATGCGGTGGTGACTGCATCGAAAAATGATACATTTGTTCTTTACGTTTTTAGAATACATTCACCAAAGAAACCTGAGTCCATCTGAATCAAGTGGCAAAGTAAGTCAAGATGACTGGAGATGAATACAGGTGCAGTGGATGACGAGGGCACTCTACATGCCTCGCCGTGCTCATTACGTTTCACAATGCTTTGCGGGTAAACGCCGTCTTGCCCATTAAATCATCAATGATTTTTTTCTGCAGTCTGCCGAATCCTATCTCCATATGCTGGGTAGGCATACCCTAGTTCAGCCATTGGTTCACTGTAGCCTGCCATGCATGTCATAAGAGGAGATTCAGGAGGACTGGTGTGTGATTGGCTATGTTCCATTAGTAGATGAAAAGTAAAAACAGAAGACTGCTTGTACAAACATAAAACAATAGAAAACAAATGGAAATAGTTGTACAACTTGTGAAACAAATGAAAACAGTCTGTGAATTAAAATAGTCATACAGTCATTGGTACATATTAAAACAGTCATACAATGAGTGGAATGAATGAAAACAATATTATCAACAAACAAAAATAGACGTACAACCATTGTAACAAATAAAAACAGCCAAAAAATGAAAATAGTCATAACTCTGGTGAAACAAAGAAAAACATACAACATTAGTATGAATTGTATAAATAGATCTGCAATAAAATAAATGAGACTGACTGTATAAACAGAACTGTAATACAATATAATATAGCGGGGTAGGGGTATACCCTATCAAAGGAGAAGTAAGGTGCCTCCTTCCCTCCGCTAGCCTACGGGACACCCTTGGGCAAGGTGGAGTACCCGTTTAGCCCCCCCAACAGGGTAACGTGAAGCCATGGGAGCAGGTGGTGGATTGGACTTGGGAGCAGCCGACAGATAGTTGTTGGTTATGGTTTCAAGTCAGTGACGGTGGGCAGAGGATCTCTCAGTAGAGACAATGGCTACGGTCATCCGATCAGTATGGTCACTGCCAGGAAGGAAGAATGGTAGACTTCCCTCCTTATTGATTCCCGGGCAGAGGAGGCTCGTTAGCCTTGTTTGGTATCTCTTCTAAGAGAGGGAACTCTAAATCTCAAACCTCCGCTGCCTTGCGGGTATACCCATATGGGAAAGGCTTCGGGAGTAAACCCTGAGGACAAATCCGGAGATGGAGTCCCTAAGGCAGTTCCATGTTGTAAACAACATAGTTCTGGCAACTCCTGCGACGGCACCGATGCCAAGTTGCATTGGCTACTGCCTTTCCCTTGGTCAACATCGGCGACGTGGAGAGGGGGAACCTGCTACTGGGCAACAGCTGGTTCTCCGATTTCCATTGCCCAGGCTTGTGCCCTGAAGAGGTCACTTCAGCACCGCGTAAAGCGGTGACACAACACGGGAAGTAGCATTTGCCGGTTATAAGTCTTAATGCTCGATTGGCGTAGAGCAAGGCGCCAGGGGCTACTTCCGACGGTGGGAGAGATCATCATATCTCACTAGACAGCTACCGCCCGCCTAAGCTAGGCAGCCCCCAGTCAATAAGGTGTTGTCTCGCCACGGTTCATCTGCTCCTGAGGGTGTGTGGAGCTTAGGGGGAAATCCTGACACATGGACCGCAATCTATACACCTAACAGCAAGAAAAAAACAAAACAACCGGCCCTAAGGCTGGGAACATGGAACGTAAGAACCATGACCCCTGGCATCTCAGATGATCTAAATGAGATTGTGGATGCCCGCAAAACTGCAGTGATAAACAACGAACTGCTAAGACTGGGGATAGACATTGTCGCCCTGCAAGAGACCAGACTCCAAGAATCTGGAAGCATCAAGGAGAGGGACTTCACTTTCTACTGGCATGGCAAGCCGTGCGGAGAGACCAGGGAGCATGGAGTTGGCTTCGCTATCAGAAACAAGCTGCTCAATTCCATCATACCACCAAGTGATGGCACTGAAAGAATATTGAAGCTCCAACTCCAGACAGAGGCAGGCCCAGTTAGTATTATAAGCGTTTACGCCCCAACACTAACTGCAGCATCAGAATCTAAAGACAAGTTCTATGACGACCTTAGCAAAGAAGTCAGTGAAACACCAGAGAAACAACATCTTTTTATCCTGGGGGATTTCAATGCCAGGGTTGGCTCTGACCACGAATCTTGGCCTTCATGTCTAGGACAGTTTGGCGTTGGGAAGATCAATGACAATGGACAACGTCTCTTGGAATTCTGCAGCCACCATAATCTGTGCGTGACCAACACCTTCTTTGACACGAAACCTCAACACAAGGTGTCATGGAGGCACCCCAGATCAAAGAACTGGCACCAACTCGACCTGGTGCTCACTAAACGCAGCAACCTCCGCAATGTACGGATGACTCGCAGCTATCATGGTGCTGACTGCGACACCGACCATTCACTTGTCTCCAGCAAGGTGAAGATAAAGCCCAAGAGAATCTACAGAAGCCGAACAGAAGGAAGACCACGCATTGACACCAGTGGCACCCAAAATAAAGAGAAGGTCAACAAATTCATGCAGGCTCTAGCGGATACTCTGCCCGGCCCCACAGACGGAGATTCCACCGAGAGATGGAGTCATTTTCGCGACACCATCTACAATACAGCACTATCAACATTTGGCAAGAAGCAAACTAAGTCAACCGACTGGTTTGAAGCACACTCTGAAGAGATGCTCCCAGTCCTGGAGATAAAGAGACATGCATTCTCGATGTATAAAACATCACCTTCAGAGAAAACACTGCAGGCATTGCGAACGGCCAGAAATAGAGTACAACAGATGGCAAGAAGATGTGCGAACAGGTACTGGCTACAGCTCTCTGCTCAAATTCAAACTTGTGCAGACACTGGAAATATAAGAGGAATGTATGAGGGCATCAAGCAAGCTGTCGGTCCATCAAAAAATAAGATGGCCCCTTTACGATCAACTGAGGGGGTAATCATAAAAGATCGAGCGAAACAAATGGATCGCTGGGTAGAACACTACTCAGAGCTATACTCAGTGGATAACACTGTCAGCGAAGAAGCTCTGGAAGCCATCGATCAACAGTCCGCCATGCATGCCTTGGATAACGAACCTTGCCTCACAGAAATCAGCGAAGCACCTGGAAAAGATAGTATTCCACCTGAAATTTTAAAATGTAGCAAAGAAACAATCATCCCAGAACTGTATGCAATATTACAGCTCTGCTGGAGAGAAAAATCAATACCACAAGATATGAAAGACGCAAACATCGTTACCCTTTATAAAAACAAAGGCGACAGAAGCGACTGCAACAACTATCGCGGCATTTCCCTTCTCAGCATTACAGGCAAGATTTTTGCCAGAGTAATCCTTAAAAGATTACACATTCTTGCTGAAAGAATCTACCCCGAATCGCAGTGCGGATTTAGACCCAACAGGTCCACCATCGATATGATTTTCTCACTCCGGCAGCTCCAAGAGAAGTGCAGAGAACAGAGGAAGCCATTATATATAGCCTTCATCGACCTCACAAAGGCATTTGACCTCGTGAGCAGAAGCGGCCTTTTTAAGGTCCTTGAAAAGGTTGGATGTCCACCCACCCTTCTTAGTCTCGTGAAATCATTCCACGAAAACATGCAGGGGACCATTTTATTTGACGGCTCAACATCCCAGTCATTCAGCATCAGCAGCGGAGTAAAGCAGGGATGCGTGCTTGCTCCTACACTCTTTGGTATCTTCTTTGCTGTTCTCTTAAGGCAAGCATTTGGGACTGCCACTGAAGGCATATACCTCCACACAAGATCTGATGGCAAACTTTTTAACCCATCAAGACTCAAGGCAAAGACCAAAATAAGACCAAGATGCGTAAGAGAACTACTTTTTGCAGATGATGCAGCACTGACTACTCATACAGCAGAAGATCTCCAAAGGCTCATAGATCGTTTTGCAGCTGCCTGCAAAGACTTTGGGCTCACCATTAGCCTAAATAAAACACAGGTGATGGAACAAGATGCTGATGCGCCTCCGTCAATCAAAATCTCTAATTATGAATTGAAAGTCGTCCACGATTTTGTGTATCTGGGATCGACAATATCAGATAATCTTTCATTAGAGACAGAAATCGACAGACGCATTGGAAAGGCAGCCACAACATTTTCCAGGCTAGCTAAAAGAGTTTGGGAGAATAATAGACTAACAGAGCGTACAAAAGCTCAAGTATATAAAGCTTGTGTTGTTAGCACACTACTCTACGGGTCTGAATCCTGGACCCTGTACTCAAGACAGGAAAGGAAGTTGAATTCCTTCCACATAAGATGTCTGAGACGTATCCTGGGCATAACATGGAAAGACCACATAACAAACAAACAGGTGCTTGAAAGAGCAGATATTACCACAGTGCACACCCTCCTCAAGCAGAGACGCCTCCGGTGGTTGGGCCACGTATCTCGAATGGAGGACGAACGTATTCCCAAAGATCTCCTTTACGGAGAACTAGCCACAGGAAAGAGGCCAACCGGAAGACCCCAAATGCGATATAGGGATGTGTGTAAACAAGATATGAAAACCATTGGAATAGATCCAGACACGTGGGAGAGAGTTGCAACAGACAGATGCTCCTGGAGAAGAGATGTACGAAACGGACTGGTGCTCTTTGAGCGCAATCAGATCCAAAAAACTGAGGAGAGACGGCACAGGCTCAAAGAGCAGTCACTTACTGCGGGACTTGCCTCGTCTCACAGATGCGGAAACTGTGACAGAGATTGTCATTCTCGAATTGGACTATACAGTCACCAGCGGTGCTGCCAGGCACCTCCCAAGCGGCACAACTCTATAGTCCTTCAGGACTGAAAGAGGCCTACTACTAATACAACAAATATGAAAAGGTCACTCAGCTGGTGACTATGACACAAACAATGAGTTAGTGTGTGTGGGACGGAGGAGTGTCAATATACCATTACTTCCTGTAGGGTTTACACTTGGGTTATTGTAGTGTTTATACTTGTGTTATTGTAGTGTTTATACTTGTGTTCCTGTAGGGTTTACATGTGTTCCTGTAGGGTTTACATGTGTTCCTGTAGGGTTTACCCTTGTGTTCCTGTAGTGTTTACCCTTGTGTTATTGTAGTGTTTATACTTGTGTTCCTGTAGGTTTACATGTGTTCCTGTAGGGTTTACCCTTGCGTTATTGTAGGGTTTACCCTTGTGTTATTGTAGGGTTTACCCTTGTGTTATTGTAGGGTTTACATGTGTTCCTGTAAGGTTTACATGTGTTCCTGTAGGGTTTACATGTGTTCCTGTAAGGTTTACATGTGTTCCTGTAGTGTTTACATGTGTTCCTGTAGGGTTTACATGTGTTCCTGTAGGGTTTACATGTGTTCCTGTAGGGTTTACACTTGTGTTATTGTAGTGTTTACACGTGTTCCTGTAGGGTTTACATGTGTTCCTGTAGGGTTTACACTTGTGTTATTGTAGTGTTTACACTTGTGTTCCTGTAGGGTTTACATGTGTTCCTGTAGGGTTTACATGTGTTCCTGTAAGGTTTACATGTGTTCCTGTAGGGTTTACCCTTGTGTTATTGTAGTGTTTACACTTGTGTTCCTGTAGGGTTTACATGTGTTCCTGTAGGGTTTACATGTGTTCCTGTAGGGTTTACATGTGTTCCTGTAGGGTGTACACTTGTGTTATTGTAGTGTTTACACGTGTTCCTGTAGGGTTTACCCTTGTGTTATTGTAGTGTTTACACTTGTGTTCCTGTAGGGTTTACATGTGTTCCTGTAGGGTTTACACGTGTTCCTGTAGGGTTTACATGTGTTCCTGTAGGGTTTACGTGTGTTCCTGTAGGGTTTACATGTGTTCCTGTAGGGTTTACCCTTGTGTTATTGTAGTGTTTACATGTGTTCCTGTAGGGTTTACGTGTGTTCCTGTAGGGTTTACCTTTGTGTTATTGTAGTGTTTATACTTATGTTCCTGTAGGGTTTACATGTGTTCCTGTAAGGTTTACATGTGTTCCTGTAGGGTTTACCCTTGTGTTCCTGTAGGGTTTACCCTTGTGTTCCTGTAGGGTTTACATGTGTTCCTGTAGGGTTTACATGTGTTCCTGTAGGGTTTACATGTGTTCCTGTAGGGTTTACCCTTGTGTTCCTGTAGGGTTTACATGTGTTCCTGTAGGGTTTACATGTGTTCCTGTAGTGTTTACATGTGTTCCTGTAGTGTTTACATGTGTTCCTGTAGGGTTTACATGTGTTCCTGTAAGGTTTACATGTGTTCCTGTAGGGTTTACATGTGTTCCTGTAGGGTTTACATGTGTTCCTGTAGGGTTTACATGTGTTCCTGTAGGGTTTACCCTTGTGTTCTTGTAGTGTTTTACATGTGTTCCTGTAGTGTTTACATGTGTTCCTGTAGTGTTTACATGTGTTCCTGTAGGGTTTACATGTGTTCCTGTAGGGTTTACCCTTGTGTTCTTGTAGTGTTTTACATGTGGTCCTGTAGGGTTTACATGTGTCCCTGTAGGGTTTACACTTATGTTCCTGTAGTGTTTATACTTGCATGCAAAAAAAAACACACCAGTCTCTCTGGTCATCATCATTATCATAAAGTAGTCTACAAACCTATCGGTGACCACATCTCCACAGTCTCCCACTTTCCAAAAGAGTACATCAACTCATGTACTTGTATCTGATGAAAGGCTGTCCAAAATCTTCTCCCACTGTATTCCTTTATCTCTTTTCCCCATGAATGTTATCGGCCGCGGCAATGTGTTCCAGTTCTCTGTTCATGATCCCACAATCATACAGCAAGCAGGTCCTTGCAGAATGTCACTCTCATCATGGCCCACATAAACAATCTTCAATCCTTTGCTAATTCCGTTGCCTCATGCATTCTCATTCTCCAGGTGCCTTCAGTGTCCAGTATCCATCTTCATGCTCGTCGATCCCTGCCTCATGCATTCTCATTCTCCAGGTGCCTTCAGTGTCCAGTATCCATCTTCATGCTCATTGATCCCTGCCTCATGCATTCTCATTCTCCAGGTGCCTTCAGTGTCTTCTTCTTCTTCTTCGTTCATCCAGAGTTTTTTTTCCGGATGTGATTGCGTTGTGCCTGTTTACAGCAGAGCTGCGTTCTTGCGCCGTTAGGCCGACACATCCGACTTCTGCGGGCATTTGTTGACCGGGTTAACCTTCCCGGGGCCTTCAGTGTCCAGTATCCATCTTCATGCTTGTCGATCCCTGCCTCATGCATTCTCGTGCTCCAGGTGCCTTTAGTCTTGTGTCCATCATTGTGCTGGTTGACCTTGCCTTATGCATTCTTAACAATTAAAACACATAGATACTTCAGCATTATTCATTTATTAGACAACTGTCTTGAGAAGCCAGGACACCAACCACAGGAGAGGGTGCAAAGCCCAAAATTGGAACACACGCTACACACAGCTGAAAATCTCACCCTACTAACCTCCTTCTGGCCCCAGGGTGTGGTAAAGGAGGTACTGGCGGGGGGACATTCCCAGCAGCCTGGGCTCTCTTGGCAGCTTCCACAGCTCCGGTGGCATACTTGATGTTGGTGTACTCCCTTCCTGCAACACTCTGGAATAACGGCAGCCAAATTAATGTTGATGGTGAATCAATTAACACAGGTTTCCTAACACACACTGGACACATGATTAACTGGCAAATGCTTTCACATGTACATCAGTGATATACATTTTCTTCTTTATACTTTGCTCCATTTTATGTTTCGTAGACTACAGTAAGGTTTTCGCCTGTGTTCAACAACACATGATTAACTGGCAAATGCTTTCACATGTACATCAGTGATATACTTATTCTTCTTTATACTTTTCTCCATTTTATGTTTCACAGACTACAGTAAGGTTTTCAACTGTGTTCAACAACAGAAATTGTGGAACATGAGAGATATGCCGCTTCCATATTTGTTCTTCTTCTTTGTTCCTCTTTTAGAGGAGAGCACCACACCTAGTCATGCCTCCCAGAGATCAGTGTGTCCGACTTCATCATGCATTTGTGCAGCAGTTGCTTCCTCCAGACAGATTCCATCAAAGGTAATGGTCAATTGGTAGGTGTTTTTTTCCCACAGCAATTTTTGAAATGTCTTACGGCCTACTCTTTGCAATTTCCAACTGCTGTGGGATTTTTAACATGCCTGCTGGACCTCCTGTTTTTTGCCCTTATCCAAGAAGGCTAGGTATCCAATCTCACTCTCTATAAACCAGGTGGACATGAGATATTATTAGACACCAATGTCATTTGGAAACATTCCCAGCCCTGGTACCCCCTGAGTGATGAAGAGAGCACGAATATCCACAGCTTTCAGTTCCGGTTCCCGAGCCTCATGCGTGTCCATGCCAAAGGTGTCCACAATGTCCTGTGTCCATCTTCCTGCTGCTCGACCCCTGCCTCTTGCCCAAGGTGTCCACAATGTGATGGGTCCTGTGTCCATCTTCCTGCTCGACCCCTGCCTCTTGCCCAAGGTGTCCACAATGTCCTGTGTCCATCTTCCTGCTGTTCGACCCCCTGCCTCTTGCCCAAGGTGGTTCCTGTGTCCATCTTCCTGCTAGACCCCTGCCTCTTGTTCAAGGTGTCTGCAATGTTCTGTGTCCATCTTCCTGCTACACCCCTGCATCTTGCATAAGGTGGGTCCTGTTTCCATCTTCCTGCTGTTCGACCCCCTGCCTCTTGCCCAAGGTGGGTCCCGTGTCCATCTTCCTGCTACTCGACCCCTGCCTCTTGCCCAAGGTATCCACAATGTCCTGTGTCCATCTTTCTGCTACTCGACCCCTGCCTCTTGCCCAAGGTATCCACAATGTCCTGTGTCCATCTTCCTGCTCGACCCCTGCCCAAGGTATCCACAATGTCCTGTGTCCATCTTTCTGCTACTCGACCCCTGCCCCTTGCCCAAGGTGTCCACAATGTCCTGTGTCCATCTTCCCACTGCTCAACCCCTGCCCTTTCTTCCAGTAACCATGCCCTCCATCACTGTCCTGGTCAAGCTACTATGATTTGAACATGGTCAAAATATTCCAGTTTCTGAGATATGATGCTGTTTATAAGTATGAGTCAGTTTTCTTGTAAGCTCAGATCACTTAGGATGTCAGTTTTGTCCTCATCTTGGTCCACAGTATTCCAAAAATGATTCTATAACATGTAAGTTGAAAAGACCCTTCTTGGTCCACAGTATTCCAAAAAATGATTCTATAACATGTAAGTTGAAAAGACCCTTCTTGGTCCACAGTATTCCAAAAAATGATTCTATAACATGTAAGTTGAAAAGACCCTTCTTGGTCCACAGTATTCCAAAAAATGATTCTATAACATGTAAGTTGAAAAGACCCTTCTTGGTCCACAGTATTCCAAAAAATGATTCTATAACATGTAAGTTGAAAAGACCCTTCTTGGTCCACAGTATTCAAAACATGTTTCTGTAACATTTAAGTCTTTTTTGTTGTTGTTGTTGTTGCGCTCACTCGCTTTAAACTCAAGCGTAGTCCATACACACTATTTATAGTAGTGATGGACTGAATTCTGCGGGTGGATTAGCTTTCCATATTAGCAGTGTCCCTAGCCATCAGGTGAACTCACTCCAACTTCAGAGGTACTTGTAATTTACATCCCAAAGTCAAGGACGGCAGGTCAACATTTGAGTCCAGCTGTCCGGTGTAGGGGTTGAACCTTAACCTTGGCATCAGCACACCGGATGTTTAAGAACACACGTTCTTACTCATTTGGCCATATGGACCTGCTAACATTTAAGTTTAAAATACCCATTTTGTTCCACAGTGTTCCAAATGTTTCTACAACATTTCGGTTGAAAAGACTCTTCTTTAGAGATTGTAAAATGATTCATTACTCTCATCCATATGTTGCCACAGGGAAGGTTTACATACTCAAACATTTTACTTTCATGTGTTGGCTAGTGTTGTGCCAGAGGTTCTCAATACTGTTTAACACCTGCACTTATGTGGCCAGTTTGTATCTTGACTTCTTTAAACAATAGCTTTTATTGTTGATTATGTAGCTGAGATATTCTTTCCTAGGACCACCACCTGTGGAAGGACTGCTCTGTGGTTTGCTGACCATGCGCTGTCACTCAAGACATTAGTCCCTGACAGTAAAATCTCATTCAATGTGTCTTTAGTCCCTGAAATAAGAAACTGCATCTAACATGAATGAACTGACCTGTCCGGCGAGCTGTCTTTGCCTTTCTATCTCCATGTATCTCTGGACGGCCAGATAGACAAACTGGTACTGGCTCTGTGTCTGAACCAGCCCTGACCTTTGACCACGCACCATCAGGATGGTCTTGAAAATGTCAATGTCACAATCAAAGCCTGAAAACAACAAAAGCACAAAATGAACTTTGTTTTTGACACACACAAATTATATAACAATAAAAGCACAAAATGAACTCTGTTTCTGACAAACATAAATTACATACCAACAAAAGCACAAAATGAACTCTGTTTCTGATACACACAAATTATATAACAACAAAAGCACAAAATGAACTCTGTTTCTGATACACACAAATTATATAACAAAAGCACAAAATTAAATCTGTTTCTGACACACATAAATTATATAACAACAAAAGCACAAAATTAACTCTGTTTCTGACACATATAAATTATATAACAATAAAAGCACAAAATGAACTGTTTCTGACACACACAAATTACATACCAACAAAAGCACAAAATTAACTCTGTTTCCGACACACAAAAATTATATAACAATAAAAGCACAAAATGATCAGGCCTGTATTTTTGTCCTAATTATGCCATTTGCCCAGGCTACCTAAGGATTTCTTGAATGATACTAACATTAAGATATAGTTTATGATATCAAATACAAGTTATCTCATCTATCAAATATGTTACCATATGGCATTTCCATAAGGTAAGGAAGGATGCAGATGACTGCTATCTGACTACACAATACAAAAACATACCTCACTCATTCATCGACACCTTGCCATCTTGACAGACGATAGTTAGTTCCATTGAGCTTCAAGAAAGACATTACCACCCATGGCGGGGACCAGGGATGGAGTTATACCTCTCTATAGCACAAAGCCTGGGTTGATTAGCACAAAGCCTAGGTTGAATTGTAGAGACCATGTGTTGCCCATGCAACAAGATCCCTCTATCGGCCTGCCTAGTTTATTCCAGAGGAAAGGTAACACCAATACACCTGGAGCGAGACAAGCTGCAGAAGCAGCCGGACCAGAAAATGCAATGCTCTAACTGTCCGCCTGTCAGAGCTTCATTCCTAGACCAGTAGCTGATCAAGGCTTAGGGTCTGGTCTGCTCTGCCATGACATTTAGTTCCTCACACTAGGATAAAGCTTGTACCCTCCCAACTGAGCTAATCCACCCGAAGCCATTGGCACAATGGGTTTGGTGAGTACCGCCCAACATTCAGCGCTAACAAAAAGCAGGTAGTACCGTCTACTGATATATGGAACTCAGTCATATCTGACTAGAACCTATCTGTAACAAACACAAAACCATATCTAACCATCGCAATATTACATCTGAGCACAAAAAAGCTGCTGTTCTGTGTTGTACTAGAATGTATGTATTTTTATTGTCACGTTGGTTTGTTGAATAAACTATTATATTTCACATTTGATGGTTCATAGAAAATGCACATGTCAATTACCGTAAGTCTTGATCTGGTTGATAATCATATCTGTGACAATAAGGGTGCCTGTCCTGCCTATGCCAGCACTGTATAAAGAGAGAAAAATGTGAGTTAATTTATTAAAAGTATTCAAAGATGACCAAAATGGCTATGCTAGATTTCAGTCAATTTATGACCAAAATGGCTATGCTAGATTTCAGTCAATTTCCCACATGTACAAACATTTGTGATCAATATTTATACACGGGTACCCCAAATTTCAAAAAATAAAAAAAAAAGAATCACACACACAATTGTTCAGTAAGCGGATTTTTGTGCTGGTATTTCTGTTTTTCATGATGTTCATCATCAACATCATGTGACACGCCGATAAGTGTGGGCGGCCATGTTTCACTATCTCACATAATCACCAGTGTCTTGAATCAGGTCTGTGGTCTCATGCTATGTGACCAAGCCATCCAGCTATTTAGCTCTGTCTTCCTCTTGATCTTTTTCCATTACATTTTCCAGCTGTCACTAAGATTTCAAGTTCATTTCTCCTCATAACAAGCCCACAAAATTGTGACTATTACTCATTTCTCTAATCTTCTTCTTCGTTCATCCGGAGTTTTTTTTTGTGTGGATGTGATTGCGTTGTACCTGTTTACAGGAGAGCTGCGTTCTTGCGCCGTTAGGCCGACACATCCGACTTCTGCGGGCATTTGTTGACCGGGTTAACCTTCCCGGATTTCTCTAATCAATCTACAGTTTCCAGTTTGTTTCTTCCAGAACTTTCTCATTCATTTTTTGTCTGTCCATGGTATTCTTGCAATTTCTTCAGAATCCACATTTCCACTACCAACAGATGTTTCTTATCTACTTGGCTTATTGCTCATGTTTTCATGCACACAACCTGATGTCACATATTTTAGTAAAAGAGTGAATCTAATTCTAGTAAAACAGCATAATTTAAGATAGTTCTCAACTGATCAATGAAACAGCATATTCAAATTTAAGACAGTTCTCAACTGATCAATGAAACAGCATATTCAAGATAGTTCTCAACTGATCAATGAAACAGCATATTCAAGTTCAAGACAGTTCTCAACTAATCAATGAAACAGCATAATAATGAGTCTCAACTAATATATGCAACAAGTGTTATCATGATAGTCTTAACTAAAAAAAATAACACAGTACAATCAAGATCAGTTCTCAAATGATCATGAAACAGCATAATCAAGATAGTTCTCAACTGATAAATGAAACAGCGTATTCAAAATAGTTCTCAACTGATGAATGAAACAGTATAATCATGAGTCTCACTCAACTGATCAATAAACAAGTGTTATCATGATAGTCTCATAAAAAAATATAACACAGTAAAATCAAGATTAGTTCTCAAATGGTCAATGAAATAGCATGATCAAGATGGTTCTCAACTGATAAATGAAACAGTATTAACAAAATAGCTCTCAAATGATCAATAAAACAGCATTATCAAGATAATTCTCAACTATTCAATGAAACAGTATAATCAAGTTAACTTTCAAATGATAAATGAAACAGCATAATCAAACTAGTTTCAATTAACTCAATAAAACAACAAGCATTAGTATAAAAGAAAAGTGATCAAAACCTGCAATGCACAACCACAGGGCCGGGGCTAGGCAGAGACTCCAGCAAATTATTGATTCTCTCAAGGAAGTCAATCATGGATCCAGGATCGTCTGGCACATTGTAGTCTGGCCAAATCATGTAGTGGAACTGGTAAATCTTGCGTGGTTCTTCCACCGGCTGGAAGATATAAACAGTAAATTCAATTAATGGTTGCCCTTTTGATGCCAGGAGCACTGTCGGGCGAGGGCCCAGAGTAATTTATCACTCTAATTCTTCCAGTTCCTTCTTACCACTGCTGTCTGCTGCATTCCCAAATACTAAAGTAACCATTCTTTTTTAATTTCAAGATAACAGAATCAGCCGCTATTATAACATCAGCTGGCTTCGTGGCAAGGTGGTTATGGATGCAGTTCGTAATCCCATACACCCACGGTCGAAACAGCTGCAGATGATTTAGCAGCCAACTGTCTTGTATTGGTTTTTTACAAAATAGTATGGGTGCCGGTCATTCAGAAAGCAATGCAAACTACTGAACGTAAACTTGCCAAGATATCACAACAGCAAAAAATGCTGGTGTTAACTGCGACGTCCTGTAAAGGATATACAACTAACTTTAACTATAACAACAGAAGATGGATTACAGTGACAAGGTGGATGCCATGGACCGATATGAGGTAGACAGCGATAAACTGATGTAGTGAGAACAGGTTACCAGAGAAGAGGAATTGTCATCTGTGAAAGCAGTTCACGCGATCACGATGAACAAATCCGCATGAAGAAGTCGAGGAAAGTCGGTGAGCAACTGATGATGATGTTGTAGAACAAAGGGAAGCCATTCAGAGAAGTTGCGTATCACGTGACAGTAGTTGTGTGGTACACGGGAAGGACACGGCTGGACAAGGTTAGTCTAGCCAGGGTCCCAGTAGAGAGAGGACGGGAAACGAGTGTCGAAAGTGAAGCGAGATGAAGTCAACAGTGCTTTCGTATTTGAACAACACATCAGCCTGAGGCGAAAGTGTTAGACACAAGCCGGACGGCCAGTTGAGTAAGCATTCCAGTTTAGCGACGGCTCGCCGAGTTGACGGCGATTGAGAATGCCCCATGCCGATGTCAAGGGCAAGTGACTGTAAGTTGACCATAGAATAGCCATCTAACATCCAAACAAAGGAGAGACAAGGTCACCTTGGGCGCCATGTGCAATTTCCAAATGAATTCATCAATAAACATGTACAACTATCAAACCAGTGCATCAATATCCTCGTGCTAGATGAACATTTGAGTCACGACACTGAATTCAGAAATATAAATTAAGCAACAAATATTAACAATATTGACCCTGGCTGGGACAATATGTAGTTGTAGTTGTGAACTTCAAGTACACAGTGGAAAGGCAGTCACTGACAACAATAACTCATTGTGAACGAGTCTATGAATAAACAGTTATTAATTGCCTAGAGACATTCGAGAACAGAGAAATATTACCAAAAAAGTGCGTCCACGAATACAACGATGGCACATCATCATGTGTCCAAACTACTGAGAGATAATCCTATCAACAGTCAAAACTCACCGTACAAAGACAGAATATCAAAACAGCGACATTGTCTTAATTTTGACTGGAATTTCATCACTATGGCCATATAATTAGTGGGGAATGTAGTAATTCTCACTAATTTGTAGATCATTCAAAATTTGTACCAAAGACCTCAAGACGGCGAAGATGTCCACAAATCCATTGTGAATCACAGTTTTAGCGAACAATCATTAGTATATCAAGCTGTTTTCCACTTGACTCGAGGATCCGAAATTTTCCCAAGACAGTTGTCTGAATTTTAAGTTTGGTCTTCAATTAACATCCAACTACTTAGACAACCGAAATAAGGATACCGATTCAGTCCAGAACTTCAACACAACATCGCAACATTGAATCGGTATTTTACTAAACTTTTTCCACTTAAGTTGCAGAAAATCCAGAATTTTCCTACAGAGCGATCTGAAGGTCAAGCCTTGGTCTACCATCAACACCAAATACCCTCGTCAACTTGGAGGAAGATGCTGGACCAGTGAAGGACCTCAACACAGCAGCAGCAACAATGCATCAGGCGAGTTAAATTGTCTGACTGTGTTTGTATCGTTTTGTGCGGCTGTTTAGAGTAGATATTTGGATACTTTCTCCACAGATTTTGTCGTCTCCACAGATTTTTGTCGTCTCCACGATAAGTGCTGAGCTAATAACAGCCTGAGTAACTGATATATAATATTAATTCTCAGCAATCAGGAATAAGATCCACTTGTGGTAATCAAATGTTAGTAGTATTCCATTGGTGTGTAAATTAATATGTGGTATGCTTTATATGTATATTCGACGATGTATAGGATGTATTATCTGTCTCGTCGAGTATAATATTGTAAACATTGTGATATCACTATAACACCACTCAAAGGTCACCTCTTGGTTTGAACATCACGTGAGAACTTCACAAGGATAATTTCTAAAGAATCACATCATCATAAATGCATACACATAAACAATATAGTGTTATATTAGTGACATCTTGTGTTACTTATACAGAATATTCAGCAAACATGTCTTCATTACAAGACTTTATAGCTAGAGGAGAAAAAGATGGTATGTCAGGGCCCAAGTTAATGGCCAAACAAGAACTGATTGATTTATAAGCACATCAACGTGAGCTAAGAACAGTTGTAATAATTCACATAATGGAGTGATCAACTGCATAACTTAATAACAACAGTTGATGATGGGAAATAATATCTACTTGTTGTAATCACATATTGTCCATGTTCTTTTTATATGTAAATGTAACAGGTGGTACGTGTCACATTTATATTATACTAGGTAGAGGAGCCATCATCTATCCGGTCCGGTGTAATATTGTGAACATTTGTGACATCAGTACACACCAGTATGAGTAATAAACTCAAATAACATCTTGAGACAAGGAATATCTCTTGTCCCGAACAGCACGCGAGAATATCACAAGATACAACTGCTGGATATTCATTCTATCATGCATTATATACACAGAAACAACATAGTGTGTATACTAGGGACACCTTGTAAGGCTTACATATGCGTTCCGGTGAGGTTGGATAAAACCGCATGAGTAAACATGTCTTCCTGCATGTATTTATAGCTATGGGAGAGTAGTATGGCGTTTCAGGATTTGACCTGATTTTGCAGAACTGTGTTGGGTTACATTTGGAAGAGAAGTGCAGTACCGGCTTGTCAACATAGATCGTGGGTAATCTTTTTATGGCGACAAGAGCATTTCTAAAGAAATGGGTTCCGCATTTGGTAGAACGGCTTTCCGACATATGACATGAGTAATTGTTATGTGACGGGGGACTGTCTATGCAGGGCGGTGAACTTGTTTGATAGTATTGTGACGAAACGCCATGACAGCACAAGAATGTTTCTATCATTCTCTAAAAGAATAAACATCCACCAGAAAGAGGATAAAAACGTAAGAGAAAAATACAGGGTCACTTAGAGCCCGCACTATCATTTGTACTACAATGGTAGATCAAAGCAACGTCTGGTCTCTACATCTAAGAGATTTTCCCTTTGATGTTCTGATCAACCAGACATCGCGGTTGGAATAGGGACTGACACCTAACACCTTACGGTTAACATGACCTAACGTGTAAACCAGCCACGGCAGAATGGGAGATAAGAGGGTCAGCCAGACCCGTCTGAAATAATACATGGCAGTGCTACTCAGGGGACAACCCATGTGATCCAAAGACGGCAATATAATGCAGGCCTAACACCTATCTAAAAGTCCAGACTTTGTGGAGCCGGGACAACGTCTGTAGTTGCCACCACAAAGGAGCAATTAGGACCAGATGCTTAACACCTCACTGCAATACGGGCGGCAAAGTAGGAACACATGGCTGACACATTTTTGCCAGCAACCCAGGAAGGCTGGTGTTAACGCAGATTGGAATGTAATGACGCAACTGCATCGCCGCCAAAGCATGTTTCATTGTTTCAGGAATGTGGCGGGGCATCGGTCAATTTGATTGGCAGAAATAACTACAGTCCATGTGGAAAATAGGTGGAGTTAATGAATAGGGGAATATTAATTAGCCAACGTGGAAACTAGCCAGGGATGAAGAGAATAAAACTACAAGCATGGCCAGCAAAACTTCAGATGCATTCACAATAGCGTACCAGGGAAGCCGGAATTTTAATTTCTGGTGAGAGATTACCCTCTCGTTTTGTTACTTCGATACAACGTCGTATGACAGAATTTCCTAGCTATAACCCAGATAATACCATTACTCTGATTAGTTTGTCTGCTAGTCTGAAGGCTTGTGTAGTTTCCTGTTTCTACATATTCTCCTAAACTTTACACTGGTGGATTTTCTGTGTTACTCAGTGTTCCAGTTTCTAGATTTACTATTACACTGTGAACTTTATCTTCTTCTTTCATTCACTACTTGGTTGTCTGATTTGTTGTATGTGATAATTTGGAGAATTCCATTATCCAAGCTACATGATCGTGTGGCTTATGCATGTACAGGAGATACATTTAGATTCATCCTGTATGATGTTAAACATTGGGGAGACTGACTACTTAGGAGAAATTCCTGAGAGCTACCAGTCTCTTGATAGCGTCCAATTAACATTGATTATTTGGACCAACACTTTGAGTGCCTACCAAGATTGTGGTGAAACCACTTGGTTTGAGGAATGGCACCAGTTTACCTTGTCTGCATGAGGACAGACATGACTTAGGACATTCAATATCCCAGACAGATTCAGGGAAGGCATTTAATGTTCGTCAGGACTGTGCGACCAGCCCTTCCGACAAGACAGTATGAATGAATCAGAAAGGGAGAGAGTAAGTGAGGTGAACTTATATGGGAAACACCCCATTACATAAATGTATGTTGATGATGTATGTTTTGAGCTATAGATGTTCTAAATGGTTTTATGAATATATACATATATATTTATTTATTTAGAACTGATATATGTTTATGTAACATGCCATCATATATCATCATACCATCATATATTATGCCTTGAATGTATGTTTATATGAATGTATAGACATATGTGTTTGAGATGTGTAGATGTAGATACTACCCATCTCCGTTCGTTTCATTCCAGATCTCTTAGGAGCAATGGACAGTCAACAACCCATATCAGGAAGTGACTTAGCCCTGTGAAGGGACCAATTTGGACTCCTTCAATCTGACAGTGAACTGCGTCTCACTGGGGGAAGCATGACCTATGTGACCTCTTAAGTTACGTATACCATAATATAATCATCATCATCATATGATCATCAATACTAGAAATAATAAACACAGTTGTTGTATTTTAAAACTCAATTTGTCCGTATAATTTTAAATGTTGATAAATGTTTGTGTAGTTTAATATGTACACACATTTGGAGAACATTTAGTGGGGGTTCACACATATTGTCCAGAAGTAGGAAGTTATGTCAGGGAGGGACCTTGCCTATGCAGTCATAAGTAACCAGATTACGTTACATAGCTTAACTCCTCCTTTCTCACTTCTGGTGATACCAAGTACAGCCAAATCTATATAGATATATTCTATCTTCAACGAGCCACTTCTTGGCTGTTTTCTTGAGTATCAGGGACAGTGTCTTAAATCAGCATAACAGACATTTGTTCCACATTTTCTCTCTGGGATCTGGAGTGGTAATTAGTCCCTTCTGACAGAGTTAGGGGATCTCAAACTACATCCAGAACTAACCACCAGTAGAAGAAAATGATTTTGGCTGAGTGGTTGCCCATCTGGGATCTAACCCCAGCCAGTTGGTGACAAGTATCATCAACGAATACCGTTTGTGAGTCGGGGTATGACACACAGCGGAGTGTAGTTGGGAAAGAGTGACTAAAATATACAAATAGTGTAGAATTGATAACATCAAGTGAGGTTGAGTTGCATCAGCACCGAGCCAGTGTCGAGTCTCTGGGTTATGATACGCGACACTGGTCTGGCTGTGGTGAAACATAATCTCTAAGAATTTAGTTTATACTCTCCAGTGTGTAAAAATGCCCTCGTGTAGATAATTAAGGCATGCAAAGTGATGGTTGGACGGACATTAGCCGGTCACATTGCTAGGAACAAGTGACAACTACAGTGTTACCACACCCAACAACTATAGGTAACACAAAGTAACATCTATAATTTAAAAGAATGCATTAGCCCATACATTGAAAATTGGGAAAAACAATTTATTAATTTAAGACAAGCAGATTACGCAACAGTAGTTCCCAACAAAGGACAAAAATATTAAAAGAACGGGGAGTTAAAGAACCTTTTAAAAATATTTTTATTAACGACTAAAGATACCGTGAACTGCAGATAAACAGCCTATCATTAATATAGGTCGATGGCAGTTCAATGGAATAAACTTTATTTTATGATACTTAAAACTGTGATATTAATTAAGGTAATTTTGATTAATATGCATGAACATCTGTCTAGAAACACCTTAGGATTTTAACTATTTTGTCTGAAATAGATTAAGCAAACATCACCATGACACACATTTTCAGACACAGTAAATTAGCAATGGAAGGATATAACTTAAATAAAAGAAACACAAGAAACATCTCTGTAGATAAACATCTAACCTTCAATTTACTTAACATCATAAAGTCTTGTTACTCACTAAGACACATTCATATGTAAATACAAACATTACCATCTAATACATATGCAATAAAAACAATAATTCTTTCATTGTATCTAAACTGTACTGTGAGGCAATGGAATAATCTGAAACTATGGTATTCAGAATACATAAAGGGTAACAGTGAGATACAGTTATCCAAGCATTAATTAAAGCTCTGAAATGCTGTATAGAATGAGTACAGATATCAGCAGTCAATTTGACATTTTAGGTTAATTAAGTTAAATTGATTCAGATATGTACATATTTTTTCCATTTATAATTTAACAGAATATGCAGAAAACAAAGGCGAGAGTAGCCGAACCATGTAAGCCCACAAAAGATCCAATTACAAATCTGGAAGTGGAACTCTGTGCCTACAATCCGAGGGTACCGAAAAAGCATGGTGAGACTATCAAAATGCCAACAAATAACTACTATCCCAGGGCACCAAAGCAGCATAAACGACCGAACGCCAAGATCAGCCCATGGTAAACAAGTACGACCAACCACACCCATGGTGAAGTAATTGATGCGCATTATAGTTATTTACTGTTCATATAACTCTAAACATCAAATTGCATATTCCATCTAGCATGATTGAACCATCAGCTCATGAAATGAAAACATACCATTTATTTGCTATCATTACAGTACAGATTCAGTGGTCAGAAGATATAGGTACGAGAATCAATTTTATACTACCAATTGAGAGAAACCTGTGGTATCAGAAAAATTTAAACCACAAGCACAAAAAGAGGTTACGTCATCATGCTGTTAAAAGCATAACAGCATATATACCGAAGTAATACGACGCAATCTATGGTGAGTGTGTCCAGGTCAACTTCAATCCACAATAAACCAGTCTGTTTCTCACCGGTAAATAGATCATCATACATATTGCAATGATGATAACAATAGACTGTTGTAACATATGATAGTATGAGTTTTCACACACATGATTATTTATGTGAAAATTTTTATATACAGATTATGTGTCTATAACAGAAGACTTAATAATAGATCTTTTTCAGCAATAATGAAAGGTGATAGAAAGACCAGTCAAGATTATTGCAGAAGACACAAATCAGAATTTATAACAATGGTGGCAACAAAAACAACGCAAAGCAACAATGGTCAACAAACAGATTGCAACGAATGACACGAGTGTATGGGGGTATATAATTTTAATGATGATGCTATAATAGATAAGCATATATAACACATTGATAATTGAAGTCAATGTCACATTTTTTAATTTTCTTTCAATTGATAACATTGCATGAATATATCAAATATGTCAATGAGATTTATTGCTATTAATTTTATGCTCTGATTGACATACGCCATGTTACAAATGTAAATACATTTTATATCGTATTGCTATTGGTCAACATTATACAGTTTAAAATATCAACACAAGGCCAAAATACAGTATTGCAGTCGAAGGACTGAACTCAGAGGCAGAGAGAAACCTTCACAAGAAATAAAAAGCCTTGGTAAGGAAATGGAAAACAAGAGATAATGAATAGAAAGTGCATGAAGATCAACCAGTAATGGCGATAGATAATCAAAGTATTATAAACTTTGACAGACACAGACAGTGATATCATCAGTAGGATAAAATTGTGGTTATAAAATTAAAAAAACAACACCCTTTACGAAGAAGTAGTAATCACCCTAGACAAAAGAAATACTATAAGTAAACCGCAAACAAGCAACTACGGAGGTAACAACCCCACTTGTGATTGTACAAGCGAAAATAAGTCAAACGGTAAACCCAAATGACAAATGATAACTACAGCGGTATAGAGGTCATAGATATATTGGTCATATTCCACAATACCAAATATAAATAATAATATAGATGGTCATGGTACCTATTAACCACGCATGTCCCCTCATTCGGGCGTAATGGCCTTGATAGGTTTGAGGATGCTTGTCTATAGGGCAAATGAGGGACTACTATGGGGAGGCCACGGTACCTTATGAAGCTCATAGTATGTTAGCGCAGCCCCCCCCCCCCCCCCCCCCCCCATAGGCTGGGCTACACGTCGTCTGCGGGGGAAGCAGATTGATAGGGCGTGTCTGACTATAATAATAAATTTCTTTTTCATTGATTTTGTGCAGTGGTTAATGGAATGCCATACCGTCATATTATCAGAGAAAATAGGTAGGTGGAAGTACATCAGTATACAATATAGTTATGAAATGCCTACCAATATCGCTACATGTCATAGGAAAAAAACCGAAGAGACTGAAAATGGCTACACCATTATCAAACAACAGGGGGGGGGGGGCATAATGCCATGGACCGATATGAGGTAGACAGCGGTAAACTGATGTAGTGAGAACAGGTTACCAGAGAAGAGGAATTATCTGTGAAAGCAGTTCACGCGATCACGATGAACAAACCCGCATGAAGAAGTCAAGGAAAGTCGGTGAGCAACTGATGATGATGATGTAGAACAAAGGGAAACCATTCAGAAAAGTTGCGTATCACGTGCCAGTAGTTGTGTGGTACACAGGAAGGTCACGGCTGGACAAGGTTAGTCTAGCCAGGGTCCCAGTAGAGAGAGGACGGGAAACGAGTGTCGAAAGTGAAGCGAGATGAAGTCAACAGTGCTTTCGTATTTGAACAACACATCAGCCTGAGGTGAAAGTGTTAGACACAAGCCGGACGGCCAGTTGAGTAAGCATTCCAGTTTAGTGACGGCTCGTCGAGTTGACGGCGATTGAGAATGCCACATGCCGATGTCAAGGGCAAGTGACTGTAAGTTGACCATAGAATAGCCATTGTAGTATAGCGGTGTTTTAGAAGTAATAACAGTGTTTAGACGTGTGATATACCTATTGCATGACACCACGCACCTTTCGGGGATGATTGATGTTATGTGCGGTGATCATTGTTGATAATAAACACCGAAGAATGGCAAGGACATGGAGTTGTCCACTGTTTACATGTGATGAATGTTCCTGTTTACTTCTGTCACTGCGGCTGAACAGACGAGTCAGCAATCAGCTACATGGCAGTGGAGTAGACCAAGCAAAAGCTGCATTTCAGAAGATAGGGCGGATCTGATATTTGAAGATTGAGCACAATCTCCTACTGGCAATGCTGATCGTTTTCCAGTATGAACCTTGGGCCTTGCCAACGTCAAGATTTGAAGCACTAGACTTGAATTTCGCTTTCATTTGAGCTCGTCAGTACTGCATATCCCTGACTGGACATGTGAGCGAAACTAGAGTCTAATGCTTCCAATCTGATGTGGACAAGGCCCAAGGCTCGTACCAGAATATGATCAGCGATGCCAATAGTGGGTTGTGCTCAATCTTCACACCTCAAGTCCCGAAACAAACAAAAAAATCAAGAATCTGATATAATAATCCACTTTCACTGAATGTCTGAAAGAAAGCACTAAAAAGTTATGTGGAACTTTTTCTGCTCTATGGCAGCGAATCTCAGAATGTGAACAAATCTGGCAGATCTTGGAGGCAGCAGAGATGTGATTTCTGAGACAGATGTTACAAATACCTTGGACTGCCATAATAAGCAACAAGCCTGGAAGAGGCTAATTGTCAGGACCTTAGAATTGGCTCGTTGGGCTAACACGTGTGAGACAGTACAAGTATAACATGATTCGACGTAAGACTCAACGACACAACGTTTTATGGATTTATTGCCATATTAAATACAGAACGATGATTACAACAATATACAATATATAACTCACGACGCTCACAACCACAATACAGCTCACAAGTCTGACGCTCAAGATGACAGTCGTTCGGCTTTCACCCACAGAGATCCACACAAACGCCTTGCTTTCACCGCACACGTCCTTCCAGTCTCAAGTCCCAGCTCGGTCTGTCGCTAGCGCGCAACTTGCTGACCGCCTCTAGTGGCGTCACGTGGCATGCGTGCGTCTTGTCGTCAGCCTGACCGCTGGTCGCGTGTCAGGTAACAATCTTGCCAGCCGACAATTCTTGTCCGCCGGGTGTCGTAACGATGTTGCTGCATAGCTATCCCATGTTAGGCTCTGACATCCTCCCCGGGTACCTCAATGAAAGATGCCATCTTTCATTCATGATGTATGTATATACTGGGGTAGTGTTAACTTCATGTCAGAGTCTACCCTTTCCCTGTGTTATGCATGAAAATACATATATGGCATAGAAATATATACGATAAATGTAAGTTGCATTGAAATGACAAATGAAGTTCAACTTTTAACACAAATCAGGTTTCATCCCCCTGATGGCTGGTTACCTCAATTGCAATAATACCCAGTCAGATCAGTAGTACCAGCTTCTCGCATCTACCTCGCAGCAATTTGAAAAAAAAACGTAATAATATGGTTGTTTTGCAACAGCCATCTAGCCAGACTGAAATACGGCTTTATATGAGTCGTATTAAACACTCAAACTCTGACCTCATTTGGCCAGGAGCTCTTATGTTGGTTTGCAATGTTGGCAGCTCTCTGCCATGCTTGGTGGACGCCTACCCGGTGTGTTAGCCATTTGAGCAACAAAATGTCTATTTATACAATACACACTATTGAATATGTTTCAAATTATGGCCCTTGGTGTAATTCATAAATGCAAGGGAAGTAATTTTGACATTCAAGCAATACAATAAATTACAATAATTATTTAATTTCTTAGCGTCATTGCTTGACGTTTCTTCATATTAACGAGAAAAAGTCGGTAATATGAATACATTAATCAAGATATGATTCTAAGATTACACTAATCAAAATAAATAAGTACCCAATTGGTGTATTATGTTTTATAGATTCACAAGGATTTTACAATCGTCATAAGTTTTTGAATATTTGTATATTGTCTGCTAATTTTGGTGTACTTTTTAAATTACACAGGAAGTACACACGAAACTCAAAATTTAGTTGCTGTTACACTGTCTGAACACAACTGCTCAGGTGTTATTTTATAACGGATAGTAAAATGTTCTCAAAGTTCGTGTCTGATGTTATAGTATCACAACTTTCGGATTATGATGGAATGTTCTTATTTCCGATGTGTTCACAACTTATGGATAATGATCGACTGTTCTTATTTCTGATGTTTGAGTGTCGAACCTTTTGGATTAAGTTCGCTTGTAGAAGTCACTGTTCAGTCCACATTTGCACACGTCGTTAAAATATCACGGTGAAGAAATCCACACACAGCTGTCACTGTTAACCCGCAAAGTTCGCTTCTGGTAAGTGGTTAAGCGTCTGTGACACTGTTCTTGTTGTATATTTACAGTTAATAATGTTCTCTTTCTAACACACACTACACAATTATACTACACTCATTACAAGACTTAATTAAAATAAGTATATTATACATGTCGGTTTTTTTACCCGTATCACAATTACAATTATAGACCTTACACAGTAGGTGAATAGAAACAAAATTCACTCATTGGTGGCTGTGTTGGTCTGAGTGTATTAGTACACTCTGCACTCAGACATTGCTTACTGGGTCGGTCGGACAACGGGACAAAAGATCGGCAATTGTATTGATTCTGCCTGGAATATGTCGAACCTCGAAACTGTAATTTTGAAGCTTCAAGGACCAGCGAGCAATCATATTGTTGGATGGTACTCCGGCATTTATATACCGTAATGGACTGTTGTCAGTTTCGATGATAAAGTGACGTCCTAGAAGGTATCTGGATAGTTTCGTCACACTTTCTACTAAGGCAAGTGCCTCTAATTGTGGAATGGACCATGCACGCTCTCGAGGCCTTAGTTTTCTTGATATAAAACAAACGGGATGCAGGATGTTGTTGTATTCCTGCAACAGGACTGCCCCAATCGCAACGGAGCTAGCATCTGTTCTCAATCTGAAAGGTAAATGGATGTTGGGCAATTTAAGGATGAGATTATTCGAGTTCTTATCAGAAAAGTATGCCAAAACTTTATGAAATGCATTTCGTAGGCATTCATCGTGTACAACTTTTTCAGGCTTTTCCTTAGTTAGTAAATTAGTAAAAACCTCGGTCAGTTCTGAAAAATCAGGAATGAATTGCCTGTAATAATTGATCAGTCCCAACAAACTCCGGACTTGTTTCTTATTAGTCGGGAGTGACAGTCTTAGAATTTTGGAGACAATTTTGTTGTCTGTCCTGACAAAGCCATTGGATATTCTGTACCCCAAAAATGATATCTCTTGGTAAGCCATGCTCACCTTTGAAGGCTTCACTGTCAGTCCGTGCTGTCTGATACGTTCTAGTGTCTGTTCTAGTGTCTTTATATGTTCCGTCATTGTCTCTGTATGGACACAGATGTCGTCGATATAGCAAATAATATTAGGAATGTTAGCTAGGAGGAGTCGTGTCATGCGTACGAATGTGGCTGGGGCATTGACTAGACCAAATGGAAGTTTGCACCATTCGTACAGTCCCCAAGGCGTGGCAAAAGCTGTTAGATGTCTGCTGTCTTCATGTACAGCTATCTGCCAGTAACCTTTAGACATGTCAAGCGTCGTAAAGAACTTAGCGTCAGTCAGTTCTGTCAGAAGATTGTCAGTGTTTGCCATTGGTTCAAGATCTAAAACAGTTATTTTGTTCAGTTTTCTGTAGTCGATGCAAAGTCGTATTGTGTTGTCCTTTTTGCGTACAATGACCATGGGTGAAGAGAAGTCTGATAAGGATCGTCTGATGATGTTGTTTTTTTCTAAGTTGATGATTTCTTGATGTAATTGTTCTTTGTAATGTAATGGTATTGTGTATGGTCTGCATCTTATGGGTGTGTTTGATGTGAGTGTGATGTGATGCTGTACTAATTCTGTTTGTCCTGGGTTGTCGGAAAAGATGGTGTTGTACTGTTGTATCAACTGTTTGTCTCTGCTTGACTTAAGTTTGGATTGATCTTGATCTCATTCAAGCAGTTTGTCGTGTCTAATGTAGGTGTTGGAATCTCGTCGCTAGAATCGTCATCTTCGTGATCTATTATCACGGTGCAAGCTGTCGTATCGTCTTGTTCGTTGTCTCTGTTGTGGTATGGTCTTAGCATATTTATGTGAAATATTTTGTGTTTGTCTTTTATTAGGATTTCGTAGTCTACAGGTGAGATTTGTCTTGTCACTTTAAAAGGTCCCTGCCAAGAATCAGTCAGTAGCTGTCTGTCACTAGGTAGTAGTAGTAGAACGTCCTGTCCAGGTGTCAATGTTATAGTCCTGTTACCTTTGTCTGCGTACTGTCTGTAAGTAGCACCAGATAGTTTTAGTGCATTTTTAGCAATTTCACATGATTTAATAATCCTTTCACGCAATGATGTTACATACAAGAATGATGATATGGGTTTAAGTACTGGAGTAGAGTCAGTTAACATTTGGTGATAAATTGTTAATGGGCCTCGTGGTTTGGCACCATAGATTAATTCAAAAGGAGAGAAACCGGTACTAGAATGTGGTACCTCGCGATAAGCAAAAAGGACAGCTGGTAGGTATACATCCCAGTTATTGGGGTGATCTTGAGTTACTTTTGCAAGCATGTGCTTCAGATCCCCGTTAAGCTTTTCTATAATCCCGCTCGAGTGAGGATGATAGGGGCTATTGAAGACTTGCTTCACTCCTAACATTTTGGTGAAAGCTTGGGTCGATGCGGCAATAAACTGAGTGCCTCTATCAGACTGGATAGTATCTGGAAACCCAATTCGGGAGAAGATATGGAAGAACACTTCCATGATGTCGTTGGCAGTAATGTTCTTTAGAGGAATCGCTTCTGGCCAGCGACTACATTGATCAATAAAAGTTAGAATATATTTATTCCCTCTAGTTGTTGTATGACTAAGAGGGCCGACAATGTAAACTGATAATTTTTCAAAGGGTCGACTGGCTAAGTCAGTGACTTGTAACTTTGCCTGTGGGTGTTTACCTTTTTTTACCAGTTTCTGGCATGTATCACAACTTCTGCAATATGTTTTTATGTCATTGCAAAATTTTGGCCAATGAAACTGTGTCAATAACCTTGACCTGGTTTTAACATATGCCATATGACCTGCAAAAGGTATATCGTGAGCAAGATGTAACGCTTGCTTGCGATAAGTAGTTGGCAAAACAGTTTGCTTCGTTGTAATGTCACCTCTGGTGTAATACCTGGTGAGTATATCATTGTGTAAAGCAAAATGCCATTTCGCATTCTTGGTTATTCTTGCCTTTTTGCCGATCAGGTCAAAGTACTTTGACAGTGAAGGATCAGCTTTTTGAGCTGTTATGAATGCTTCCTTCATAGAGTCACTAGGTGGTAATTCTGGGCTAAGCATTTGTATAGCCTCAGTTTGGTTACTTTCATCTTGCACTCTAGCAGTAGCTCTTGTTACTGCGTTCACACACTCAATGACATCAGATGATGATGGAATGATATCGTTAATGATGTGATGAGAACTTAGTGCTGCATTAGCTAACATACATTCAATAGGTGATATGACATTTGGTGGTGATGTCGTGTTATCATCAATACATAGTGATGTTATGTCATGATTATGAGGTTTGTCATTCACCTCAGGTAAGTTTCCTATGATTATATCGCACACTGGGTTTGTAAGTGCGGCGCACTTTACTTTCCCGGTGAGGAAAGGTGTTTCAATGTATGCCCATGCTAATGGATATTTCTCAATATTGCCTGAAAATGTTCTACATGTAATGTGCCTGCCTGTATAGTCTGTAGGCGTTATGAATGTTGTTTTCAGGCCAATAAGTGTACTTCCGGTGTCGCGAAGTACTGTAGCAAACTTGCCATTAACATACCCGTGATGGATGTCTAATCTGCCTTTTGAGTCTATTACCAAGTTAGCTTCCTCATTGGCAATAGGGATGGCGTGCCCGCATGTTAAGATACCATCTTCATAGAAGGTGTTACAGACAGTGCATTTGTTAGCACTAAATACATCACAAGCCTGTGCTGCATTCACAGGATGTTTCTCTGGATTTTCGTCTTCTGACGCTGAGCTATCGAACAAGGCGGCATTGGCTTTGTTGGTCATATGCCTGCCTCTGCAATCCATGCGATGGTGCCCGTAAGCCTTGCAGAGAAAACATTTACGTAAACTTTTGAACGATTTACGCTCTTTGTCTTGTCTGTTTACCATATTTTGCAAGTATGTTTGGTACCCTGGGTTTTTATCGCACATCTCGTTCAAATGGTGAGAAAATTTACAGTGAATGCAATGTCTAAATTTCTCAGAGGTAGGCCTGTTTGGTTTTTGCCTACTATAGTTTTTCTCATAGTTGGCCGCTGCTACCCAGTTACTGTCAGTAGCTTCAGTGGCAAAGCACTGTTTGTTGGCCGTGTAATAGGCCGACCCACGTCTTTCAATTTCTTCCACACTTGTGCATTCATTCTCCTGTAAGAACTTAGAAAACGATGATGGGATAGAAGAAATGATTTTATCTCGAATGATGAGATCTTCTAATCTATCATAACTTTTGTTAATTTTGGCTGCTGAAGTCCATTTGCTGAAAACATCTCGGACTAAACAGAGGTAGTCAGAGAACGTTTGAGTTGATTTTGGACTCAATTTACTGAATTGTTCTCTGTAACCTGCCTCGTCTAACATGAAATGTGCCATTATCTTAGATTTAATATAATGGTACTCTTTTCTGAGGTCTTTGGGGATGGTTTCAATGACTTTAAGAGGTTCCCCAGATAGACTCCTCATATATAGAATATTCCATTCAGAAAGTGGAACTTGGTAATGTTCCATTAAAGTCTCAAAATTTTGAGTAAAGGCTGCTATGCAGTCACCCGAGGTATAGTTACGTACGATACCTTGATACTTCTTATACTGGTTTTCTTTTTCCAGTCTTTCAGATTTCTTTGACTCTTTATTCATCGCAGTCTCAGTGTCAAGTTGTTTCATTTTCAACTGTAACTCTAGTTCTTCTTTCTTACTCTGAGCTGCTATTTCTGCTTTCTTAAGTTCACTGTCTATCTCAGCTTGCTTTGTCTTTGCAGCCATTTCTACTTCGGCTTGCTTTAATGCTGTTTCAATCTCTGCCTGTTTTAAGGCTGTTTCAATCTCTGCCTGTTTTAAGGCTGTTTCAATCTCTGCCTGTTTTAAGGCTGTTTCTGCCTCTGCTTGCTTGGCAGCCATTTCTGCTTGTTTTAGAGCTCTCTCCGCTGCTCTTTCTTCGCGTTCATTATTTTTCTCCTGTACCAGCAGGTATTCAGCGTATTTGTTCTCGCTCCATTTTGTTAATTCATCACCTGTTAGATGCAATTTAATACCCATATCGATGAAATCAAATAATGACGACATGATGGGGAAAATACGTCAATGAAAATCAGCCACACAAAATATGTTATAAATGGTTAGTAATAAACAATTTACAATTTATTTTACTATACGATGCGTGCCTACTATTGCATACGTAAAGTTAAAGTATAGAAAAATATACTCAAGTGCCCTGGATACGGTGAAGAATGGTTGGACAATCGGGCTAGAAAACTGTAGGGTCGTTACTTCGGAACCACTAATGACCTCTACGGCAAGGTTATGGATGGTACGGAAAAACCTGCTTTGTTTTTGGAAGAAAATAAGTTAGCGTCTATTTGTTGGTGTGTGCCTGCAAGTCACTAAGTGTTGATTAGGTTTGGATGGCGTCAAGTATAATTGTATGTCGTAAGTTTGTCCGTCAACAGTGTTTTTCTCAACAGAAGTTACACTCTTTCCAAAACTCTTTGCGTTCCACAAACTCAATGCACAAAGACAATTTATCTGTATTTGAACACTCAATAACATTGATGACACATCACTTACATCACGATGACATTCAGTAAGGACATAGACATCAAGTTTACAAGATGGCGACAAGGTCAAAATGGCGACAAAATCACAATGTCGACAAGGTCAAACGGTGACAAGTTTCACAAATCACAAATGTTTTACACGCTTACAGTATCAAACAATATGTACTGTACGTTTACAAATGGTTTTACACATATTTAAACAATGTAGTAATGGATCACAATGAGACTTTTACGATCACATTTACATAACTATAACCTTGACAAATTTTACAAGTTCAAGAATTATAGTTTTAAATCGTTAATGACGTATGGTTTAAACAAAGACGAGCAACACCCGTCTACATATATTAGGTTCTTAAACAAGGACGAGCAACCCACGTCCACACATGTCAGGACCTTAGAATTGGCTCGTTGGGCTAACACGTGTGAGACAGTACAAGTATAACATGATTCGACGTAAGACTCAACGACACAACGTTTTATGGATTTATTGCCATATTAAATACAGAACGATGATTACAACAATATACAATATATAACTCACGACGCTCACAACCACAATACAGCTCACAAGTCTGACGCTCAAGATGACAGTCGTTCGGCTTTCACCCACAGAGATCCACACAAACGCCTTGCTTTCACCGCACACGTCCTTCCAGTCTCAAGTCCCAGCTCGGTCTGTCGCTAGCGCGCAACTTGCTGACCGCCTCTAGTGGCGTCACGTGGCATGCGTGCGTCTTGTCGTCAGCCTGACCGCTGGTCGCGTGTCAGGTAACAATCTTGCCAGCCGACAATTCTTGTCCGCCGGGTGTCGTAACGATGTTGCTGCATAGCTATCCCATGTTAGGCTCTGACACTAATAAAAGCATAAGATAATATGCAACTATGAGAAAGAGGCATTCTTTGGTCATATGGAAAGAGGCGCACTGGAGAAGAGCCTGGCAACTAGAAAGATCTAGGGGAGAAGCAGACTGCGATGATGCTGGATTGTCTAAGAAGTGGCATGGAGGAATATCATCAACAGAATTGACCCAGAACATCAAGGATACCGGGGAAGGTTAACCCGGTCAACAAATGCCTGCAGAAGTCGGATGTGTCTGCCTATGTTCTGTAAAAGATATGCAACTAACTTTTTAAACAATGCATTTTAACACATATATTGTTTATGTTGTCTAAGATTAGCTTCTTAAGTGATGTGTGAATGAAATCATGTATGACAGCAAAGAGATAAGAAGAGCAGAGTGTTAGATGGGCCTGTGAGCCCAATTCTTAACCCTTTGAAAATAAAGTGTATTCTTTTATTCGTAAATATCAAAAAGTAATCAAGCATAACACTTCTTCCACCAGCTAGATTAGAAGAAAAGGCAAAAGCAACCAATAAACATATATCAAATTGCTGTATACAGAACACATTAAAGCAAACAATTTTCACCTTTCCATCCCTGTCCTCTTTGCTCAGCAACATTTCCCGGCGAATGTATGTCTTGTCTCCAGTTTCACTAAGCAGTTTTACCCGGTACTGACTAATGAACTCCTTCCTGCCGTTTGAATCTGCTGGAGCCTCAAATATAAACAGCTTCTCTGAGTTTTCCTCTTCTGTGGGCCAGTAAATGTTTATCTGTATCTGGATAATAGACAGGCAAGCAAAACACAGATAAACTAAAGTAAGTTTTACCAGCAGAAATACAAATTAAGAGAAAGGCTACAGGCATGTGAGAAGTGGTGCTAACGCAAATTATTAGCCTGTGTAACAAAGTCATCTGTCAACACATGTCTATATGCTAGTGGGAAACGTTTTCTGGGCATAAGATGCGACAAAGCTCTTTGGTCTGACTCTGTTTATTTAAAAAAAATTATTCCTGGGACTTCTAGGACTCTTTATGACAGATGTGGGCAGCTGGCTCATGGTTCTAGAACTCTTCCTGACAGATGTGGACAGCTGGCTCATGGTTTTAGGATTCTTTCTGACAGATGTGGGCAGCTGGCTCATGGTTCTAGGATTGTTTCTGACAGATGTGGACAGCTGGCTCATGGTTCTAGGATTCTTCCTGACAGATGTGAGCAGCTGGCTCATGGTTCTAGGATTCTTCCTGACAGATGTAGACAGCTGGCTCATGGTTCTAGGATTCTTCCTGACAGCTGGCTCGTGGTTCTAGGATTCTTCCTGACAGATGTGGGCAGCTGGCTCATGGTTCTAGGATTCTTCCTGACAGATGTGGACAGCTGGCTCATGGTTCTAGGATTCTTTCTGACAGATGTGGACAGCTGGCTCATGGTTCTAGGATTCTTCCTGACAGCTGGCTCATGGTTCTAGGATTCTTCCTGACAGATGTGGGCAGCTGGCTCATGGTTCTAGGATTCTTCCTGACAGATGTGGACAGCTGGCTCATGGCTCTAGGATTCTTCCTGACAGCTGGCTCATGGTTCTAGGATTCTTCCTGACAGATGTGGACAGCTGGCTCATGGTTCTAGGATTCTTCCTGACAGATGTGGGCAGCTGGCTCATGGTTCTAGAACTCTTTCTGACAGATGTGGGTAGCTGGCTCATGGTTCTAGAACTCTTTCTGACAGATGTGGGTAGCTGGCTCATGGTTCTAGGATTCTTCCTGACAGCTGGCTCATGGTTCTAGGATTCTTCCTGACAGATGTGGGTAGCTGGCTCATGGTTCTAGGATTCTTCCTGACAGATGTGGACAGCTGGCTCATGGTTTTAGGATTCTTCCTGACAGATGTGGACAGCTGGCTCATGGTTCTAGGATTCTTCCTGACAGATGTGGGCAGCTGGCTCATGGTTCTAGAACTCTTTCTGACAGATGTGGGTAGCTGGCTCATGGTTCTAGGATTCTTCCTGACAGATGTGGACAGCTGGCTCATGGTTCTAGGATTCTTCCTGACAGATGTGGACAGCTGGCTCATGGTTCTAGGATTCTTCCTGACAGATGTGGACAGCTGGCTCATGGTTCTAGAACTCTTTCTGACAGATGTGGACAGCTGGCTCATGGTTCTAGGATTCTTCCTGACAGATGTGGACAGCTGGCTCATGGTTCTAGGATTCTTCCTGACAGATGTGGACAGCTGACACATGGTTTTAGGATTCTTCCTGACAGCTGGCTCATGGTTCTAGGATTCTTCCTGACAGATGTGGGCAGCTGGCTCATGGTTCTAGAACTCTTTCTGACAGATGTGGACAGCTGGCTCATGGTTCTAGGATTCTTCCTGACAGATGTGGACAGCTGACACATGGTTTTAGGATTCTTCCTGACAGCTGGCTCATGGTTCTAGGATTCTTCCTGACAGATGTGGGCAGCTGGCTCATGGTTCTAGGATTCTTCCTGACAGATGTGGGCAGCTGGCTCATGGTTCTAGAACTCTTTCTGACAGATGTGGACAGCTGGCTCATGGTTCTAGGATTCTTCCTGACAGATGTGGACAGCTGACACATGGTTTTAGGATTCTTCCTGACAGCTGGCTCATGGTTCTAGGATTCTTCCTGACAGATGTGGGCAGCTGGCTCATGGTTCTAGGATTCTTCCTGACAGATGTGGGCAGCTGGCTCATGGTTCTAGGATTCTTCCTGACAGATGTGGACAGCTGGCTCATGGTTCTAGGATTCTTCCTGACAGATGTGGGCAGCTGGCTCATGGTTCTAGGATTCTTCCTGACAGCTGGCTCATGGTTTTAGGATTCTTCCTGACAGATGTGGGCAGCTGGCTCATGGTTCTAGAACTCTTTCTGACAGATGTGGACAGCTGGCTCATGGTTCTAGGATTCTTCCTGACAGATGTGGGCAGCTGGCTCATGGTTCTAGGATTCTTCCTGACAGATGTGGGCAGCTGGCTCATGGTTCTAGGATTCTTCCTGACAGATGTGGACAGCTGGCTCATGGTTCTAGGATTCTTCCTGACAGATGTGGGCAGCTGGCTCATGGTTCTAGGATTCTTCCTGACAGATGTGGGCAGCTGGCTCATGGTTCTAGGATTCTTCCTGACAGATGTGGACAGCTGGCTCATGGTTTTAGGATTCTTCCTGACAGATGTGGACAGCTGGCTCATGGTTCTAGGATTCTTCCTGACAGATGTGGGCAGCTGGCTCATGGTTCTAGAACTCTTTCTGACAGATGTGGGTAGCTGGCTCATGGTTCTAGGATTCTTCCTGACAGATGTGGACAGCTGGCTCATGGTTCTAGGATTCTTCCTGACAGATGTGGACAGCTGGCTCATGGTTCTAGGATTCTTCCTGACAGATGTGGACAGCTGGCTCATGGTTCTAGAACTCTTTCTGACAGATGTGGACAGCTGGCTCATGGTTCTAGGATTCTTCCTGACAGATGTGGACAGCTGGCTCATGGTTCTAGGATTCTTCCTGACAGATGTGGACAGCTGACACATGGTTTTAGGATTCTTCCTGACAGCTGGCTCATGGTTCTAGGATTCTTCCTGACAGATGTGGGCAGCTGGCTCATGGTTCTAGAACTCTTTCTGACAGATGTGGACAGCTGGCTCATGGTTCTAGGATTCTTCCTGACAGATGTGGACAGCTGACACATGGTTTTAGGATTCTTCCTGACAGCTGGCTCATGGTTTTAGGATTCTTCCTGACAGATGTGGGCAGCTGGCTCATGGTTCTAGAACTCTTTCTGACAGATGTGGACAGCTGGCTCATGGTTCTAGGATTCTTCCTGACAGATGTGGGCAGCTGGCTCATGGTTCTAGGATTCTTCCTGACAGATGTGGGCAGCTGGCTCATGGTTCTAGGATTCTTCCTGACAGATGTGGACAGCTGGCTCATGGTTCTAGGATTCTTCCTGACAGATGTGGGCAGCTGGCTCATGGTTCTAGGATTCTTCCTGACAGCTGGCTCATGGTTTTAGGATTCTTCCTGACAGATGTGGGCAGCTGGCTCATGGTTCTAGAACTCTTTCTGACAGATGTGGACAGCTGGCTCATGGTTCTAGGATTCTTCCTGACAGATGTGGGCAGCTGGCTCATGGTTCTAGGATTCTTCCTGACAGATGTGGGCAGCTGGCTCATGGTTCTAGGATTCTTCCTGACAGATGTGGACAGCTGGCTCATGGTTCTAGGATTCTTCCTGACAGATGTGGGCAGCTGGCTCATGGTTCTAGGATTCTTCCTGACAGATGTGGGCAGCTGGCTCATGGTTCTAGGATTCTTCCTGACAGATGTGGGCAGCTGGCTCATGGTTCTAGAACTCTTTCTGACAGATGTGGGCAGCTGGCTCATGGTTCTAGGATTCTTCCTGACAGATGTGGGCAGCTGGCTCATGGTTCTAGGATTCTTCCTGACAGATGTGGGCAGCTGGCTCATGGTTCTAGGATTCTTCCTGACAGATGTGGACAGCTGGCTCATGGTTCTAGGATTCTTCCTGACAGATGTGGACAGCTGGCTCATGGTTCTAGGATTCTTCCTGACAGATGTGGACAGCTGGCTCATGGTTCTAGGATTCTTCCTGACAGATGTGGACAGCTGGCTCATGGTTCTAGGATTCTTCCTGACAGATGTGGGCAGCTGACTCATGGTTCTAGGATTCTTCCTGACAGATGTGGGTAGCTGACTCAAGGTTCTGGTATGATAGTTCTAAACAACACATTATATTCATTATTCTGACCTCACTGTACACACAGCCATCTCCAAATTTTCAGTGCACGTTATGTTAAAAGAAGCATCCCGTAAGGAAAGAATTAACACATAATAAGACAACAAGAAATAGTATTGGCTTTATTTTGATAACCAAATGGTATTTGATATGCAAATGCAAAGTAAAGAAATCTCTCTCTCTCTCTCTCATTTTCTTTCTCTCTCTCTCTCTGCATGTGGAAGAAAAAGAGTGGGTTTTACACTGGCACAATTAATGGTGGGCTCTGTAATTAAATGTGGCAGACGTATCAGTGGAGTTGATAGGGGGCTATGCTATAATGTCATCGAGTGTGGAAGGACAAGGGTTTGATGCCTGTGCTCCTCATCTGATGAAGTCAAGAATAGACCCCTTAATTCTCTGCGTAGTCAGGCTACAAAATGTGATGCATTGTCACATCACACATCTACAAAATGTAACGGTAATATCACATACCTACAAAATGTGACGGCACTACCACATCACACACCTACAAAATGTGACGGTCCTATCACATCACACACCTACAAAATGTGACAGTCCTATCGCATCACACACCTATAAAATGTGACGGCACTACCACATCACACACCTACAAAATGTGATGGCACTACCACATCACTCACCTACAAAATGTGACACCCCTATCACATCACACACCTACAAAATGTGACACCCCTATCACATCAGACACCTACAAAATGTGACATGTGGAGGAAAATGTAATCAATGTTTCTGATCTTCCACAAACTAGAAAAGAGTGGAGGAAAATGTAATCAATCTATCTGATCTTCTACGAACTAGAAGAGATGTGGAGAAAAATGTAATCAATCTTACTGATCTTCCAAGAACTAGAAGAGATGTGGAGGCAAGCGTAATCAATCTTTTTGATCTTCCACAAACTAGAAGAGATGTGGAGGAAAATGTAATCAATCTTTCTGATCTTCCACGAACTAGAAGAGATGTCGAGGAAAATGTAATCAATCTTTCTGATCTTCCACGAACTAGAAGAGATGTCAAGGAAAATGTAATCAATCTTTCTGATCTTCCACAAACTAGAAGAGATGTCGAGGAAAATGTAATCAATCTTTCTGATCTTCCACAAACTAGAAGAGATGTCGAGGAAAATGTAATCAATCTTTCTGATCTTCCACAAACTAGAAGAGATGTCGAGGAAAATGTAATCAATCTTTCTTATCTTCCACAAACTAGAAGAGATGTGGAGGAAAATGTAATCAATCTTTCTTATCTTCCACAAACTAGAAGAGATGTGGAGGAAAATGTAATCAATCTTTCTTATCTTCCACAAACTAGAAGAGATGTGGAGGAAAATGTAATCAATCTATCTGATCTTCCATGAACTAGAAGAGATGCGGAGGAAAAATGTAATCAATTTTACTGATCTTCCAAGAACTAGAAAAGATGTGGAGGAAAATGTAATCAATCTTTCTATCTTCCAAGAACTAGAAGAGATGCAAAGGCAAAACAACAATCAGTGTGGATCTTCCACCAGCTAGAAGAGTTAATCTGCTTGTTTTATGCTTCTAAATGATGAACTAACAAAAGAAAGACAAAACACATGGCTCAAATTGCAACATCTCCAGCTCTAGGTGTGATTAGTTTCAAGTAACAATTGTCAGAAAGAGATAAAGTAATAACTTTGGGATACACACAACTGAGAGAAACAGCTGGGGTACAATAGGTTAAATAAGTGTCTGGGATAGACACAACTGAGAGAAACAGAAGGGATACAATGGGTAAAAGTATCATCAGAAGTTATGAAAATAACATCTAGAAATAACTGCAAATCGCAAAAAGTTTATGTTCAACAAACCTTTCCTCTTTCTGTGATCCTGGCTAAGTTTATAATAACCCTTGATCCTTCCTGCCACATCATACGGTAAAAATCCAACATTGTGCCAGGCAGGGGTCCCTGTGTGGCAACGTATTTCCTCTTTGGCTCTATCAGTTGGTCATCATCTGTCTGAAATTGGATAACAAGCTTTATTGAAGTTAATGAAATACTCCGTTAAAATTATAACCACATGAAATAAATGCAAACATGGTAAAGTTAAATTCAAAGCAAGTACAGCTGCAGGATGTGAAATTATCAGGACACATTTCAGGTCATGGTATTGTGAAATGAGTTGTCCGCTTCTTCCAGATCTTTTCTTTCCCTACTGGTTGGTCAGTCACGGTTCCAACTTCACAGCAAAGGGTCGCTCCATTACGCTCCGTTCCTGTGCTAGCGAATATCATGCAAAATACTCCTCACTGTCCCATGTGAAAAGTGGAACAGACAGGAGTCTCGACAAACCAAGAACCCGCACAGGTATACTATGCATAGTGCCGCCGCCAGAATGCCAACACAAAGTCCGCCATGAAGAGTACAGTTCATCATTGATGGAAGCGGCAGTCACTAGAAAACCAGCAGCCACACATTACTGCATAAGGCAACCAAGTTTGTTCAGTGACTTGCTGGTCGCCATTTTTCTGAACATGCAGTTCACACTACAAACAACCGCGGACAGATGTAAAAGCACTCCACATGAAATTCACAGGTCACAGTGTTGCTCCACACACTCAACTCAGTAGCAGGGTGACGGAACAATGTACAACCTGTTCAACATGAGGAAAATGCGTAAGAAAACCATAGCCACAAGCATAAACACCCCAGAGGCCTTAACAGCTCAACTGCCTATCCTCTATGTTGGGGACCGTAAGATCTTCCAGATCTTTTGTCCTCCTACTTTACTGCATAAGCCACGACAGTGCAGTGGCTAGCATGATTACTGCCAGCCAAGTGGCAATGGGCTCAAATTCGCATGGAGGCAGATTTTTTAAAAACTGACCTGGGCGCCCTGGCACACCCAGCATAAAATGAGTACCAGGAAATGTCTTGGAAAGTAAAAGTGGCCAGCATGACATTGATATCATCATTTGAGTAGTGCGGACGAGTCTATTAAAATATGGGGCGGGCACCATATGCCAAATATGGGTCAAGGTGTGTAACAAGGGCCTTTTATTTTACTCACTCACTTCACAGCAAACATGGGAACTACATTTCTAGCTAATGTTTTATTTTGTGTGTGTGAGCTAACTCACTTTGATCTCTTACACGTGCTACCTATAGCTTGATGAGCACCATTTGCAAGTCTTTTCTTTAATTTTGATCAGATTTAAAAGAAAATAGTTTTCAGGGGTTTTATGCTGTTTTTCAAAATGGATTTTGACGATTCTTCGCTGGGTTCAATTTAAGAGACATTGAAGTGCACGAAGTTGACTATGAATAGGAGCTAGATATCAGCATGCAGTGTACACACTTCAGATCTCTCAGAGACTTTTAAAACGATTGCCGATCAAACAAATGAGTATGCTACAAAAATCTTTTCCCTAACACCATAGATTTGATGTTTTTACTAAACCCTAAATCTTACGGGAAACATAAAAAATGTTGCCCATTCAGAGGTACAAAACGGAAAAACGTGTGCCCTGTAAAGGGATAATCCAAGACTGGTGATCATGAGAGATGATGAACCATGACTGCCCATGCCTCTCTCAGGTTGATGATGATGAAACCCTAACATGGTGTCACTTACCCAGGTTATGTAATTAGCATTGATATAATCTGTGCCGAGATCCTCATTCCCATCAGTTAAAAGCACTCTTGTGTAATCGTCTGAGGAGTGGAAACATTGGCACACATTGCACATCAAACAGATCAACCCATGTACAAGTCACAACAAGGAACAATAGTCTGCTCAGAGGACTTGTGACAATGATTGGGGCAATTATAAAGCCCAGGTGGTGGGGTGAGCTTGAGAGCAGCTGGTAAGTAGTAGTTGCTTATGGCAGAGACCATGTTCGATCCTCCCTCTATTTGCCAGACCAGTGTCTACTCAGGATGCTCTGCATTGAGATCAGCGGTCTTGGACAGTTTTGAACCCCGACCCTGGCACATCAGATCTCTGCATCCCACCATGAGGAGCACACACGTTTCTATAGCTGGTAAATCACAAAATTAATCATCCAGTATACCCCCTCCAGCTCTTCACTGCCGCAGCTGTCTGTAGTTGTTGGTTATGGTCTCAGGTTTGTGACGTTAGGCATAGGATCTCTTTCTAGAGACAATGGCTACAATTACCAACCAGCATGTCCACCATCAAGAAGGAAAACAGTGGAAGACCACCTCCTTTACAGATGCCCAGATAGCTATAGGGTGTATTTTTAATGACTGTGCAGTGTTTGAAAATATTGCCAGTCCAAGTTTTCTATTCATCCTCTGTAAAGTTCATGCAATATAATAGGTAAATACAAACTTTGGACCAGAAATATTTTCAAACACTGCACAGTCATTAAAAATACACCCTACATTTGAAAAAAGCCCTGTAGTAGGAACCTGCTGTGGGTATCTGAAGTGTTAGGGCCATTACATTCTGTAGTCCTGAGTAAAGAGGAATAGGGGGTCAGTCTTTCCCACCCAGAGTGAATGTTAAGAGCTGGCGTTCAATCTTGCCCATACCCATGTCAGCATAAAGTCGTAATCGCCACATGTCAAATAAATGTTAGAAAGAAAAACTGTTGCGCGGGGCACAAAGTTCTGCACCAGACAAGTCACTGGATGTTGACGATGTGTGGCTCTACAAGTTAATAATAGCACACACTCTAGAATCAGTGAACCAACCAAGGGCTATCTCTACAATAAAGGTTGGCTGCAATGGATCTTCAACACATTCTGTCTCTTGCTTTGATTGTAACTTCTGACAGACTTATTTGTTCATCTCTTGCTGTTTTCTCATTTGTTCATCTCTTGCTGTCTTCTCACTTGTTCATCACTTGCTGTTTTCTCACTTGTTCATCACTTGCTGTCTTCTCACTTGTTCATCTCTTGCTGTCTTCTCACTTGTTCATCTCTTGCTGTTTTCTCACTTGTTCATCACTTGCTGTTTTCTCACTTGTTCATCACTTGCTGTTTTCTCACTTGTTCATCACTTGCTGTCTTCTCACTTGTTCATCTCTTGCTGTCTTCTCACTTGTTCATCTCTTGCTGTTTTCTCACTTGTTCATCACTTGCTGTTTTCTCACTTGTTCATCTCTTGCTGTCTTCTCACTTGTTCATCTCTTGCTGTTTTCTCTCTTGTTCATCTCTTGCTGTTTTCTCTCTTGTTCATCTCTTGCTGTCTTCTCACTTGTTCATCTCTTGCTGTTTTCTCACTTGTCCATCTCTTGCTGTTTTTTCACTTGTTCATCTCTTGCTGTTTTCTCACTTGTTCATCTCTTACTATTTTCTCACTTGTTCATCTCTTGCTGTTTTCTCACTTGTTCATCTCTTGCTGTCTTCTCTCTTGTTCATCTCTTGCTGTTTTCTCACTTGTCCATCTCTTGCTGTTTTCTCACTTGTCCATCTCTTGCTGTTTTTTCACTTGTTCATCTCTTGCTGTTTTCTCACTTGTTCATCTCTCGCTATTTTCTCACTTGTTCATCTCTTGCTGTTTTCTCACTTGTTCATCTCTTGCTGTCTTCTCTCTTGTTCATCTCTTGCTGTTTTCTCACTTGTCCATCTCTTGCTGTTTTCTCACTTGTCCATCTCTTGCTGTTTTTTCACTTGTTCATCTCTTGCTGTTTTCTCACTTGTTCATCTCTTGCTATTTTCTCACTTGTTCATCTCTCGCTGTTTTCTCACTTGTCCATCTCTTGCTGTTTTCTCACTTGTCCATCTCTTGCTGTTTTCTCACTTGTCCATCTCTTGCTGTTTTCTCACTTGTCCATCTCTTGCTGTTTTCTCACTTGTCCATCTCATGCTGTCTTCTCACTTGTTCATCTCTCGCTGTTTTCTCACTTGTTCATCTCTCACTGTTTTCTCACTTGTTCATCTCTCGCTGTTTTCTCACTTGTTCATCTCTCGCTGTTTTCTCACTTGTTCATCTCTCGCTGTTTTCTCACTTGTTCATCTCTTGCTGTTTTCTCTCTTGTTCATCTCTCGCTGTTTTCTCACTTGTTCATCTCTTGCTGTTTTCTCACTTGTTCATCTCTTGCTGTTTTCTCACTTGTCCATCTCTTGCTGTTTTTTCACTTGTTCATCTCTTGCTGTTTTCTCACTTGTTCATCTCTTACTATTTTCTCACTTGTTCATCTCTTGCTGTTTTCTCACTTGTTCATCTCTTGCTGTTTTCTCACTTGTTCATCTCTTGCTGTTTTCTCACTTGTTCATCTCTTGCTGTTTTCTCACTTGTTCATCGCCTGCTGTCGTCTCACTTGTACCGTTGTCTACATGTTGCTCACATTACCTTGACTTTACTCTCCAGGCAGAGTGGTTAGTGAACTTACCAGTCAAAGACAGTGGTCAGGGTTCAATCCCCCAGCTGAGGCAGGATAACTTGTCTCTGACCAGTGCGACACTGGGGTCAACTCAGTCTCATAAAACAATAATATTCTAGATTGGAAATGTGACGAGAAAGGGAACTGGTCACCCTAACTCATTATGCTATGTCTGAGAACAGTGGTTCTCAACCTTTTTTAGCCCATGCACCGTTTTACTATATGTCAGAATGTCATCCCCCCCCCCTTCCAGAAAACGAAAGAAGAATAATTCCCCCCCTTTCCAAAACTGTCAGCCTCAAAAGGTGAATTTTTTAATTATATTACAATAAACAAACAGTTAAAATGTCAAAGAATTGTCACTTAATACACGACACCAGAATGCCAGAAAATTTTGCTTCAAACAAAACACTCAGTAGAAAACCAGGATATTGTGCCTGAAGCCATTTTGAGAGGGAGGGGGGAAATTCCCCACCAGTTGAGAATCAACGCCTTAGAATGTATGAGAGCTTATCACTAATATTTTAGTATCTGCCATGGGGGGCCATCAGTTATTGTCCATTTAGTGAGCTGGAGTGGACCCAGGAGCAATGTCATTAAAAATTATGTTTTGGGTAAAAACAGGACCACCCAGGTCAGCATGTGCACTAGTTAATACGCCACCTCGCCTACCTAATAAGTCACGTCAGGAAAAAAAATCAGTCTTATATTTGCACAATCCAAACTGGCATAATGTGCCATACTTACACGGCAGAATATTCTTGTATCTGTTTTTCGCCTTATTCTCTGGCCTGCTTCCCTTTTCTCTGGAGTAACGCATGCCTACAAATTCAGCTTGCTGCAGTTGCTGTTGAAGAGAACAATCCAAATACCATTGCAACTGAAATTAAACACAGGGGCTGCAATATGACATGTCAAGATAGGACAACAAGAATGTAGTATATGTGAATGAAAAAGTCTGTTTCCCCACGATCCCTTCATAACTAGTATTAGCTGATGCTATTTTGGCATTCGGCATCACAGTGCCAATCTTGCCATTTCTTTGATTACATGTTCAGGTTTCAAGTAAAATTCCTCCACTTCTGCTGTTTCCCCCCCAATTCATACATAGCTCCAACCGCCTGATTCTGACCCCTCCTTGACCTGAGGGAAGCTGAAGAACTATCTGAGGTCTTGACTTGAAGATTGTGAGTATGGAGGTAGCTGATTAGACCGAAATGAGTCAGCAATGTTTTTAAGCAGTACGGACAATAGATGACAATCACACTAGTGAAGGGATGTGCCAAAGTGAACTTTCTGGCTTGTTTACATTAACTGATCAATGTGATCTGTCGTCTCTCAAGTTGCTGCCTTAGGAAGAAGTAGTCTGCGTCGTCTAGACCATCCTGGGCAGTAGTCTCCCATATGTCTGTGTTGATACCAAAGAGCTGCAGTGACAGCTTCCATTCCCACCCTCATAATGGACGAAATTCCTATAAATGCACAACTTTGCTCTGTAAATAAACTGCTCTCTATATCTAGCTGAGAATGCCCAGCCTAATCTCCCACCAAGAAGGACAGTGTTGGAGATCCAATGCAGCCAGTCTTAGTTGTGGAGGTGGCACTCATTGATGATTATCATGAACAATCAACATTTTTCCCAGAAGGCTTTTCAACTGAGATATAATTGTAACCTGACGTATGGAAGTGAAGTGTGGACAATGAGCAGATATGCTGAAAAACATCTAATGGCAGTGGAAAAATAGTTTCTGAGGATAATGCAAAGAATGTCATGGACAGACAGAAAAATCCAATGAGCAAATCCTACAAGAAGCAAATGAAAACCGTAAACTGATTAAAGAAATTAGACATAGACAGTCACAATGTTTTGGACATGTTATGAGAAGAAATAAATTGGAGAACTTGGTGACAACTGGCAAGATTGAGGGGAAAAGAACAAGAGGGAGGCTAAGAAATAAATACCTGGATGGCTTGGCTACATGGCATGGTCGAGACAAGAACACAGAGCTGATCCACGACTCTGGTGATCGTGTAAGATGGTGAATCATGACCACCCAAAGTTATCGGCATGGCACATGATGATGATGATGATGATGAAGACACTGGAGTCATGAAGTAAACGCAGCACTACTCACATGAAATTCACCCCAAAATCCTTCATGGAAGGCATTGTTGGACTTCTGACTAACATCGTCTTCTGATTGTAACTGTTTGATCCTGTTCTCCAGAGACGAGGCCATAACCCGACTATTGTACAGCGGCTGTCAAATGAAAACAATATGCATTATAATATCAAGAATCATTGTTCGCACGTTTAGTATACTGTAGTTCATGGGTGGCTAAGTGGCCGTATGTCCTATCACAGCAGAAGTAAGGTACCTCCTTCCCTCCACTAGCCTACAAGTTGGAGTACCCACCAGGGTAACATGAATGACAACAGGCAATCGATTGAATTGACGAAACATGATTGTTTAGGCAACTGTAAAGAAGGTAGTTTGCCATTGCTTTCCTTTCTTAGCAGTGACCATACTGGTCAATGACTAGCCATTGTCTCCAAAAAGAGACCCTCTGCCAACCATCGTGAAATTGGAGACCATAATCAACAACTATCTGTTGGCTGCTCTTCAACTCCATCCACCAAGTAAATACCTGGATGGCTTGGCTACATGGCATGGTCAGAATTGACCCATGGCTCTGGTGATCATGTGAGATATAAAAACATGACTGCCCATGCTTATCGGCATGGCACGTGATGATAACTGGATTGAGCTTGAGGGCAGCAGACAGATAAATATTGCTGGTTACGATCACAAGTTAGCACTGGTAGTGCAGAGAATCTCTTTATAGAGACAACAGCTACAGTCACCGACAAGCATGGTCTCTGCCAAGATGGAAAGCCACGGCCGTCTACTATGTGACCAGTGGACTATGATTGGAGGGGGGTCTCCTGGGCACAGTGTTAAAGCAGTCTGGTTTGTGCTCAGAAAGTCATGTATTCTGTAATTCAGTTCATGAGTGCAATTTTACAGGAGATTCCTTGTGGTCAATGCTAGATTTATGGAGTTCTTGCAGTGCTCTGTGGCTTTTTCAGCAGGCGGTTACCTGCTCTGTGGAGAGAGACCAAACTATATGGGATAAAACTTAGTGCACTGCAGTCAATCCTCTTTAAATCTCCCTTTTTATGATTCAGCAACTCACAAAAGTGGATGGCTTGGTCACATGACACAACAGAAACAGCAACACAGACCTGATCCAAGACTTGCGATTGTCTGAGACAGCAAACCAAGCCCACCCATATCTCCCAGCATGGCACATGATGATGATGTTCATAGGGTTTCAATGATGGCAGTGGAACAAAGAGGAACAGGGGGACAAGGAGGCGCACACATCTATCACTGTACGCCATTTGTGCGGAGCTTGGTTGGCTCTTCTTCAGAGAAGTGAATAGGAAAACCTACCAGGAACTTGTAGGACAGTCAAGTCAACTCCAATTTCTAAGTGGTAGTCTGGGGAAAAAAACTGAAAGTTCTTCAGATAACAGGGTTCTGGCTGGTCAAGTCAGTTAGAACCCATCTGATTAAATTCTTTCCTAGGCTGCCACTGATCTAGCAATGGATAAACTGCTCAAAGAAATACGAAGAGAAACTGGACTGATTCTAAAGCAAACAATTGTGAAGCACATAACAGAGCTCTCTTCGGAAGTCTCTTTTCCCAAAATGAAACTATCCAATGTCACCCATCGGGCGCTAGAGCACCAATTATTCTTCCCCACAATGATTGACGGCAAAAGTGGAAGAAGATGATGATGATGATATAAATTACTAACATGTTTTATATATATTAATAACATGTTTTATATGAATATTAATGATATGTTTTAAATAAACTACTAACATGTTTTATATAAACTACTGTGCCTGAAGTTTCAACCATTGGACTCTTCTTGTAATGTTCGACGAGCTCTGTCAAGGAGTCAAACTTCTCCCCTCCACCGACATCATACTGATTACCCTGAAATGTTAACAAAGAACCCTTTTTGCAGCAGACAATAGAGATTGAATTCTAATAAGCAAGCTCCATGTTTTAACTCATTCGCTATATTATTTTTTTTTTAACATAGGGCTTAATGTTTTGTGTTCATTGGAAATTAATCTTTGTGTAAAGCAAACATCAATTTCAACATAGTCCATTGCATTTGGGCTCATGATGGTGTTGAAGTGTGACGTTTGCCTGTAGCTCAAAGTTCAAACTCAATTGAGAACAATATTTTCAAACAAACCCAGTTTTTGCTCATCTCTCCTCCATGATGTTTGGTTAGTACAAGACTGTCAAATTTTCTTAGACCAGGCCTGAATTTCCTTTGATTTCCACATATTTTTGCATGTTCATTTCCTGAAGACATGAAACGATCCCAGCCACACCAATAAATAATCATATAGCGAATGGTTAAAGTAATAATTTAGACAGTTACAATTAAGTTAACAGATTGGGTAACATTTAACAGTAACTTATGCCACCTTGTGAGTAACCAATGGGAAAGCAATCGTCACTACTTAATAAATAAGCAACCATCACTATTACATCAGTAACTGATGCAAAAGCAATTAACACTATTCAATTAATAACTAATAAATCAGAAATTATCACTACTAATTTAACAACTGATAGAAATATTATTATCACTTCCCAATTCTTTTTTGTCTTCACCAGCCTTTCATCTCCCAATGGAGCATATCATCTCAACAAACTCGTACCAAGAACTTATATCCTTCGCTGTTTCATACAATTCCTTCTGTGTTCTCCCCATATTATCCAATTCTGTCCCTAATTATTTTTTGTATGTGTCATTTAGGTCTCCTAGAGAGATAGAGGAAGACAAGATGAGAAGATTCTTGACAGTCTTGTGTCATGGCACAGAAGGGAGTCAACACACGAACTGATCCATGACGTCGGAGATCATAATTTGTGGGAGACATGATCGCCCACGCCAGCCGACCAGGCACTGGATGATGATGATCCATTCTCCGACCTTTTCCTATATTGCTACCTAAATAAACATATAAACCCACCGCTTGAAGAGAAGTTTCACCCACCAATGGGAGATCAGGTTTTCATTTGCTTTATTTACTCCCATGATCTGTTTTTCCCTATACAATTTTAGACCTCCGTATTTGACTTCCTATCAAGTAGAGCTTTAATTTACCTTGCACCATGTGTGGGACAGGAGGGTATTTATCATGAAACTCCTCTAGACATCAAAACTGCCCATTTTCTGTAATTTCCCGCCAGTCATGAATACATCTGATGACATATGTTTTATCAGTTATTTCTATTTCTGCTTCACTAACTAACTTTTGTTGTTGACTGTGTTCCTGCAGAGACTTTTAGTAGCTCCTCAATTCACATTTGAATTGTTGATAGTAATACTGTGTCATGAGCATACTGAAGTTCAGCCATTTCTATTCCTCCTATTAGAATGGGATCATACTTTTCAATATTTTCACTAATATTTCCTATGATGTTTTCACTATAAATATTAAAGAAAATGCAACCCTGTCCGACTCCTCTATATCAAACCAATTTGCTGTGCCACCACATACTCTCACGGCTGCCTTTGTCCACTGAAGTGCTTACATGATCTAAAATATTAATTTTAAAAAAAGTTGTTGCACATCCTTTACAGGATGTAGCAGTCAACCCCAGCATTTTTTGGCTGTTCATGATTCCTGGGCAAGTTTACATTCAGTGGTTTACCAATGCTTTCTGAACGACCAGCACCCATACCATTTCATAAAAAAACAAACTAAGGCGATCAGCTGCCAAATTGCCCACAGCTGTGTTTCAAGCGTAGGTATGCAGGATTACAAACTGTGTTCATAACCCCTTCACCACAGAGCCGGCCGAAAAAAGCAAAATATTTTTTAGCACTCTTTAAATGTTTGTTTTTTGGGCGTTTGCTCGCATTTAACTCTAGTGTAGTTCATACACATGTTACTATTTCTAGTGCACTGGGCTGAGCTTTGCATCTGGATTAGCCTTCCCTATTACCATTGTTATTTGCAACCAGGTGAACCCACTCTGACTTCTGAAGTACTTGTAATGTATATCTGCATGTCAAGGACGAGAAGTCAAAATTTTAGTCTCAGTGACCAGTGTAGGGTCTGAACCAACTACCTCAGCACCAACACACACCGGATGTTTAAGAATGAGCGCTCAAATCCGTTCAGCCATGCTGACCACCACTATTTAATTAATAAGCCATAAAAATATAATTCTGATTACTCAAACCAATCAAAATACAGTTAACACAATTTGATCCAAGTGTTAGAGCTCTCCGTGAATATCTTGCTGTATGATAAAATCACCCAACTTGTTTTTTTTTTCCAGCGTAATCTGCCACAAGCGCTGTACTCACTCACTTCCTGATATAATTTTTTATGTGTTAAGAGCTCTCCGTGAATATCTTGCTGTATGATAAAATCGACCGACTTGCTTTTTTCCACCATAATCTGCCACAAGCGCTGTACTCTCGCTTCCTGATATAATTTTTTATCTTGTTTATTCATATTACTTTAAAAATTTGTCACAGGCATCTGATTATCCTGAAACTACTCATAAATTAAAAGCAACATTTTTTTTCTACTGCTCAGTAACAAATTAACCATTATCAGAAACACTTTAAAGAAATTTGTTACCATATCAGAGCCACTTCAAAAATGAATTATTTTTGCTGTATCAGGACCACTCGAAAGGAATTGTTTTATTACAGTAAAGCAGTCACTAACATGATCAATATATGTTTCACCTATTATGTAATCACTGAAACACAAATAAAAAGAAATATCAAGGTGCATTACCTGGCATCGAATCTTGACATGCGTGACCTTGTCCTCACATTTAACAGATATAACAAAGTCCCCAGGTTTACTCTGGCTTTCTCTCACAAGAAAACTAGAGTTCTTCCCCTTTTCTAACAAAAGTCGCTCTGCTTCGCGGCCTGTCAAGTGCCCGTGGAACCACCTGTAGGAAGCGGTCAGCTGTTTTTAAATGAGCTAACTGCGCCAAAACACATACACAAATTGAAAACATTTTCTCTCTGTGAATTTGAATAATGAAGATACAGGCAAATATTGCCTAACATATATTGCTGCTACAGATGGCACCTAACAAGTACAACAAAATATGCCAGGCAATAAATTGTGCAGTATACTGTTTATGTCTTCATTATTCACATAAACAAATGCTTGCACTAAAGAAGATGTATCATCAAACAACTGACAGATGCAACACAAGTTTTATGTTATAAGGGATAATAAATTAAAGTGGTGTACAAGGGGAAATAATTCATAAGGGAAAGCAGTCTACACAATATCTTTTCTACTTCTCCTCTTTCACTGTTGTTCTAGTAATATCCTACTCAAGAATTTCAGATTTAAAAATGCTATTGTTATATTAGTTATGGTGGCATAATGTTAATGCACCTGCCTGCCAAGACTTTTTGATTGCTTTAAAAGAGTCTCGTTTTGCTAGATTTTCAGAATATTTGCATGCAGGTCCTCTAATTGTAACCCATGTCCACGAGGGCTAAGTATCAGATCCTTTAAACCTGGGTCAGAGAATGGGGGAGATTAACATCATCATTATCTTTATTCTTGCCAAATGATATGGATGAACATGCCTCTCGACATCTCAGATTCCCCAATAGAACGTATAATTTAATATAATTTTTGTTAGCAATATTCAAATGATTTGTGAACAAGAATAATTTACAAGGGATAGATACAAGTGGTGGTTTCCCCTTGACTTCCACCAGTTTGTGTATGGTTTAATTTAACAAAGAGACAAGACAGACCCTGCAAGCCACCAGGAGAGGTAGAGGTCAGCATGGCAGAATGGGTAAAAGCACTCGTCCTTAAACATCTGGAGTGCTGATGCTGAGGCAGCAGGTTCAATCCACACACCGGTCAGTTGGACTAAATGTTGATCCTCATCCCTAACTTGGGGCAACAATTACAAGTACACCTGAAGCCGGAGTGGGTTTGCCTGATGGCGAGGGACACTACAGGGAAAGCTAATCCACACGTAAAAATCAGTCGAGTGTACTAGTAGTAGTAGCACATGTTTGGGCTACGCTTGAGTTCAAAGCAAGTGAACGTAAAAAACAACAACCAAGGAGAGGTTATCTATGAAGCCTCCTCTTTGCCACTGGCCAAGTCACGGAACATTAAGGTATTTTATAACGTCAGCTTTCTTATTTGCAGAAAGAAGCAAACTTGAGGCAATTGCAGGCCGAAGTTGGATACTCTGGCATTTGAGCTGTGATGCACTCCCCCTAAAAGAGAAATGAAGAAGAGGTAGATTTCCAAAAAACTGTCCAAATCTGGATTCCGAGTCTGCACTTTTCAAGTCAGAGACAGGTGCCACTCTGTCCCCAACAAAATGATCTAGAATTCTGCTCAACTAACCTATGGACAAGGAAGAGGTGGTTGTGTGCCTGTGGGACCAGGTGGAGAAGGCAGGGGAACAGATTGAGAACCCGCATGTGGAAAGAATGATATTGCGGGGGATCAGCAGGGGTTCTGGAAGAACCTCAAAACTGAGAAGGGAAGACATGGAGATCTCTCAGTCTGATAGCTGGCTGTTGAATGTGGGGACACAGCGTGCATGGGAATATCCTGGGTGTGGTGATGCCGGTTCTTAGCTCAGCTCAACTCAACTCTGCTCAACTAGTACAAAATGGACACAACATAACCAGTTCATGGGGGGGTGTAACCTATGATTACCTTTCTGGCGTTGGGTCGACAGATGCCATGGGGTATTTCAGCTTTATGACTGTTCCATTCTTTTCCTTCAGCTGCTCTTGATTTTCCATATAATACTGTACCAGTTCTGACAGCGTGGCAAACGTCTCACCTCCATATAGATCATACGAGTCGCCAGTGTTCTGAATTTTTATATGTGTTACCTCTCCATTGCGCCTTAAAGTAAAAAAAACATTAATTATTGCTCACTACAAGGAAGAAAATGATCAGAATTGTGCGAGATGTTTTGTTTATGATACTGTTAGCTTATAACAAAGATAACTTTAGACCCACACCCACCAACAAACATGCAATATGGGAGTCTGTATTGCAGTAGTTTGCATGCTTGCCTGCTGGACTGGAGGTTAATGTGTTTGAATCCCCACCAAGGCGGGCATTTATTAACAATTAAGGTGGGCTGCATGGGACTGTATATGTGTAGTGTGAGAGAGATACAGAGAAAGAGACAGACAGAGAGAATGAACTAAGGAACTTTATTTTTAAAGAGTCACAAATTGGGCACACAGGCCCTTCCAACTACTCATCTTTTGTATGTATGACAGAAAGAGATGGAGAGAGAGAGAGAGAGAGAGAGAGAGAGAGAGAGAGAGAGAGAGAGAGAGAGAGAGAGAGAGAGAGAGAGAGAGAGAGAGAGAGAGAGAGAGAGAGTGAGAGAGAGAGAGAGAGAGAGACAGACAGACACAAACACAGAAAGAGACAGAGAGAGAGAAAAAGGCACTGAGAGTGACAGAGACACAGAAAGAGACAGAGGGAGAGAAAGACAGCGAGAGACAGGGGCAGAGAGAGAAAGGGACAGAGAAACAGAGATTCCCATATACATACATGCCTTTCCATTTAAGGGTTACATAATAGCATTAAAAATTCATGGAAGAATAAGAACAAACAGATCTGTGCAACAAGAACTCAACACTGAAGAAGACTGGCTATTAAGATATACAAAATTGAGACAGATAAAAAAAAAAGACATTAATGTCTAGAGAAGATAACCATGGAGGGTGGGGTCATGGGGAAGCAAAGAAGAGGAAGACCACAATGTATGAGGGGGCTTCCTTCAATGAAAACCTTCTTTGCTTTTATTATTTTTTTTGGGGTGAATATATTCTCCAGCGCCGATACAGTGCTTGGATTCCTGCAGAAAAATCGGATCTGGGGTCAATACTCGGTGTCCCTGACCCGGTCGTAGACAGTCTGTTATAGAAGTCATGTCATTTTGAAACTTCCTACTCCACTCATACACTTGCTGGACTGACAAGCATGCAACACCATACTGGATCTTCATTCGCCGATGAGGGGATCTGGCCGACGATCGACGCTCAGAGGAAAGGCGAGACGGACATATAATCAGATTGCTACTGGAACTATTAGTGTTGGAACTCTTCGCTGGCTGCTGAGGATGGGGACGGAGCGCTATGGGAATGTCCCGAATGCTGTGATGTCGGTTCCTAAATCAATCAATCAATCAATCAATCGCCGATGAATTTCTATAAGTTTCACACCTTCACTGATCAGAAAATGGATAACAGAACGTGGCTCCTCTATGGTGCATGTCAAAAGTGGGGGTGGCCATCTTTAAACTCTCCCTATGATGTCACAGCATTCCTCTGCACCATGATGTCATGTGCTTAATACTTTTTACATTCTTAAAAACCCTACTTTCAGATATAACCCGGTAGGTTTCTGAGAAAGAGGTATACACCACAACCTCTCAGCTATAACTCCTCCAATGTTTTATGTGTGAAACGTGCACCAACAACTGCTCATACTTTGAACTTTTTCTATCTCTGCCAAATGTTATATTAAGAAGTAATTATCCAGGACAAAAGGTGTTGAAAGTGCAAATTATAAGAATAATTTGCACTTTCAACACCTTTTGTCCTGGATAATTACTTCTTTAACCCCACCACAACCCCCGTTGTTTCTCTAAATCCACAGCGTTTCTGTGGTTACCTGAGATATCTGAGGCTAATGAACAACATGTATGAAGAACACACAGCTCTCAAACAGGTGTTTCTCTATAACCAGATGCTGATAGGCGAAACAGGGACAGAGAAAAAAAAAAAAACAGATTTTGTGGAGTTGTAAACAACCGCAGATATTTTAGGTCAAGCAGACATGTTTAAAATGTAACAGTAAGTCATAGTTTATAACTTGCCTTAAGCAGGTTGCAGTAATTGGAAAACAGGAAATTAAAGAGGGCACCAAGACAGATTTGGCAATATTTGAGTCAAATAAAAAAATGAGTGAGAACTTCATCATACCAAACAGAATAGGCACAATGCTATAAAGAACAAACTTTATTTTCAAAGGGTCACAAATTGACACACAGGCACATCTGACATTCGGCCCTTCCAATCACTCATCTTTGTATATCAATTATTTATTGTGCACGTTACACTCACATAGGAAAAACAATTGCCAAATGGGCGTTGTTAACATAAACAATGTATATTACCATGTTATGAGACAGGCAGGCAGGCAGTCAGACATACATACACATGCATGGATACTTTTATTATTTACATACTCTCAGTTATGCACTCACTAAAAAACACACAAATATACACTCCCCCACATACACGTGTACTCACTCAAGCTATAGAAATGATAAGCAGTATAGACAAACAATGGCAAATGTTAAAAGAGTAAATACAAATACATAAGTCATCGAAGAACTGGTTACTACCATCAGAGGAAAGCAACAGAAAGAGTACACTGTGACAACTCGGAAAGCTGGATGGGAAGAGAGGCACGGGGAGGCACCAAAAAAAAAAGTGTCAGACAATTGGCATCATGACATAGAGGAACATAAGTACAAAAAATGATTGGCAGTTCACAAGACAGAAGGTTATGGACAGACAATAATGACCAATGCCACATGGCTTGGACTATAAAAAGAAGCAGCAGGTTGCAGACCTACACCCACAGGAAACAATATATGAACTCTTCAGTCATACTTGGCTAAGAAAATAAGTGGTAATAGTATCAACATTCTATTATTTCTAACCGGATTGACACAGTGCTGATATCATCAACATTCTTTCTAACCTGAATGACACAGTGCTGATATCATCAACATTCTTTCTAACCTGAATGACACAGTGCTGATATCATCAACATTCTTTCTAACCTGACTGACACAGTACTTATATTATCAACATTCTATTCTTTCTTTCCTGATTGACACAGTGCTGATATTACCAACATTCTATTATTTCTAACTTGATTGACACAGTAGCTGATATTACCAACATTCCATTCTTTCTAACCTGATTGACACAGTGCTGATATTACCAACATTCCATTCTTTCTAACCTGATTGACACAGTGCTGATATTACCAACATTCCATTCTTTCTAACTGATTGACACAGTGCTGATATTACCACATTCTATTATTTCTAACCTGATTGACAAAGTATATGCTCCTTCTGTACTGCTGGGTCGGGCCAAGAAGCTCCAGTCTTGTCCCTTCTCCATTAACAGTTTCTCTGCCTGCTGGCCACTGATGTTTGGGTGGACCATCTAGCAATCCATAAAGAACGTATTGTGTCAGTATTTATATTCTGTTATATATTAAACTGTTGGATTTTTCGGAAAAAGGGACAGGTGCCCGGCCGTTCAGAAAGCAATGGCAAACTACTGAAAGTAAAACTTGCCCAGGAATCACGAACAGCCAAAATGCTGGGGTTGGCTGCTATGTCCTGTAAAGAGCATGCAACTTGATTAGAAAATTGTATATTAAACATAAAGATAATAAACCTTGCATCAGGAACCTGCTGCGATTACGTCATGTGCTAGGACCATCACATATTCTGCAGGCCTGAGAGCATGGAGGCGGCCAGGCTGGCCCTCCTTTAGTCAGCGTTGAGCACAGGCAACAAACCCTCGCCTGACCACACTCATCCCACTGTCAGTGTCACTTCCTGTACGTTACAGCACATGAATGAATCATCA